>CM062294.1:392082723-392628478 GCA_031216915.1 Pictodentalium vernedei
GGCTCCCATAGAGAGCCCAAATATCGACCCAGGCAATTGATTTCAATAAACATGTGAAACAATCTTCCAAAGATGTTATATGTGAAATTTTAAAGCTTTTGGAGCAGTGGTTTCGGAGAAAAGTAGTCTTATGTTTTTCCCATTACCCACAGTGTTAAAAAATGCTGACTCAGCACTTTTTCAAAGTCCCCAAAAAGTACCCCACCATAAAACCGATGGCAATTTTTTTTGATCATTCCATAATGTTGGTCCTAAGGAAGCTTCACAACAAATAAGAATTCTCAGTGCCGTGTAGTTTTGGAGATATGGGCGTTTTCATTTTTTTTCTATTTTTCGCTCCTGTGGTTCCCACGGGGCTATGGGGAAAAAAATTTCTGCATAAATTAGGTACTTATGACCCAATAAGCACTCATGTAATATTTGGTTCAAATCGGCCTCGCGGTTTGCAAAATAGAAATTTGGGGCAGGGCCAAAATTTTTGCCCCTCCCTTAACATCGTCAAATATAGCCCCTCCAACTTCTCTTGAACAAACTTGAGTCTACACCTCAAAAGGAAGCTGCATACCAAATATCAAGTCTCTGCTATTGCTGGTTCTTGAGAAGAAGATTTTTTAAGAATTGGAGCATTTTTGCCCCATCCCTCTGCTCAATGTGAGCCGAATTCTAATTTGACAAAAAATCAAAATGCCCTTATATAACCCCTACTCACATGAAATTTCATTAATATGCGGCCAGTGGTTTGGGAGAAAAAGCCCAAACACCACCTTCACGCCGGACGAAAAGTGATCAGAATAGCTCACCCTGACTTTCAGTCAGGTGAGCTAATAAAATGCCTAATTGGGGGGGGGGGGGGGGGGGGGGGGGGGGTACTTGTCTGGGTTTTTAACCAAAACTGTAAACAAGCATTTTTGACGAAAGGAAAAAAACAAGAGGCCCCAAGGGGCCTGAGGGCGCTCACCTGACATGGTAGCCTAAATATCAACCCAGAGAATTGATTTCAACAATTTGCATCTGCTCCTCCTAAGAAAAGCTTATACCAGATATCCAAAGATTCCCACAGGGAGCCCATATATGAACCCAGGGACTTGGCTTTAACAAACTTGAATCTTACCCCCCTAAGGATGCTGCACACCAAATATCAAAACATTCCGACTGCTGGATCTGAAGAAGAAGATTTTTAAAGAAAATTCCTCATTTTGAACTAAGTTACAATTCGAGCTCCCACAGTGAGTCCAAATATGGACCTAGGGACATGGCTTGAACAAACTTGAATTTCACCTCCTAAGGATGCTGCATACCAAATATCAAAACATTCCAACTGCTGATCTGAAGAAGATTTTTTAAGAAAATTCCTCATTTTGAACTAAGTTATAATTCGGGCTACCACATTGAGCCCAAATATGAACCCAGGGACTTGGCGTGAACAAACTTGAATCCCCCCCCCCCTTAAGCATGGTGCATACCGAATATCAAAAGATTTTGCCTGCTGGATCTTGAGAAGATTTTCAAAGAAATTTGCCTGAAATGCACTAAGTTCAAATTTGGGCTCCTATACTGAGCCCAAATATAAACCCAGGGGGCCGATTTGAAGAAACTTGAATCAGATCCACCCCACAATGTTGCATACCAAATATCAAAAGATTCCGCCTGCTGGATCTGGAGAAGATTTTTTAATAAATTTGCCTGAAATGCACTAAGCTCGAATTCGAGCTTCTATAGTGAGCCCAAATATGAATCTAGGGAGCCGATTTGAACAAACTTGAATCAGATCCACCCCACAATGTTGCATACCAAATATCAAAAGATTCTGCCTGCTGGATCTGGAGAAGAAGATTTTTTAAGAAATTTGCCTGAAATGCACTAAGTTCGAATTCGGGCTTCTATAGTGAGCCCAAATATGAATCCAGGGGGCCGATTTGAACAAACTTGAATCAGATCCACCCCACAATGTTGCATACCAAATATGAAAAGATTCTGCCTGCTGGATCTGGAGAAGAAGATTTTTTAATGTTTTTCCCCATTGCCTACAGTGTTAAAAAGTGCTGACTCAGCACTTTTTCAAAGTCCAGAAAAAAGTACCTTGTGATCAAACCGATAGGGATTTTTTTTAACCATTCTATTCTACTGGATAAAAGTAAGCTTTATACAAAATAAGAATTCTCTGTGCTGTGTAGTTTTGGAGATATGGCAGTTTTAAGGTTTTTCCTATTTTTAGCTCCCGAGGTTCCCACGGGGCAAGAAGAAAATTTTTTTTTGCATCAATCAACTACTTATGGCCCATTATCATCTCATATCAAATTTGGTTCAAATCGACCTCACAGTACAGAAAATAAAAATTTTAGGCGTGGCCAAAATTTTTGCCCCTCCCATAACGAAGGCAAATAATGCCCGACAAACTTCTCTTGAACAAACTTGATTCTACACCTCAAAAGGAAGCCGCATACCAAATATCAAGTCTCTGCTACTGCTGGTTCATGAGAAGAAGATTTTCAAACATTTTGGGGCCCCTTGGGGGCGTGGCCCCATCCAGGAGGAGGGGCAACTTCATTTGAACAAATCTGAATTGACATTAGGTAATAAACATTTACCCAACATTTGAAAAATATTGGGCCGGTGGTTTCTCCGGAGAAGTTGGTTTTGTAAAGTTTACGTCGGTCGACGACGGACAGACGGCGGACAGAAAGTGATCAGTAAAGCTCATCTTGAGCTTTGCTCAGGTGAGCTAAAAAGTGACTAATTGGCTGGGGGGGGGGGGGGGGGGTGGGGGTGTTTGTTTGGGTTTTTAACCACAAACTTGGAGTCACCCTACCAAGTTACAATGAAATCCCTTCATAATTACAGCCTCTGAAATATTCTAAAGGTTTTCGGGCTTCGGGCCTCTGTTGCCGTCACAGTTGCCCAAAAGGGGACGTTCTCATCTAAACATTATATGAAGTCAACCTATCATGTTACAATGAAATCCCTCCGTAAATATGACCTGTAGACTGTGCTAAAGGTTTTCGGGCTTCGGGCTCGGTCAGCCATCATGGTTGAATGATCGCAACCAAAAAGGGACATTCTCATCTGGGCATCATCTGGAGTGATCCTACGAAGTTACAATGAAATCCCTTCATAAATACGACCTGTAGACTGTGCTAATGGTTTTCGGGTTTTGGGCTCGGGCAGCCGTACTGGTTGACCGATCATGACTAACAGGGGACGTTCTCATGTAGACATGACCTAAAACCTGCATATGAAATTTTGTGACGATCAGAAAAAAACTACCAGGTATAGCCTGTACTTGAAGGTTGAATAAAAAACTTTAACCACAAACTTAAAAAAAAACTCCAAATGTCAACTAAACAGGGAGAAAAAAAAAGAAAAAAAACCCACTTGAACCTTCAGTAAAAAACTTTAACCACAAACTTTAACCAAAACTCTAAAAGTTAACAGATGGACAGACGGACGGATGGACGGACAAAAGTCATTACTATAGCCCTCACTGTAAACAGTCGGGCTAACAAGATCAGTCTTATGGATCAGATTATAGAGACCAGACAAGGGCAATAAAGCAATATCCAAATACTAATTTGTGACCATGACCTTGATGATATGGCCTTGGGTCAATGTCACAATGCATTCAGTCATGGGCCATATGTGTTTGAAGTATGAACAAGATCTGCCAAAAAAGATCACATTATATGGACCTGATAAAAATGATAGTAAAATATTTAAGTTTACTTGAATGTGACCTTAACCCCGAGAATATGACCGTGGGTCAAAATCATGACACAACCTTTGGTTATGGACAGCAACTGTGTCAAGTATAAACAGGATCAATCATATGGATCAGATTATAGAGGCTGGGCAAGGGCAATATAGTAATATCCAAATATTATTTTTTGTGACCTTGACCATGACCTTCATCTTGAAGTAGTGACCTTATTATGACTGATGGCACACTGTTTAGTGACAATACATACGGTTACAAAGTTTTGTTAAAAACTATTCAGTGGTTAAGAAATTAAGGCCCAGACAATCAAAATGGTAAAATATTGAAATTTTCTTGAATGTGACCTTGACCATAAGAATATGACCTAGGGTTAAGATCATGACACAACCTATGGTTATGGTCAGCAACTGTGTCAAGTATAAACAAGATCAATCATATGGATCAGATTTTTGAGATCAGACAATGGCAATATAGCAATATCAAAGGGTGTGAGTTCTCATTTCAATTGATGGCACACTGTCCAGTGACAATACATAGTTACAAAGGATTGTAATAAAAAAATTCAGTGGTTAAGAAATTATGGCCGAGCCAAACAAAATGTTGATGACAGATGGATGAACAGACGGGTGGATGGATGAACAGATGATGGATGACTTAGCATTATAAAAGCTCAGCTGACATTTTGTCAGGCGGAGTTAAAAAAAGAAAATAATATACAGTTCTCTTCATGGGGGAGCATGGACAGAGCGCTATAAGCTTTTCATCAGGCCCAGAATGTTTGTGCCTGACATTTTCAGTGTCTCGTTTGCTGGTCCCTTCGCAAAAAAGCTGAAACTTATAATATTGTGTTGAGAGCTCCACTAGTCTTTTTTTTTTTTTACGAACATAACAAATTAAAATTGAATTGAAGCTACTACACATTTTGGAATCAAATTGAATATCGAATATCCGCAGGGCCCTACTAATATCACAGCATATTACTGGATTAAGGACAGAAACTCATGAAATAAACTATAGTTCGCAAATGTTCAAGTCACACCCAGCCCTGAATTACACTGGTCTATATACATGTATCAGTATCACTTTGACTTTATCTTGCTTCTCAATAAATGGGTTTCCTGAAAAAAGTTAAGACAACTTTTTTCAGCTCGCTATAATTTTGAATTCTTGCATGCCTGTGGTTAAATTACAACTGAACCTTCCTGCTAACACAAAGTAGACTCAACCATTTTTTTTCGGCAATAATGCATACAGTACATTCTATAACAAAATGTACTATTAGTCAATATTCTCTTATTAATGACACTATATTTTCACCTTATTGACCCCTTGCATGCTGCTGGCAGATATTCCTACAAAGCGCGGGATTTATCTTGCCACTGAAATAAGTATAATTTTGGCACATTTAATCACATTTTATTCCTTCAAACTGAATGGATTTTTTCACCAATGATTTGTTAAGCTAAATTTAAAGGACTTTTTCAACAAATCTAGTCATGGTTGCTGTTAAGCAGCCATGACCAGATTTGATAAAAAAAAAAGACCTGGAAAAAACTCAGCAGGTTAGGAGTTAAAGCAGTATTCTTACACATGTAACATAAGTACGATATTTTTTAAATCAGTGTTCAACTGATTACCAAAAATGGCTGCTGACCGATTACCAGTTATTTGAGCTCACACATGGCCGATTCCGATGCCGATTCTGATTATAATACTGTGCACTACTAGACGAGTCGAGGCTTGAAAGAACTACATTAAATTAAACATATTTCACAGTGTTAAATCTCGTCGACTCAGGTTGCAGTAAAATGACCCGATGTGCACACTTGGGTGGTATATGTGGCTCTCAGAACCACGTGTACC
This sequence comes from Pictodentalium vernedei, assembly GCA_031216915.1. Taxonomy (NCBI): domain Eukaryota; kingdom Metazoa; phylum Mollusca; class Scaphopoda; order Dentaliida; family Dentaliidae; genus Pictodentalium; species Pictodentalium vernedei. The sequence goes on from CM062294.1 coordinate 392,088,299, forward strand.
GCCCAAGTACGCAAAACTGGTCATTTTTACTGCGATCTGAGTCAGTGGAGTGCAACCTTCACCTCTTCTGGTATATGAACTGGCCATTGCCGCAAGTATGCTCAATTCTAAGGTTTACATGTCGTTTAACTTGTATATCCCATAAAGGGGCGTCGAGAGAAATTAAGAATACATATTGTGGTTGTTTCTCAACTTTATTGACATAATAATGTTTTTATTGACATCATTTTACATTAACAATTGAACAATTGCAGAAGATGATAAAATGTGGTTAATGAATCAACACAAAAACATGCTTGGCAACAATCGGTTGAACCAACGTTCCAGGAGCCATTGCTGTTGTCATGCGATTGCCCACAATCGGCCGATTGGGGTGGCCAATTCCAATCATCGGTTGAACACTATTTGAAATGCCATTAAGTATATCGCACGATGAACATCTTCATGATGCAATATTTTTTACAATCATCATTCCTAAATTAACTCTTAACCCGCTGAATATTTTCAAGATCTTTTTCATAAAATCTAGTCATGGCTGCCATCAAGTAGCTATGACTAGATTTGATGAAAATTTTATCAAAATTTAACTGAGGAAATCATTTCCTTAACCCTTTACCCAACGCAGACGATTTCAACATTTATTATTTTAAATGTTTTTAAATTTTTTTAAAAAAAATTTCAACAAAACCATATCATGTGACCCCTCTTTGGAACGAGCTCGACGAGCTCGTTCCAAAGAGGGGTCACACGATATATTTTTGTTGAAATTTTTCGATAAATAATATTTTTTCAGTTGCAGAATTTACATATTACATGGACGGATGCGGGCGATTCGTTGGGTAAAGGGTTAACAAGAGAAATTGAGTCCTGGGCAAGAATATCTGCCCTCAGCATTAAGGAGTTAAACTATGAAAATTACTGCGGTGCACATTTTACTTAGATTTCAACTTTTAACTTATATATATTTATCGGTGTTTAATGTCACATATTTCGGCACAATGGCTAATTATGGTGGCTCAAAACTGACTGTTAAGCTGCATAACTATTGTATCACAGATGTCACATTAACAATTTTGGTGAGCAAATTAAGACAGACTGGTACGTTCAGTGGACAAAATAACGAATGACTGACGTGTCATCACCACAAGAATATCGCAACATAAAAGTCAAAATGTGACAAAAATATTCTGCAAATAAGTCATTAATAGCACATGCAGGTTTCCACTTTATTGCAGGCTGTAAGATGATATCAATCAGGCATCGGTGTTGAAATGGTCAACCTTACACAATATTCAATGTTGGTCCACAAATTTGACAAAATTCATTTCAATGTAATGCATTCTGCATTCTGATGTGAAGGTTGTTTGTTTATTAGTTCATATATTGACCATCTTCAGCATGCATGGCTATATCATGGGCACATTACCTACCATATGATATCCTGAAGTATAGTTAGCTGATCAATTACAACTACATGTACATGTATATAACACACTCAGCAAATTTATGAACCAAATCCAATTGTCATCATTAGATCATTTTCTATGCCTACATGTCCCACACCAAAAAAACCCACAGCTTGTTTACCACAGTATTTCAGTATGGACCAACTTCCTAATAGGGGTAACCTTTTACCTAACATGAAAGGAAGACGACGCTTGAAAACAAAATTCTTGAATAACTAATATTTTTGATTTTTTGCATCAAAAGCATAGCTTATGACCCCTCATTGGAACAAGCTCATAAGCTATGTTTTTGAGACAAAAAATGGAAAAAAAATAATTAAACTTGAATGGTGATTTTTTGTGAATAGTGATTGGGAAAAGGGTTAAAATATTTTCTGGGGGAACTCTTTGTTCTTTTGATGTTCTTGAAATTCAGACTGTTTTTTGTTATGGAAATATTTACTGTAGCCAATTTGATCCACTATAGAATGACCAGAACATTGCTCATGGGGATGAAATCCGACGGCTGTTGAGGAAGTAAAACACTCTTGACAGTACATGTAACTGTACTCCTGATAATACATGTATACATTATGGACTTTCAAAATCTCATTCATTATAACCCTTATAATAATTTAAATTTTTTCAAGAACCTTCATCCAAACTTCTGTCCATCATTTGTGATGTGCGGTATATATTAAATACATGTAACTTTTGCACTCTGATTCCAAAGAACCAAGATTTTAGCAGCAAAATTTCCCCTAATGCAGCTAGGAATTCAACCAATTATATCTTGTGACAGAGCTCAGTGAGCTCGGTTAAACAAGGTATAATTCACTAATTTTTAGTTCTACAAGTGCCAAGTAGTAGCATTGAAGAGATTTCTCTTAAATTACCAAGGTGCAAGGGGTTAACAATTGTTATACAGTGCATCCCACTTAACTGGATATCTTTTAACTGAAATACCCTGTTGATTGAATTTAACTTCCAAAAACAAAACCATTTACCACACCTTCAGTACAAATTTGACCTGTTGCTTGCAGGTAAGTTATCGAGCAATCTCATGTTAAGTGAATAAAACCCTTGTAATATGTTGAGAAATTATTCTGATAATCACTACATGTAAATTCCCCTCAGTTATAAACCTATATCCAATACAGGCATTTAATCTCTCATGTCTTGCTTGACAGAGCTCCAAGACCTCTGTCAAACAGCATACATTGGTATTGTAGAAGAAATGCTCAGTTTATCATTAGACAACTGTAAAGTCACCAAATCTCTGTTAACCCTTTACCCAACGTAACAACCAAAACCGGCCAGCGTTATTCACAAAAGTCGCCAATTAATTTTCGTTAAGCCATTCCAATGAGGGATCATAACCTATGTTTTTGAGACAAAAAAATAAAAGAGGCCCCACGGGGCCTGAAATGTTCCCCTTGAACAGAACACAATACAAACAGTCCAAGAATGAGTCTGCATTAAGCAATCCATCTCCATAGGATACACTGTCAATACTTGAGCCTCTCAGGAGTGACAAAAAAGTCCGAGCATCAAGCCTTTTCTTCAGTTCATCATAATGTAAAATGTAGAGCTCCCCCATGAAGCCCCTTGATACACCTATGTGGATTAACCTTAGTTATACACCTCTAGAGGGTACTGAATACAAAATGTTTAATTCTTAAGCTCCTTGGCCAATTCCAACTCCCACAGGGAGTCCAAATATTAACCCCGGCTCTTGATTTGAACATGTGGATCTGAAGAAGAAGATTTTTGAAGAAATTTCCTCAACTTGCACTAAGTTAAAATTTGGGCTGCCACAGCGAGCCCAAAATATACACCTAGGGACCCGATTTGAACAAACTTGAATCTGACCCCCCTAGAGGTGTTGTATATCAAATATGAAAGCATTCTGACTGGTCGCTCTGAAGAAGAAGATTTTCAATGAAAGTGTCAATGACACTGTAGCTCAACTTGTCAAGACATGTACGTGTCTAGTGTGTGACACAGTAATGACAAACATCTAGGTAATGCCCTGATAACAAAGATACATATAAAGTATTGTAATGATCAATACCCAGTACATAAATACAGACCGTAGCCTGTAACAAATGTATAGGTGAAGTATTGTAAAGGTGGGTGACAGGCAGATGCTAAACTAGAAAAGAAATCTTTGAGTCCCAGAGTGGGTCTGACTCAACCCCAAAATATTTGTTCCCATAGCACAGTGATAACAAAGGCACCCCAAAACACACTCGTTCCTGTCCCAAGGTGAAAAAAATGCCGCTCAGGATCACAGATCCAATGTCGAGTTGTGACCTTGACCTGGTGAGTCCAACATCAATAGGGTTCTTCCTCGCACCAAGGCCAACACACCTATGAAGTTTCATGACTCTAGGTTGAACCACTATCAAGTTCTCATCCGGAAACCAATTGTTGCGATATACTATGTTCAAGGTCACTGTGACCTTGACCTTTGACCTGGTGAGTCCAACATCAATAGGGTTCTTCCTCGCACCAAGGCCAACATGCCTGTAAAGTTTCATGGCTCTAGGTTGAACCACTATCAAGTTATCATCCGGAAACCAATTGTTGCGATATACTATGTTCAAGGTCACTGTGACCTTGACCTTTGACCTGGTGAGTCCAAGATCAATAGGGTTCTTCCTCGCACCAAGGCCAACATACCTATGAAGTTTCATGACTCTAGGTTGAACCACTATCAAGTTATCATCCGGAAACCAATTGTTGCGATATACTATGTTCAAGGTCACTGTGACCTTGACCTTTGACCTGGTGAGTCCAAGATCAATAGGGTTCTTCCTCGCACCAAGGCCAACACACCTATAAAGTTTCATGACTCTAGGTTGAACCACTATCAAGTTATCATCCGGAAACCAATTGTTGCGATATACTATGTTCAAGGTCACTGTGACCTTGACCTTTGACCTGGTGAGTCCAAGATCAATAGGGTTCTTCCTCGCACCAAGGCCAACACACCTATGAAGTTTCATGACTCTAGGTTGAACCACTATCAAGTTATCATCCGGAAACCAATTGTTGCGATATACTATGTTAAAGGTCACTGTGACCTTGACCTTTGACATAGCGAGTCCAAAATCAATAGGGTTCTTCCTCCCACCAAGACCAACCTACGTATGAAGTTTAATGAATGTGAGTTGAACCACTATCAAGTTATCATCCGGAAACCAATTGTTTACGCGCCGCCCGCACCGCCCGCCATTCACCAAACTATAAGTCGAGTTTGACTTCGTCACAACTCGACTAACAAAGGTACCCAAGAAGTTGCGTGAAGATCAGTTCATAAATACGAGCTGTATAAAAGTTGTGACAAAAACTGATTGAACCTAATTTCGGTACAAAATGGCCACTGGCAGCCATCTTGAATTTTGGACCACACCCAGAAACACTCATTCTCGTCCCAAGGTGATAACAAAGGTACCCAAGAATGTTCGTAAAGATCGGTTCATAAATACAGCCTCTAGTCTGAGCCATATAGAAGTTGTGTACAAAAAACTGATTAGACCTAATTTCGGTACAAAATGGCCACTGGCAGCCATCTTGAATTTTAGACCACAGCCAGAAACACTCGTTCTTGTCCTAAGGTGATAACAAAGGTACCCAAGACATTTTGTGAAGATCGGTTCAAAAATACAGATTCTACCACGAGCCGTATTGACATGTGTACTTACTGTGTGTGAGTCGCACTGAAAAAATCAAAGTTCATCTATTTGCATAATTTCTGCACGAGAAAAAAACCCGTATTATATGTGATGTATCCCATGGTACTAAACATTCACACAAAAAAATATTCAAATCAGCACTTTCATATGGAAGTTCTGTGCAAAAATCTGATTGCACCTAATTTTGTACAAAATGGCTGCCATCGGCCATCTTGAATTTCAGACCGGACCACAAAACACTCGTTCTCGTCCCACGGTGATAACAAAGGTACCCAAGAAGTTTCGTAAAGATCGGTTCATAAATGCAGCCTCTAGCCCAAGCCGTATTGGCATTTGCACTGACAGTGCTGAAAGTAACACTAAATAAATCAAAGTTAGTCTAATTTGCATAATTTAAGCACGAGAAAAAAACCTGTATGAATGTAATGTATCTCATGGTACTAAACATTCATACAAAAAATTATTCAAATCAGAGCTTTCATATGGAAGTTCTGTACAAAAAACAGATTTCTGCATCGTCGGCACAAAATGGCGACTGGCAGCCATCTTGAATTTTGGACCGCACGCCAAAACACTTGTTCTTGTCCCACAGTCATAACAAAGGTACCCAAGAAGTTTAGTAAAGATCGGTTCATAAATATGGCCTCTAGCCCGAGCCGTATCCAATTGTTGACGTACAGGCAGATGCACAGACGGACGACGGGCCATGACAAAAGCACAAATTTGGCTTTGCCGAAGTTGAGCTAAAAATGATCCCCCATATTGAACTAAGTTAAAATTTGGGCTTCTATAGGAAGGCCAAATATTAACCTAGGGACTTGGTTTGAACAATCTTGAATCTGACCCTCATAACAATGATGTATACCAAACATTAAAAGATTCTGACTGGTGGTTCTGAAGAAGATTTTTAAAGAATATTCGCCATATTGCCCTAAGTTAAAAATATGGGCTCCTGTATTGAGCCCAAATATGATCCAATGGGCTTTATTTTAACAAACTTCTACCTGACCTCCCTATGAATGCTGTATACTGAATATCAAAAGATTCTGACCATTGTTTATGGAGAAAAGATTTTTTTTAATTTTTGCAAATACAGTAGAACCTGTCTTGAGAGACCAACCATTTAAAGCCATTTTTGCAAATACAGTAGAACCTGTCTTGAGAGACCAACCATTTAAAGCCATTTTGCCAGGCAAAAGTCGTCTCTCATGACAGGTCCACTACAAGGCAAAACAACCAAACGGTACAAGGTCACAGCGGTCTCTCAAGACAGGTGGTCTCTCACGACAGTGGTCTCTCAAGACAGGTTTTACTGTATGCTGACTCAGCATTTTTTTTATGCCGTGTACAGAACACCCTAACTTAACCGATGGCAATTTTTTTTTACCATTCAATTCTACTGGTCACAGGATGCTTCAAACCATATAATAGCTCTCTGTTCTGTGTGGTAGGTACAGAGTTAACCGAAACAGCAAACAACACTCGCAAACAAATTTCTTGAATGATTAAACATTTTCATTTTTGTCTCAAAAACATAACTTATGACGCTCGTTGAGCTCATTCCAATGAGAGGTCACAAGCTATGTTTAGGAAACAAAATTGAAACGATAATAAAATTTGAAACCAGAGGCTCAAGTGAGCTTAAAATGCTCACCTGGCTCAAATTGTCGAAAGAGGTGAGTGTATCAGTAAGTGATCAGCAGCAAGAGCAATGTTTTTATTTGCTATGACACAACGAAAGGCAACTTTTTTGGCCATTCATTTCTGCTGGTCCTAAGAAAGCTTCCTAGCAAGCTCTGCTCTGTGAAGTATTAAAAAAAACAACTGAACAAAATTTTTGTTTTGTTTTCAACTACTGTGGTTCTCTCTACCTCCCCCCCCCCCCCACCCCCACCCCAAACTGTTTTATAAACAAGAGGCCCCAAGGGGCCTGAGGGCGCTCACCTGACATGGTAGCCTAAATATCAACCCAGAGAACTGATTTCAACAAGTTGCATCTGCACCTCCTAAGAAAAGCTTATACCAAATATCCAAAGATTCTGACCAGTGGATCTAAAAAAAAAAGATTTTCAAAGAATATTCCTCATATTGAACTAAGTTATAATTCAGCCCATATATGAACCCAGGGACTTGGCTCTAACAAACTTGAATCTCCCCCCCACCCCCCCCCCCCCCCCTCCACAAGGATGCTGCACACCAAATATCAAAACATTCCGACTGCTGGATCTGAAGAAGATGATTTTTAAAGAAAATTCCTCATTTTGAACTAAGCTACAGTTCGAGCTCCCACAGTGAGTCCAAATATGGACCTAGGGACATGGCTTGAACAAACTTGAATCTCACCCCCTAAGGATGCTGCATACCAAATATCAAAACAATCCGACTGATGGATCTGAAGAAGATTTTTAAAGAAAATTCCTCATTTTGAACTAAGTTATCATTCGGGCTCCCACAGTGAGTCCAAATATGGACCTAGGTACATGGCTTGAAAAAACTTAAATCTCACCCCCCTAAGGATGCTGCATACCAAATATCAAAACATTCCGACTGCTGGATCTGAATAAGATTTTTAAAGAAAATTCCTCATTTTGAACTAAGTTATAATTCGGGCTACCACGGTGAGTCCAAATATGAACCCAGGGACTTGGCTTGAACAAACTTGAATTTCGACCCCCTAAGCATGGTGCATACCCAATATCAGAAGATTCTGCCTGCTGGATCTGGAGAAGAAGATTTTTTAAGAAATTTGCCTGAAATGCACTAAGTTCGAATTCGGGCTTCTATACTGAGCCCAAATATGAATCCAGGGGGCCGATTTGAACAAACTGGAATCAGATCCACCCCACAATGTTGCATACCAAATATGAAAAGATTCTGCCTGCTGGATCTGGAGAAGAATATTTTTTAAGAAATTTGCCTGAAATGCACCAAGTTCAAATTTGGGCTCCTATACTGAACCCAAATATAAATCCGGGGGGGGGGGGGGGGGGGGGGGGGGCAAATATAAATCCGGGGGGGGGGGGGGGGGGGGGTCCACCCCACAATGTTGCACACCAAATATCAAAAGATTCTGCATGCTGGATCTGGAGAAAAAGAATTTTTTAAGAAATTTGCCTGAAATGCACTAAGTTCGAATTCGAGCTTCTATAGTGAGCCCAAATATGAATCTAGGGAGCCGATTTGAACAAATTTGCATCAGATCCATCCCACAATGTTGCATACCAAATATCAAAAGATTCTGCCTGCTGGATCTGGAGAAGAAGATTTTTTAAGAAATTTGCCTGAAATGCACTGAGTTCAAATTTGGGCTCCTATACTGAGCCCAAATATAAACCCAGGGGGCCGATTTGAACAAACTTGAATCAGATCCACCCCACAATGTTGCTTACCAAGTATGAAAAAATTCTGCCTGCTGGATCTGGAGAAGAAGATTTTTTAAGAAATTTGCCTGAAATGCACTAAGTTCGAATTCGGGCTTCTATGGTAAGCCCAAATATGAATCTAGGAAACCGATTTGAACAAACTTGAATCAGATCCACCCGACAATGTTGCATATCAAATATCAAAAGATTCTGCCTGCTGGATCTGGAGAAGAAGATTTTTTAAGAAATTTGCCTGAAATGCACTAAGTTCGAATTCGGGCTTCTATGGTAAGCCCAAATATGAATCCAGGGGCCGATTTGAACAAACTTGAATCAGATCCACCCCACAATGTTGCATATCAAATATCAAAAGATTCTGCCTGCTGGATCTGGAGAAGAAGATTTTTTAATCTTTTTCCCATTGCCTACAGTGTTAAAAAGTGCTGACTCAGCACTTTTTCAAAAGTCCTGAAAAAAGTACCTTGTGATCAAACCGATAGGGATTTTTTTTAACCATTCTATTCTACTGGATAAAAGTAAGCTTTATAGAAAACAAGAGGCCCCAGGGGGCCTGAGGGCGCTCACCTGACATGGTAGCCTAAATATCAACCCAGAGAATTGATTTCCACAAGTTGCATCTGCTCCTCCTAAGAAAAGCTGAAACCAAATATCCAAAGATTCTGACCAGTGGATCTAAAAAAAGATTTTTAAAGAATATTCCTCATACTGAACTAAGTCATAATTCGGGCTCCCACAGGGAGCCCATATATGAACCCAGGGACTTGGCTTTAACAAACCTGAATCTCACACCCCTAAGGATTCTGCACACCAAATATCAAAACATTCCGACTGCTGGATCTGAAGAAGAAGGTTTTTAAAGAAAATTCCTCATTTTGAACCAAGTTACAATTCGAGCTCCCACAATCAGCCCAAATATGGACCTAGGGACATGGCTTGAACAAACTTGAATCTTACCCCCCTAAGGATGCTGCATAAAAAATATCAAAAGCATTCATCTGCTGGATCTGAAGATTTTTAAAGAAAATTCCTCATTTTGAACTAAGTTGTCATTCAGGCTCCCATAGTAAGCCCAAATATGAACCAAGGGACTTGGCTTGAACAAACTTGAATCTCAGCCCCCAAGGTTGCTACATGCCAAATATCAAAACATTCCAACTGCTGAATCTGAAGAAGAAGATTTTTAAAGAAAAATTCCTCATATTGACTAAGTTATAATTTGGGCTCCCACAGGGAGCCCACATATGGACCCATGGACTTGGCTTTAACACACTTGAATCCCTCCCCCCCTCCCCCCCCCCCCCCCCCCCCCCCCCCCAAGGATGCTACTCACCACATATCAAACCATTCGGACTGCTGGATCTGAAGAAGAAGATTTTTTAAGAAAATTCCTCATTTCGAACAAAGTTACAATCCAAGCTCCCACAGTGAGCCCAAATATGGACCTAGGGACATGGCTTGAACAAATTTGAATCTCACCCCCCTAAGGATGCTGCATACCAAATATCACAAGATTCTGCCTGCTGGATCTTGAGAAGAAGATTTTCAAAGAAATTTGCCTGAAATGCACTAAGTTCGAATTTGGGCTTCTATCGTGAGCCCAAATATGAATCCAGGTGGCTGATTTGAACAAACTGGAATCAGATCCACACCACAATGTTGCATACCAAATATCAAAAGATTCTGCCTGCAGGATCTGGAGAAGAAGATTTTTGAAGAAATTTGCCTGAAATGCACTAAGTTCAAATTCGAGCTTCTATAGTGAGCCCAAATATGAATCTAGGGAGCCGATTTGAACAAAATAGAATCAGATCCACCCCACAATGTTGCATACCCAATATCAAAAGATTCTGCCTGCTGGATCTTGAGAAGAAGATTTTCAAAGAAATTTGCCTGAAATGCACTAAGTTCAAATTTGGGCTCCTATACTGAGCCCAAATATAAACCCAAGGGGCCGATTTGAACAAACTTGAATCAGATCCACCCCACAATGTTGCATACCAAATATCAAAAGATTCTGCCTGCTGGATCTGGAGAAGAAGATTTTCAAAGAAATTTGCCTGAAATGCACTAAGTTCAAATTTGGGCTCCTATACTGAGCCCAAATATAAACCCAGGGGGCCGATTTGAACAAACTTGAATCAGATCCACCCCACAATGTTGCATACCAAATATCAAAAGATTCTGCCTGCTGGATCTGGAGAAGAGGATTTTTTAAGAAATTTGCCTGAAATGCACTAAGTTCGAAATCGGGCTCCTATACTGAGCCCAAATATGAACCCAGGGGGCCGATTTGAACAAACTTGAATCAGATCCACCCTCCAACGTTGCATACCAAATATCAAAAGATTCTGCCTGCTGGATCTGGAGAAGAAGATTTTTTAATGTTTTTCCCATTGCCTACAGTGTTAAAAAGTGCTGACTCAGCACTTTTTCAAAGTCCCGAAACTGTACCCTATGATAAAACCGATGGCAATTTTTTTTTACCAATTCTTTCTGTTGGTCCTAAGGAAGCTTCACACTAAATAAAAATTCTCGGTGCCGTGCAGTTTTGGAGATATGGGCATTTTAATTTTTTTCTATTTTTAGCTCCTGCGGTTCCCATGGGGCTACGGGAAAAAAAAAATCAGCATAAATTAGGTACTTATGACCCAATAAGCCCTCACATACAATTTGGTTCAAATCAGCCTCTCGGTTTGGAAAATAGAAATTTCGGGTGGGGCCAAAAATTTTGCCCCTCCCATAACGACGCCAAGTATAGCCCCACAAACTTCTCTTGAACAAATCTGAGTCTACACCTCAAAAGGAAGCTGCACACCAAATATCAAGTCTCTGCTACTGCTGGTTCATGAGAAGAAGATTTTTTAAGATTTCAGCACACTTTTTGGGTGTGGCCCTACCCACGGGCAGGGCAACTTGATTTGAACCAAATCAAATTGCGATGTCATAACAAACTATTATCTCAAATATCAATTAAATTGGTTCAGCGGTTTGGGAGGAGAAGACGCAAACACCATGTTCACGGACGACGGACGGTGAGTGATCACTATAGCTCTCCTGACTGAAAGTCAGGTGAGCTAATAAGAATTCTCTGTGCCGTGTAGTTTTGGAGATATGGCAGTTTTAAGGTTTTTCCAGAAAATAGAAATTTTAGGCGTGGCCAAAATTTTTGCCCCTCCCGTAACGAAGGCAAATAATGCCCGACAAACTTCTCTTGAACAAACTTGATTCTAAACCTTATAAGGACTCTGTATACCACATATCAAGTCTCTGCTACTGGTGGTTCATTAGAAGAAGATTTTCAAAAAATTTGGCCATTTTTTCCCCACACCTCTGCTCAATGTGAGCCGAAACCTAATTTGGATAAAAATCAAAATGCCCCTATATAACCACCACTTACATGAAATTGAATTAAAATGTGGCCAGTGGTTTAGGAGAAAGAGGCTCAAACACCACCTTCACGCAGGACGACGGACGTCGGACGGACGACGGACGAAGAGTGATAAGAAAAGCTCACCCTGACTTTCAGTCAGGTGAGCTAAAAAACAAGAGACTCGATTTGAACAAACTTGAATTTGACACTCCTAGAGATGTTACATTACATACCAAATATGAAAGGATTCTCACCGGTGGACCTGAAGAAGAACTGTTTGTTTGTTTGTTGGTGGTTAACGTCACATATTTATGCACAATGGCTAATCGTGACACAACATGGCGATGAAGTCAAGGATAGTCAATCGTTGATCAACATGTTGCCCATTTTAGAGGACTTTCACCCCAAGCATTGGTGACTGGGTCCTATTTTACTAGTAAAGCGGAACTGGTTTACCGCAGTAAACAAGTGCTGCTTACTTCCCGGGGTTTCCACGGGGATGAAGAAGAACTTCCAAGTAATTTTCTCATATTGCAGTTAAAATTTGGGCTTCAATAAAAAGCCCAAATATTAACCCAGGGAACTGATTTGAACAACCTTCAATCTAACCCTCCCAGAGGTGCTGTACATCAAATATCAAAAGAATCTGACCGCTGGATCTGAAGGAGATGATTTTAAATGATAATTCCCCATATTGCTCTAATTAAATATTTGGGCTCCCTTGGGGAACTCAAATATTAACCCAGGAACTTGATTTGAACAAATTTTAACCTTACACCTCTAGAGATGTCACATACTAAATACAAGAGGACCCAGGGGGCCTTAGGCGCTCACCGAATGTTCCATACTGTTAAGACACAAATTTTATCAAAAGCTATTCTTAAGGTTCTACAGAGTAAATCTATACTCTCTGTGGAGCTAAAACATCAACAGGACTGAATGGGACAATGCTGCTGATCAAATATCAAAAGATTCTGCATGATGGTTCTGAAGAAGATTTTTCAAGAATTTTCCTTGAATTGCAAAAAGTAAATATTCACACCCCCATAGTGAGCCCCAATATTGTTCAAAAGACTCAATTTGAACAAACGTGAATCCAACCCATACCAAGATGCTGCATACCAAATATCTAAAGATTCTGCCCACTGGTTCTGGTGAAGAAGATTGTTAAAGAGTTTTTCTTAAATTGCACTAAGTAAAAATTCACACCCCCATAGTGATCCCCAATATTGAACGGGGGATTCAATTTGAACAAACTTGAATCAGACCCATACCAAGATGCTGTATACGAAATATCAAAAGATTCGGCCCATCGGTTCCAGAAAAGAAGATTTTTAAAGAAATTTTCTTAAATTGCACCAAGAAAAAATTCACACCCCTTTAGTAAGCCCCAATATTGATTGAGGGACTCAATTTGAACAAACTTGAATCTGACCCATACCAAGATGCTGTATACCAAATATTAAAAGATTCTGCCCATTGGTTCTGGAGAAGAAGATTTTTAAATTTTTTTTCTTAAATTGCACTAAGTGAAAATTCAGGTCCCCATAGTGAGCCCCAAAATAGATCAGGGGACTCGATTTGAACAAACTTGAATCGGACCCATACCAAGTTGCTGCATACCAAGTATCAAAAGATTCTGCCCACTGGTTCTGGAGAAGAAGATTTTTTAATAATTTTTCTATAATTCATACTGTGCTATCAGAGTTATGTCCCATACAGAGCCCCCAAGGGACATAGCCATTTCATTTGATCCACCCCACAATGTTGCATACCAAATATCAAAAGATTCTGCCTGCTGGATCTGGAGAAGATTTTTTAAGAAATTTGCCTGAAATGCACTAAGTTCGAATTCGGGCGTCTATAGTGAGCTCAAATATGAATCCAGGGGGCCGATTTGAACAAACTTGAATCAGACCCATACCAAGATGCTGCATACCAAGTATCAAAAGATTCTGCCCACTGGTTCTGGAGAAGAAGATTTTTTAATAATTTTTCTATAATTCATACTGTGCTATCAGAGTTATGCCCCATACAGAGCCCCCATGGGACGTGGCCATTTCATTTGAAGAAACATGAATTGCCATATAGTAATGAACATCCACATGAAGTTTCGTGAAAATTGGACCAGTGGTTTCAGAGGAGAAGTCATTTGAAAAATGTTCAATATGACGGACGACACCGGCCGGCCGGTGATAAATTAAGCTCCCTTCGGGAGCTAAAAATTGGGTGCATCAATCAAGTACTTTGGTCCCACTTACACTTATACTACATACCAAATTTCGTTCAAATCGGTTCTTGAAATTAGAAGTTTGGGGCAGAGCCCAAAATGGGTACGTGCCCACAGAGAGCCCAAATATTGATCTACCAAGTTCCCTTGAACAAACTTTAATCTTCAACACCAAAGAATGTTCTACACCATATATCAAGGCAATCTCTTTGGTGGTTCATAAGTAGATTTTTAGACTTTGGCATCATTGACCAGAGCCCGAAGAAGGCAGCTGCTTCATTTGATGGTTTGTGTAATATATGTTTGAATTTGGTTGAATGGCTGTGAAGATGAAGCCACGTTTGCAAAAGTTAACGGACACGGACGACAAGTGACGGCAATAGCTCACACTGACTTACAGTAGGTGAGCTAATAAAAAAATTAGTTACTCAAGAATTATATTTGCAAGTGTCGTCTGCTTTTCATGTTAGGCACAGGGTTAACCCAAACAGCAGGCAACACTCGCAAACAAATTTCTTAAATGATTAAACATTTTCATTTTTGTCTCAAAAACATAACTTTGAGCTCGTTCCAATGTGAGGTCACAAACTATGTTTTGGAAACAAAAATGAAACGATAATAAAATTTTGAATGTTGATTTTTTGTGAATGGCGCTGGCCATACAGGGCCGTGGGAGCGCAGTGGTGCAGTGGTTACGGAACTGGACTTCAAACCAAAAGGTGCATGGGTCGATCCCCGGCATGGGCAACTACATTGTGTCCTTGGGTAAAGCAGTTAACTCCCTTCACGCTGATGTCAAAATATCCAAATTTCAAGTAACCATTTTTCCCATAATGCAACTGGGAATTTAACCAATTGAATCTTCTTTGACAGAGCTCAATGAGATCTGTCAAACAAGATTGAATTGGGTAAATTTCTAGTTGCATTATGGGAAAAATTTGCACATAGAACTTTAGATATTTCGACATCAATGTGCAGAGGGTTAATCCCAATTGTCGATGTGAGGACATGTTGTGTTCTAAGGCATACTATACGTCGATGGAGCACTTGTCTTCAACCAATGTTAACACTGCTTGTGTGGAGTTAGTATTTTGGATAGTCTAGCAGTTGCTTGATGTTGCTCAGTGATTCTTGCTCCGACTTCACTTCATCCTCCCCCCCCCCCTGCCATACCCACCCCCCTTCCCCACCCACCGAGTGTAACCCTGTCTGTAACGAGTTGACAATCACAATAAATAAATAGGTATAGGGTCATTACATTGGGTAGAGGGTTAAACTGCTGTCATATAAATTTCACTGGCAAAATGGACATTTAGTTAACAGGATTCCACTAGGGCTGAAACGATATGCGCCCTTAAAGACATATGTTCACAATTCAACCTGCATAATGTGATATGTATCATGGTGCACATAATCTCTCATGGCATGCAACTACAACTATCAAATACTTTGAAGTTGAACTACATGTATTCATTTCCAGTAGCTTCTTTTTATTACAAATTTTTGAATGCACTTTTTAAACGTGTAACTTCTCAAAGTGATAACCATTAGCATTCAATAATTTCAGGTTTTGATTTTATAACCCATTTTCTGGTGTATTTTTTCCCTCAGAAAATATATTCAAACAATGTAATCCCTTGTATCTTGTTTGATAGAGCTCTGTCAACAAGCCTGGATATTAGAGGTTGGACACGGACAAAGTCCGTCTGAGTTATGTGTTTGTCAGACGACCAGTTGATTGTGCCCGTCACTCTGTCCGAGGCCAATTTTCATAGTTAAGTGGGCAGTACTCGTGGGAATGGTGGGTGAATTATCGCTCACCTCTATTTTTGTTCAATGAAAGTACAAATCCATAATAGCTTATTTCCCGTCATTATAATACACGCAATCATTTACGCATTCCACGTGATAAAAATGCAATGCAAAACAAAAACATAAAACAAGGATTTTGTAGATGGACACTTGCCCAGGGGATTACTCACGCAATGTATCGAAATGCAGTGCTTCCCCTTGATTTGAATTTCCATATTCACAATTGTCAAAAGCAACTCGATTCTACATACAGGTACAGTACACCTATCGTGGATGGGTCAGAATCCACAAGTGGGCATTATGTCCATGTATACAATTACATGGACATAATACTCATACATGGACTCTGACCCGTCCACGATAGCCGTATTGTGCATGCTACATGTACAATCTTGGTCCCTCTTTTCACAGACTCCTTTTGGTACTGAAATTCCTGTTGTTGGGGTCCTGGGCCTAGCTCATACACTATGTAGGTAATACAGTAGGTTAAGGATTTTAGATACAAATGGATTGTCTGGTCTTCTGATAACTGTACATTGTATATGCTTAAATAGTAGATACCTTATTGAAAAATGAAATTACATGTCTATCTACTGTTACATGTATATCTTCAATAGAATATACATGCAGCTGTTAGATATACTGCATTTCTAATTAAACTGCTTTGAATAGACTGAAAATTACTGTTTGCGACTGATGCTTAAAAATGTTCGTCGGGATCTCTAAATGTCTGACAGGAATCAGCTTGTACGTGTCATTTTGTCCGGCACCCTCCAAAAAATTATATCCAGGCTTGTCTGTCAAACAAGATACAAAGGAGTAATCAAACAAATATTTAATGAAGTTTTGGTTAACTGAATAATCCAGTGTTTATGGCTTATCTATCACTGTCAATGCTGGTATGCAAAAAGAACAGGGTTTTACGGCACCAATTTTCAAAATCTAATAAATTGTTTTGGGTGATATTATTTATATTTATCGTATCGAGATACATAGTGAACAACAATACGTAGTGAATTGTGAGCAACATATCGCAGTTCAAGCTTATCATGATTTATCATTACAGCCCTAGATTCCACTGTATTTGTATTCCAAAAGCTGTAACAACATCTGCAGGTACTGAACATTGGGAATCTCTCTCAGAGAGCATTCCAACTACAATGGATCGGCGTCAGATGGGAATATTATTTATAATTTCATTAGATAAATAGAGGATACATGTATATGTACCTAATGTTTTTTATTAATGAGTCCAGAATTATTTCCCAAGTGACAGCAAAACTGGAATTACCCAGTTTTATCTTGATAAAAACTCCTTGTTTGTGAAAAAAATGAGAATGATGGACGAATTCAGAGAATAAAATCGGAAATTTTGAGATAACTTATTTAGCGTTCATCTGGATATAATAAAGAGGACCGATCACAGTACAGCCATCATGGACGGTACAAAATCCATGGGTGGGCATTTTTCCATGTATATAATTCAAATATGATCTGCTATGAAACCTTGCGAAAATTCCTTACAATGAAGCACCAGGGTTCTCGAAACGTCAGCTGTCTTAGGGAGTTGGAGCAATGAAGAGAGGGGTCTTCTAACAAGTCAGGTACTTTTTAACCCTTTCGTGACTCGTCGGCGCGTGGTGTGCCAGTGGTAAACTCACACTACAAACCCGTCGGTGCGCTGCACGCCGATGGCATAGTAATGCATCTACTCTCACCTCAGTCCACGTGTGCTATCTCTATCAGTCCACAGAAGTAATTTCATGCCCGAATGAATTTAGAGTTGTTTCCCTTTAGTTGTTTGGCTACAGTTTTAGCGCATATTGCACCTCACAGTAATTCCAAGGACGAAGATGACAATTGATAGAAACGTGGAAAAAGGATTCTGCGGTGCAGTCTGGCTCAAATCAAGCTAACACATATGACACTACTGAGTGCTGGACGTTCAGATAATGTTGCCAGTAATAATCCAGATGACGGAGTGGAATAGGACTGGCCAGTGGGAGGGGACGCGGCAGAAAAAGAATTGCTGGTCAGGGACATGGCAGAATATGAGGGAGCTGGAAAGGTCATGGAATTGGTCCAATTTTTCAATGGGAAAAATGCACAGATTTTGTTCCACTAGATATCCCATGTTCTGAAGCTGGGAAGATAAATCTTGACTTACCTGACAATCCAAATGAATGGAACGTTTTATACCTTTATCTGACGGATGAGATGATCCCGAAATTAACCCCAATATCCCAAGTCTGGGGGTCGGTTTGGCAGAGTTGCAAAAGGGTTAAAACAGTACTAACAAATAAGGTGATAAGACACAACTTTTTGATGAACTGTTTGTAATTTCAGCCGAACAACTTTTCGGTGATCTGTTTTTTCATTTAGATAACCACCAGAGGAACGATAAAATCATTCCTCTCAAATTTTATGGCCTTCGAATTGCATAAAAAAAACTATACTTGTCCTTCTCATGCATTAACATTTGTCAAATACTAACTGTTTATTTATTTGTGTTTAAGGTCACATATGTCTGCACAAAGGCTAGTCATGACCACAACATGGAGATAAAATCAAGTTTAGTCAATCATTTATACACGCTGTCTGTTTTAGAGGACTTCTAACTGCTTCTAATGCAAACATTGGTGACTAGGTCCTATTTTACCAGTAAAACAGAAAATGTTTACCACAGAACTTGTAAGCAAGCACTGCTACCAAATACGAACTGAAATTAGAATCTCATGAGTTTTTGTCTTTGCAAATGCAACAAACAGTGAACAGCAGAAATTGGGAGTACAGTCATTCAATCAGTGAAGTGATTGTGTGAAAGCATGGTCACCATATCAGATCATAATTCACAATAGTGACAGCAGAGTATACTAATGCATACTAAATGTTAATGATCAGGGCTAATATTTCGACAAGAATCCAAGAATTGATTCATGCAACAAAAACAGTGAAAATCCATGTAGATCTTCGCTGCACCTCAGCTAGGATTGGCAGAATTGAGGCAATTTAACCCTTTGCATAATGTAGCAGCGGCAAATTAACCAATGCAAGGAGTAACACGACATGAAATATCCTGACATTTTGTCAGTAATTTGAACAAATATGGCTGTCAATGGAACCAGCTCAATGAGCCAGTTCCAATGACATCCATATTTTTAAGGTTTTATTGGTAAATATTGTTGTTTTTTTTTACATTTTCACATTGTTTGTTTTAAAAATTGAAAAGCTGTGTTGAGTAAAGTGTTAACAAGTGTTATCAGTATGCAACAATGGTGGCCTCATAGGATCCTGTGACACTCATAGCTGGTATGGATACTCACAACCACTTTTGCATGAATTCAAATGGATTTTCCCAAATTTAAATGAAACATCTTATAATACACATGCCTTAACCCTTTACCCAACGAATCGACCACATCCGCCCGCGTAATATGCATATTCCGCAGTTGAAAAAATATCAGTTTTCAAAAAATTTCAACAAAACTATATCATGTGACCCCTCGTTGGGATGAGCTTGTCGAGCTCATTCCAACAGGGGGGGGGGGGGGGGGGGTGGGGCACATAAGGTTTTGTTGAAATTTTTTGAAAACTTTGAAAAATGATATTTAAAATAATAAATTTTGATATCGTCTGCGTTGGGTAAAGGGTTAAACTAATGCTAACCCTGTTTATGTGGAGTAAGTAGACTGCAGAGTCAGGCAGTTACTCACTACTGCTCAGTGGGTTATTTCCAGGTATTCCCGCTTCCTCCACTCTCAAAGCTGCCAAACACGATGTTATCCTAGCTGTTAAAAGTGTCACAACCCCAATAAATAAATAAGTACCCTCTGTTAGTCAAGTCATAAAAACGTGATATGTTACAGACTTTTAGTAATTTACAAGCAAGAAGTTGTTTCAGTTTGACGGAACAGTGGCTAATATGACATTTGTGGGAAAAGTGAAAAAGTGCCAATATCAAATTATCAAAGCCTTCAGCAATTTGCGTGTTTTGCATCACGCCTTGTTTTTATTAAGCGAGTGAAAAAAGTATGTCTGGAAAATTAAGGGAGCTAACCATAACTGAACAAGTCAGTAAGTCCATTTTTTCATGTGAGATAAAATGATAAAACTCAATGAATTTCTTCATAGCTATCAGTAACCTGTGTTTTGATCTATATAATCTCCAATACTTCTGTGGAAGGACAAATTTTAAAGGTTATCTGTATTTTGTTTCACCTTCATAAAACATGCTTATAGAGCCTTTACATAATGGTACATCAAACTAATTTAACCCTTGGAAGATATTTAAATTGGAAACTTTATAGCCCTTTTCATATGGATGTCAAAATACCCAAATTTCAAACTGCATTTTTTTCCATAATGCAATTGGGAATTTAATTTTTTGAAAGATTATTGAGAGCTGTTAAACAAGATTGAACTGATTGATTCACAGACGCATGATGGGAAAAATTTGGAGGTGGAATTTTTTATATTTTGACATCAAGATGCAGATGGTTAACCCTTTACATCAAGGGTGGTGGTGGTGGGTGGGGCAGGGGAAGGGGAGGGGGTTGTCACAGGATATGTTTTTATTGAAATTTGGCAAAAAAAAATTTAAAATATTTATTAAAATGACAAATTTTGATCTCGTATGTATTGAGTAAAGGGTTATTTATTCATTTATTTATTCATTCATTCTTTTATTTAATTCATTTATTTAGTAATTATACTTAAGGAAAGATATTTCTGCACAAAGGCTAATCGTGACCGCAACATGGATATAAAGTCAAGTATGGCCAATCGTTTATACCCACATTACCCATTTTAGAGGACTTCCACCCCAAGCATTAGTAACTGGGTCCAATTTTACCAAGTAAACCAGTGCTTGGTCAGTAAACAAGGAGTGTCTCACTTCTCGTAATTCCCAGAGGGACAAGTAATGGGTTAAAATTGTCTGCAAGTTATTTGATTGATGCTCTATGTACATGTTCTTGGTGCCTAAAAATAATACCAGTACCTCTAACTGAACACATGACTGAAACAAACGTTAAAAAAACAACACACGACCTTGACTCGTGAAACAATATCTTTGTGGCCCATCAACTGACAATGGCAATGAAAGCAACACGTATTTCAATTTCAGCTGGCAAAGCACGTAATTTTCTTGGTATATTTCCAAGTGACAAACAAGAGTTTCAGTGACACAATACCCCTACAAGTAACTTACCGATCGCCTATTCGACATATTGCTAGCAACAGTATTAAGAAATCACAGATGACCCTGAGCGACTGACTCTATCCCTGTTCATACTGATACAACTTCTTAATGGAGACACTTGAGTTTACTGAGATACTGGTATATCTGGCTGAGGTGAGTCAACAGTTTCCTTCCTGGCACTCGAAAACATGTACATTCAGAAAGGAGGTCTACACTTAACAGAATATTGAGGAGATTGACGGAATAGGGGTGCCATTTTACATGTACACTCAGGACGCTCTGGTACAGTATGTGCAGAGTGTTCTGGTTCCTGCAAACTCTGGTCTTCGTATGTAAGCTAACAAATGAACATACCTGAACATATAATCAACAGTAAACCGTCAACCCATGGACCATAAGGCAAGACCAAGCATCAACAGGCTGAAGATGCACCACCAATGTTATGCCCCTCTTTCGGGAGCTGCTGAGATCTGAAGGGTCGAAATCACCTTGATTTAGTGTGGAAATCACCTTGATTTAGTGTGGAATTGGTTAGACGGGTAACTGGTTTGCAACCGGTCATTGATGTAATCGGTTGGAAAAGCCATCAACCGGATAGCCACTATACCTATAGATTACGGGATAGCATCGGGAAAATAAATAGTATTTGACTGCAAGACGTTAGAATTCTTTTGCTGATGCAAGCATTGTCAAAGCTTCCAAACATTTGTCGATTCACAATGATGTGTACTCGATGTAACATGAAAGGGTGAAGATGTTTGAATTTTAAATGAACAGTTATTTCGGTCACTTGGACTGTCAAGTTGCAAATAAATGTTTGTAACAAACTGCCAAAAGTCAAGTGCACTGCAGGTTGTTTTCTGCGTGGGCAGCAGTAAGCACGTGCCTGTCAATGTAACACAGTCTTCTACAGACAAATTTGACATTTTTCTCTTTGATGAGGTGTTGTTAATTGCAGATTATAATGCTGAAAAAATCCCTCAGTGTCAGTAATGGTGCTCCCAAAATAAATTGACTGTTTGGTACTTTACCATCGCGTTTCAGAAAAAAACAATTTTTTAAAATCTTGCATTTTAAAATTTGTTTTTCAATGGTCAATGTCAGACAGGGGCTCTTGGTCAATGATGCATATAATAATTTCTTACCACACCCTTTTCATGACTCGCAACATATTCCTGCCAAAAATTTCATTGTGATGAATAGGTAAATGTAAATGTGGAACTGTTTGTGAGATTTGTCTTAGCAGTGAACAGAAAAAGATACTCAAAAATTTAGGAGTACATCAGGGACCAGCCTAGGGGAGAATTTTAGGGAGACTTCATGTCTACCTCCAGAAAAAATAGGGAGACTGCAGAGTCTAGTAGGGAGACTTCATAGGCAAGTGGGGAAATTTAAGAATATTTATGTACCACCCCTTCATATTTTCAGCTTGTGGTCCTCCATTAACATCCGAGTAATCCAGGTCCAGTTATCTATGATGCATCTATGCCAGGTTAAAAAAATCATAAAGTAATTATTGACTGAAAATCACCCACTGCTACCCTCTCCTTCATGACTCCTCCCCTCTTCTTCATGCCAATCCCCCAGCACCCTCCTGTGGTTGCCTTTCACCAAAGTCAACTAAGCTAATAATGTTCTAAGTTTAAAAATGTGAACAGGACCACAAGTAAGAAGGTTGCTTGGAAGGTAATAAACAAAATACATTCTGGGGTCGAGTATTTTGTAAAATAAATGTCATTCCGCGTCATTTTTATGGCATTAAGGTGTTATTCCGCGTCATTCTGGTGTTTAGGTGGACCCCTTTTTCAAGATCCATCATATGCTCACTTGTGCACTGTACAAAGCTTTTCTTGTCATCACTAAAGCTTTTTTCATGTGTTTCAATTCCATTTGTGTTTTTCTGGGAATACAGGACCTAACAGTTAACAGTCATCAACAAAACGAAATAAAAATACAGAGTTAGAAAATACGTCCGTTGTGCATACATTTTCGGCATCCTAAACGAGGTAACCTACTTTCAAACTGGGTTATTTTGTTGAGTCGCATAATTTACCTATTTTCGTTTCGACACTTGAAGCTCCGACTGAAACGGAACAAAATAGAAATAAAAAATCCACAAAAATCGACAATGGACAATTGATTGTCGTGTGATTTCAAATAAACGGTCGCTTATTTGACGAATGAAAAAGCCCATTTATCACACTCAGACACATTCGATTCTTGAAAATAATCATTTTCATGTAAACCTCGAATCGAAAATAATCATTTTTATGTAAACCTCGGGTCAATCAGTTCAGCCTTTCCTCATTTTGGCCAATTTTTAGAGGGTGACTTGTAGTCGCCCCGACTATATTTCTAAGTGACTTTGGGCTTAGAAGGGCCACATAATCGCCCTCACGGCTGGCCCTGGAGTACATATTCACCCTCTGATGATATGATCACATCAAATTCAAGCCACTCGAGGTAAGAAGCTCTTTGCTAATAGATAATTATGCCTAACTACACAATTTACAAACTGGTTGGAAAATTCTAAAGAAATATCAATGACAATCATCCCTCACCTCAAATACACACACATGGAAACAAATCACACACGTAAACTTTGTTTCTGGTGGGTGGCATGTTGCATGCCTGTGACTTTCAAATGGCAAGGCCTGGTTTTGTGACCGGGCAATGCAGGGTGACCAGAGTTACGATGTATTAACTTTTGTTTACTCATTGACGATTTCTGTTAGCACTCGATGGTTTTTGTTTGTGTACTTTTTGCAGAAGTCAGGTGGCAGTGTTTTGAACTGTTTTCTTGTCATTCCTTACCGAATTTGCATCATAGACAATATATTAATACCAGTGGTTGAAATTAACGGATATCCGGTTGAAATCCGGTTATGCCAAATGGTTAGCCGGTTACAAAAATGGGCCAACCATTTCAGCACTACCTAGATTTACTAGATGGTTCCTGCAGACAATGACTTATGAAGTTCAATGCTTCTCAAGGTTGTTTCTCAACATTTTCAAGGCCCAACAATAACCAAATTCAAAGATTTTCAAGGCCCAGCTTTCACTAGTCCTGAGTAAGACCCTCTAGTCATTACATCAACCTCCCACTTCCCTCAGTAGGCCTCTATGGTTGTTACGTTGTCCTCCCACTTCCAATGAAGGGCCATAAGGGAAGTGAGAGGATAGAGTAATGACCAAAGGATCCTAGTTAACCCTTTACCCAACGAATCGCACGCATCCACCCGCGTAATATGCAAATTCAGTAGCTGAAAACAAATTATTTTTCGAAAAATTTCAACAAAACCATATCATGTGACCCCCTGATATGGTTTTCTTAAAATTTTTTGAAAAAATTAAAAAAATGATATTTAAAATAATAAATATTGAAATCGTCTGCGTAGTGTAAAGGGTTAAATGTAGGACTATGCCTTTTACAACTTATTGCACATAAACTATATAGATAGGATTATATGCATTATCTTCATTTTTATTTCGTAAATATTCAATGCTTTTAATGGATTCCTGGAACATTTCTCAGGATTTAAAGGCCTTCAATGACCCTTACTCAAATTTAAAGCCATTCCTTGAATCCAAAGCCATGCAGGAATCCTGTACTAAGCTCATCTGCTGATATAGATTCTGTTAGAATAAGCTAGAGTTTGTTACACCTAGGGCTGCATGATATTCAAAACTGAATACCGGTATCGGTATTAAAAAAAGTAATGCAGTATACCGGTATATCGAAAACTGTTCAGAAAAATGAATGAAAGTACCACAATCAAGGCTTGAGGGGTCACAGTTGTAATGAATTAGCATGCCTTGATGACCCGGTTCAAAAAACTTTTACCAAAGGCAGACGATATCAAAATTTATTATTTTAAAATTTTAAAATAAAAGTTAATCAGATTTTCCAAAAAACGAAAAAAATTCTACAAAACAATATCATATGACCCCTCATTGGAACGAGCTCGTTCCAATGAGGGTCACATGATATAGTTTTGTTGAAATTTTTAACATTATTTTTTCAACTGCTGAAATTGTATATTACGTGAGCACATGCAGACGATTCCTTGGGTAATGAGATAATATTATTCATTCGGGGCTACAGTTAAAAAATTCAAGACATCTTCAAAAAATAAAATTGTGGGTAAATAAATAATGACGATAAACCGGTATTTTGTAAATGCACCGGTATTCAATCGATATTGGTTTGAATACCGGTATATATCGGTTTATAGAGTTTTCAGCAACAAATATTTCCCATAATGCAGTTTCATACTTAACTAGGTGTGGCCTGTCCCAACTTGGGACCAAGAATACTCTCCATGACACACTCTCTCTGATAGTGGACAACAATAATACCAAGTATCATTAATATCCTTCAAGGCTATCAAAAGTTCTGAGTCAGACATGACTTTGTATATTTGGATATGGGTATGAGAAGTTGAACAAAGTTTGTGACCTTGACCTTGAGGACAGGTGTTCCAACCTTATTCTCGACACGCCCTCTATTGGTGGGCAACATTAATACCAAGTATCATTAATATCCTTCAAGGCCAGCAAAAGTTCTGAGATGGAAACGATTTGTTATAGTTGGATTTGAATGAGGAGGTATGTGAACTTTAACTAAGTCTGTGACTTTGACCTTGTAGACAGGCATTCCAACCTTATTCGCGACACACCTTCAGACAGACAGATGGACAAACAGACAGACAGACAAAGTGATTCCTATATACCCCTCTGAACTTCGTTCGTGTGGGTATAACTAAATACACCATCTTTGACAGAGTTTAGTGAGCTCTGTCAAACAGGATATACATGTAATTGGTTAAATTCATAGTTACACAGGAGAAAAACAGTGATTGAAGAAAATCCAGTTGCACTTCCGTGTGCTAGGGGTTAACTTCATAAAGATTGCTTAGCTATGTATAAATGGTTTATTTGACAGTGTTAAGTCAATTGCTTCCTTCCACACACTTGAAATATACATGTATTTGTGTGGGTCTCACAAACTACAACTCGTCCAGAATGTGTAATCAACAAGAGGGATGTCACATCCCGTACACTCACCTACATCCATGCTTTATGCAGTCAATCCAATATCAAGAAAGCTCCCTGAAGGGGCATTTTTACTGTTTATCACTCCAAATAATGGATATATTCAATATATATAATGGGATATATTGTAATTAAAAAAAATGCTGATAGGATCACTAATCCAATGTCGAGTTGTGACAGCACAAAAGTGGGTTTAATCATTATCAACTTATCGTCTGGAAACCAAATTAACCAACTGTTTACAATTTACTATGTGAAGGGTCACTGTGACCTTGACCTAGTGATTCCGAAATAAACAGGGCTCTTTCTTGCACCAATGCCAACCTACCTATGAAGTTTTATGAACGTAGGTGGAACCATTGTCAAATTATCTGGAAACCAATTGTTTTCGATTTGCTATGTTGAAGGTCACTGTGACCTTGACCTTTCACCTAGCATGTCCAAAATAAATATGGTTCTTCCTCTCACTGATGCCAACGTACCTATGAAGTTTCATGAATGTGGGTCGAAACATTATCAAGTTATCATCCGGAAACGAATTGTTTACAATTTACTATGTTGAAGGTCACTGTGACCTTGACCTTTCACTTAGCGAGTCCAAAATACATAGGATTCTTCCTCTCACTGATGCCAACCTAACTATGAAGTTTCATGAACATGGGTCGAACCATTATCAAGTTATCATCTGGAAACCAATTGTTTTGATTTACTGTGTTCGGGTCACTGTGACCTTGACCTTTGACCTAGTGAGTCCAAAATAAATAGGGTTCTTCCTCTCACGAACACCAACCTATATATGAAGTTTCATGAATGTGGGTTGAACCGTAGTCAAGTTATCATCCAGAAACCAATTGTTTACAATTTACTATGTTCAAGGTCACTGTGACCTTGATCTTTGACCAAACAAGTCCAAAATTAATAGGGTTCTTCCACTCACCAATACCAACTTACCTATGAAGTTTCATGAACATGGGTTGAACCATTATCAAGTTATCATCTGGAAACCAATTGTTTACGCCCGCCGTTCATCAAACTATAAGTCGAGTTTGACTTCGTCACAACTCGACTAAATATACAGTAATGAGATGTAAAGGCACCAACAGTGTACATAAAAGCTGACCGAAACACTAATTCTTACAACCAAAAAATAACTAAGTTTTGGCTAAATAACTGAGTTTTGGATAAAAATCCCCATCAAATTCCTAAAAGATATAAAATAAGAATTGAATAGTACTGCAATGGTCTTCCGTAACCAAAGTCTAAAATATCAATGACCCAGAAAGACACACAAAAACAAAACTCACCTTAACACAAACTTTTACAACCTACAACTGACTACCTCCAAAATAAACATTTTGACTAAAAAGAAACATATAGATAATGGACAGCTGGGCAATGATTTCTTGTCCAGAGATGGCTGCCTTACAACTGGACATATTCAGGTTGACGTGTAGTGGGAATTCAGGACAACTGTGACAATTGGCAGTTTAAAAAGAAGCTAATGGCCTTATCCCTCGACAGATATTCAGAGAATGTTCGCTGTAACTTTCAAAGCTGTCCTGATTGCATTTAATTACCAGATAACAAAATAAAAATTATGTCTGTTGATGCCATGATTCCGTCTCCTTTACTTTACTGCGGTTCAGTTCAGCCCAGTACAGTGCTGAAAAATAACATAAACATTTCACTCTCTCTGGAGCCTCTTTACCCTCAAGGTGCAGCCAAGCGACACAATCAATTGCCATGGCTATCGAGGAGTATCCCCAACTTACTCCTTGCTGTTTCAGTTAATTTTTGTTCTTTGGTGTGCATGGATACTAAATTAAGAACAGTTACACCAACATGTGTAAATTAGGGCCTGAACAAGGAGCAACAGGAAGACAGCTAACTTTGCTATGTCGCTTCCTTGCAAGTATATCAAAGTATGTTAAAATGAATTATTTAGTTTACCTACTGTACTTTATATGTAATTGATCAGGGTTCTTACAGTCAAGGACCAAAACAATTCCAGGACTTTTCACATATATATCAGCATTTTCCAAGGTTGTTTTTTTAAATGTACATTCGGAATATAACCATTTTTAGAAGCCTTACCTATTTTAACCCTTTACCTTACATGAAAAGCAGACGACACTTGCATAAAACATTCTTCAATAACTAATTTTTTGTCTCAAAAACATAGGTTATGCCCTCTCAATGGAACGAGCTCGATGAGCTCGTGTCAATGAGGGGTCATAACCTATGTTTCTGAGACAAAAATAAACGAGACCCCACGGGACCTGAGGGGACCCACCTGCATGGTAGTCTAAATATTAAACCTGAGACTTGATTTGAATAAGCTGCATACACCCATCCTCAGAAAAGTATATACCAACTTGATGAAGCAGTTGTGCCCACACAATACACAGGATTTTCCTTCTATTTTCAGTTCATGCACTTTTACGTCCCAAAATTGAGATAAACGCATAAAAAACAGATTTTTTTTTATTTTTGTTCGGACATTTTCAAAGTCCCAAACAAAATATTTTCAGCCTAAAATTTTTTTTTCTTCTTAATTTTAAGAATTGACCAAAATGCATTAAAAAAAAAAAAAAAGTAATTTCCGGATTTTGGCCCTTAATTTTCTAAGTCCCACCTGGCCCCCAAATTTTCAGTGTAAAAAAATATTTTTTTTGTCTTAAAATTGACCGAAACGCATAAAAAAAACAAAAAAAAATGTCCGGATTTTGGTCCAAAATTTTCTAAGTCCGTAACGGGCCCCCAAATTTTCAGCCTAAATATGAACCCAGGGACTTGACTTGAACAAACTTGAATCTCACCCCCCTAAGGATGCTGCATACCAAATATCAAAACATTCTTATTGATAGATCTAAAGAAGATTTTTTAAAAATATTCCTCATACTGCACTAATTTAAACATCTGGGCTCCCATAGAGAAGCCAAATATGGACCAAGGGAAATGATTTCAATAAACATGTGAAACAATCTTCCAAAGAAGTTGTATGTGAAATTTGAAAGCTTTTGGAGCAGTGGTTTGGGAGGAAAGTAGTCTTACATGTTTTTCCCATTACCCACAGTGTTAAAAATGCTGACTCAGCACTTTTTCAAAGTTCCAGAAAAGTACCCCATGATAAAACCGATAGCAATTTTTTTTTATCATTCCATTCTGTTGGTCCTAAGGAAACTTCACACCAAATAAGAATTCTCAGTGCCATGTAGTTTTGGAGATATGGGCATTTTAATTTTTTTCTATTTTTAGCTCCTGCGGTACCCATGGGGCGACGGGAAAAAATGTTTTTGCATAAATTAAGTTCTTATGACCTAATAAGCCCTCATATCAAATTTGTTCCAAATCTGCCACTCGGTTTGGAAAATAGAAATTTTGGGAGGGGCAAATATTCTTGCCCCTCCCATAACGACGGCAAATATAGCCCCACACACTTCTCTTTAACAAATCTGAGTCTACACCCCCAAAAGGAAGCTGCACACCAAATATCAAGTCTCTGCCACTGCTGGTTCATGAGAAGAAGATTTTTTAAGATTTCAGCACACTTTTTGGGTGTGGCCCTACCAAGGGGCGAGGCAACTTGATTTGAATAAAATCAAATTGCGATGTCATAACAAACTATTATCTCAAATATCAATTAAATTGGTTCAGTAGTTTGGGAGAAGACGCAATCACCATGTTCACGGATGACGGACGGTGAGTGATCACTATGGCTCTCCAGACTGAAAGTCAGGCGAGCTTAAAAAATAATTGAAATTAATTGGCCATTTTTGAGAACAGCACTGGCCGGTTTTGACCATTACATTGGGTAAAGGGTTAAAAATGTCTTCTACCTCATCCTTCTCAATTCCAGAAAAACAGTGCTTCTAAAATGCTCTGTAACAAAATTATGGTGCTTACAGAATGACACCCAGCTAAATAATGCCTGAACTTTAATTCCTCATTTATCGATTAACCATGATTTATATTCATATTTTAATTTTTCAACAAAAAAAAAGTGCAAAAGAGATGTTTCAATTGCCCACTTTTACATGGTAAAAATGAGAAAAAGGGCAAAATTCAAGGACTTTCAAGGAGTCTGATGGATTTTCATGTATTTTTCAAGTACATTTTCTGAATTTTCAAAATTCAAGGAGTAAGATTGAAATTCAAGGACTTTTCAAGGATGTGAACACCCTGTTTATATACTGTGAATAAGGGTGAATTGAATTGTTCAGGCCTTTAAGGGTTAATAAAACTGAAAAGAAAATCATTAATTTCTCACATGAAAATGAACACTTCAACTGCTTTCATGTATCAACAAGGCATCATAAGTAACAAACATAGAAAATTTTGAAAATACAGAAGGTTTGGTTATTCAATGATTGGTTTGATTAATTTTTTGGTATCCCACGATATCAGAATAAGCTCGATTTTTTGGTATATTGCCTATTTCTAGAAAATAAGTGCTTTACAGGACCAAAATGGGAACCTTATTATCCCCACATTTTCAAAAATGCGGGATATTGTCATGATCTCCGTCCGAACGTCACATCCTGAAAGGCTCCTATGGTATTCAATTCGAAACGTTTAAACTATGATAATGTGTCCAGGTAACATCTCTAGATGTGCATGAAGGTTTCAGAATTTTGATTTTGCCCCCGGTGGTTCCAGTGAAACCACTATTATCGTTAGAAAATCAGTTTTCATCGAAAGGCTCCTAGGGTGTTTAATTCGAAATGCTTCAACTCTGCTAATGTGTTCAGGTAGCAACTCTAGTCGTGCATGAAGGTTTCGGAATTTTGATTCGGCCCCCGGTGGTTCCAGTGGAACCACTTTTATCATTAGAAAATCAGTTTTCATCGAAAGGCTCCTAGGGTATTCAATTCGAAACGTTTAAACTATGCTAATGTGTTCAGGTAACATCTCTAGATGTGCATGAAGGTTTCGGAATTTTGATTTTGCCCCAGGTGGTTCCAGTGGAACCACTTTTATCGTGAGAAAATCAGTTTTCATCGAAAGGATCCTAGGGTATTTAATTCGAAACGCTTAAACTAGGCTAATGTGTTCAGGTAACATCTCTAGATGTGCATGAAGGTTTCGGAATTTTGATTTTGCCCCCAGTGGTTCCAGTGGAACCACTTTTATCATTACAAAATCAGTTTTCATTGAAAGGCTCCTAGGGTATTCAATTCGAAATGCTTCAACTATGCTAATGTGTTCAGGTAGCAACTATAGATGTGCATGAAGGTTTCAGAATTTTGCTTTGGCCCCCGGGGTTTCCAGTGGAACCACTTTTATCGTTAGAAAATCAGTTTTTATCGAAAGGCTCCTAGGGTATTCAATTCGAAACATTTGAACTATTCTAATGTGTTCAGGTAACATCTCTAGATGTGCATGAAGGTTTCGGAATTTTGATTTTGCCCCCGGTGGTTCCAGTGGAACCACTTTTATCTTTAGAAATTCAGTTTTCATCGAAAGGCTCCTAGGGTATTTAATTCAAAACCTTTAAACTATGCTAATGTGTTCAGGTAACATCTCTAGATGTGCATGAACGTTTCAGAATTTTGATTTTGCCCCCGGTGGTTCCAGTGGAACCACTTTTATTGTTAGAAAATCATTTTTCATAGAAAGGCTCGTAGGGTATTCAATTCGAAACGTTTAAACTATGCTAATGTGTTCAGGTAACATCTCTAGATGTGCATGAAGGTTTCGGAATTTTTATTTTGCCCTCGATGGTTTCAGTGGAACGACTTTTATCGTTTGACAATCAGTTTTCATCAAAAGGCTCCTAGGGTATTTAATTCAAAACGTTTAAACTATGCTAATGTGTTCAGGTAGCAATTCTAGATGTGCATAAAGGTTTCGGAATTTGGATTTTGCCCCTGGTGGTTCCAGTGGAACCACTTTTATCGTTAGAAAATCAGTTTTCATCGAAAGGCTCCTAGGGTATTTAATTCAAAATGCTTCAGCTATCCTAATGTGTTCCGGTAGCAACTCTAGATGTGCATGAAGGTTTCAGAATTTTGATTGGGACCCCGGGGGTTCCAGTGGAACCACTTTTATCGTTAGAAAATCAGTTTTCATCGAAAGGCTCCTAGGGTATTCAATTCGAAATGTTTAAACTATGCTAATGTGTTCAGGTAACATCTCTAGATGTGCATGAAGGTTTCTTTCGGTATTTTGATTTTGCCCCCAGTGGTTCCAGTGGAACCACTTTTATCATCAGAAAATCAGTTTTCATCAAAAGGCTCGTAGGGTATTTAATTTGAAACATTTGAACTATGCTAATGTGTTCAGGTAACATCTCTAGATGTGCATGAAGGTTTTGGAATTTTGATTTTGCCCCCGGTGGTTCCAGGGGAACCGCTATTATCATTAGAAAATCAGTTTTCATCGAAAGGCTCCTAGGGTATTTAATTCAAAATGCTTAAACTATGCTAATGTGTTCAGGTAACATCTCTTGATGTGTATGAAGGTTTCGGAATTTTGATTTTGCCCCCGGTGGCTTCAGTGGAACCACTTTTATCATTAGAAAATCAGTTTTCATCGACAGGCTCCTAAGGTATTCAATTCATGGTTTCGGAATTTTAATTCGGCCCCCGGTGGTTCCAGTGGAACCACTTTTATCATTAGAAAATCAGTTTTCATCGAAAGGCTCCTAGGGTATTCAATTCGAAACGTTTGAACTATGCTAATGTGTTCATGTAACATCTCTAGATGTGTATGAAGGTTTCAGAATTTTGATTTTGCCCCCGGTGGTTCCAGTGGAACCACTTTTATCATTAGAAAATCAGTTTTCGTCGAAAGGCTCCGAGGGTATTCAATTCGAAACGTTTAAACTATGCTAATGTGTTCAGGTAACATCTCTAGATGTGCATGAAGGTTTCGGTATTTTGATTTTTCCCCCGGTGGTTCCAGTGGAACCACTTTTATCATTAAAAAATCAGTTTTCATTGAAAGGCTCCTAGGGTATTCAATTCGAAACGTTTAAATTATGCTAATGTATTCAGGTACCATCTCTAGATGTGCATGAAGGTTTCGGAATTTTGATTTTGCGCCCGGTGGTTCCAGTGGAACCACTTTTATCATTAGAAAGTCAGTTTTCATCGAAAGGCTCCTAGGGTATTCAATTCGAAACGTTTGAACTATGCTAATGTGTTCATGTAACATCTCTAGATGTGTATGAAGGTCTCAGAATTTTGATTTTGCCCCCGGTGGTTCCAGTGGAACCACTTTTATCATTAGAAAATCAGTTTTCATCTAAAGGCTCCGAGGGTATTCAATTCGAAATGTTTAAACTATGCTAATGTGTTCAGGTAACATCTCTAGATGTGCATGAAGGTTTCGGTATTTTGATTTTGCCCCCGGTGGTTCCAGTGGAACCACTTTTATCGTTAGAAAATCAGTTTTCATCGAAAGGCTCCTAGGGTATTCAATTCGAAACGTTTAAATTATGCTAATGTATTCAGGTACCATCTCTAGATGTGCATGAAGGTTTCGGAATTTTGATTTTGCATACGGTGGTTCCAGTGGAACCACTTTTATCATTAGAAAGTCAGTTTTCATCGAAAGGCTCCTGGGGTATTCAATTCGAAACGTTTAAGCTATGCTAATGTGTTCAGGTAACATCTCTAGATGTGCATGAAGGTTTCGGTATTTTTGATTTTTATCATTAGAAAATCAGTTTTCATCGAAAGGCTCCTAGGGTATTTAATTCCAAATGCTTAAACTATGCTAATGTGTTCAGGTAACATCTCTATATGTGCATTAAGGTTTCGGAATTTTGATTCGGCCCCCGGTGGTTCCAGTGGAACCACTTTTATCGTTAGAGAATCAGTTTTCATCGAAAGGAACCTAGGGTATTTAATTCGAAATGCTTAAACTATGCTAATGTGTTCAGGTAGCAACTCTAGACGTGCATGAAGGTTTCGGAATTCTGATTCAGCCCCCGGTGGTTCCAGTGGAACCACTTTTATCATTAGAAAATCAGTTTTCATCGAAAGGCTCCTAGGGTATTCAATTCGAAACGTTTAAACTATGCTAATGTGTTCAGGTAACATCTCTAGATGTGCATGAAGGTTTCAGAATTTTGATTTGGCCCCCGGTGGTTCCAGTGGAACCACTTTTATCGTTAAATGAAAGTGTCAATGACACTGTAGCTCAACTTGTCAAGACAAAGACATGTACATGTATAGTATGTGACACAGCAATGACGAACATCTAGGTAATGACCTGATAGCAAAGGTACATATAAAGTATTGTAAAGGTCTGTACATAAATACATAAAGACATGTACATGTATAGTATGTGACACAGCAATGACGAACATCTAGGTAATGACCTGATAACAAATGTATAGGTAAAGTATTGTAAAGGTGGGTGACAGTCAGATGGTAAACTAGAAAAAAATCTTTGAGTCCCAGAGTGGGTCTGACTGAACCCCAAAATATTTGTTCTCATAGCACAGTGATAACAAAGGCACCCCAAAACACTCATTACTGTCCCAAGGTGAAAACAAAGGTACCCAAGAAGTTTCGTGAAGATCAGTTCACAAATATGAGCTGTGTAGAAGTTGTGACAAAAAACTGATTGGACCTAATTTCGGTACAAAATGGCCACTGGCAGCCATCTTGAATTTTGGACTGCACCCAGAAACACTCGTTCTCATCCCAAGGTGATAACAAAGGTACCCAAGAAGTTTTGTGAAGATCGGTTCATAAATATGAGCTGTGTAGAAGTTGTGACAAAAAACTGATTGGACCTAATTTCGGTACAAAATGGCCACTGGCAGCCATCTTGAATTTTGGACCGCACCCAGAAACACTCGTTCTCGTCCCAAGGTGATAACAAAGGTATCCAAGAAGTTTTGTGAAGATCGGTTCATAAATACAGCCTCTAGCCCTAGCCGTATTGACATGTGCACTTGCAGTGTATAAGTAGCACTGAATAAATCAAAGTTCATCTAATTTGCATAATTTCTGCACGAGAAAAAAACCCGTACTATATGTGATGTATTCCATGTTACTAAACATTCATACAAAAATTTATTCAAATCAGAACTTTCATACAGAAGTTCTGTACAAAAGACTGATTGCACTAATTTTGGTACAAAATGGCTGCTGGTGGCCATCTTGAATTTCGGACCACACCCAAAAACACTCGTTCTCATCCCACGGTGATAACAAAGGTACCCAAGAAGTTTCGTAAAGATCGGTTCATAAATACGGCCTCTAGCCTGAGCCGTACAGAAGTTGTGTACAAAAAACTGATTAGACCTAATTTCAGTACAAAATGGCCACTGGCAGCCATCTTGAATTTTGGAGCGCACCCAGAAACACTCGTCCTCATCCCAAGGTGATAACAAAGGTACCCAAGACGTTTCGTGAAGATCGGTTCATAAATACAGACTCTAGCCCGAGCCGTATTGACATGTGTACTTACTGTGCGTAAGTAGCACTGAAAAAATCAAAGTTCATCTAATTTGCATAATTTCTGCACGAGAAAAAAACCCGTATTATATGTGATGTATCCCATGGTACTAAACATTCACACGAAAAATTATTCAAATCAGCGCTTTCATATGGAAGATCTGTGCAAAAATCTGATTGCACCAAATTTTGTACAAAATGGCTGCCATCGGCCATCTTGAATTTCGGACAGGACCCCAAAACACTCGTTCTCGTCCCACGGTGATAACAAAGGTACCCAAGGAGTTTTGTAAAGATCGGTTCATAAATACGGCCTCTAGCCCGAGCCGTATTGGCATTTGCACTTACAGTGCTGAAAGTAACACCAAAAAACATCAAAGTTAGTCTAATTTGCATAATTTACGCACGAGAAAAAAACCTGTATTATATGTGATGTATCCCATGGTACTAAACATTCATACAAAAAATTATTTAAATCAGAGCTTTCATATGGAAGTTCTGTACAAAAAACAGATTTCTGCATCGTCGGTACAAAATGGTGGCTGGCAGCCATCTTGAATTTCGGACCACACCCAAAAACACTCGTTCTCGTCCCACGGTCATAACAAAGGTACCCAAGAAGTTTCATAAAGATCGGTTCATAAATACGGCCTCTAGCCCGAGGCGTATCCAATTGTTGACGGACAGACGGACGACGGGCCATGGCATAAGCTCAAATTTGGCTACGCCAAAGCTGAGCTAAAAATCAGTTTTCATCGAAAGGCTCCTAGGGTATTCAATTAGAAACATTTAAACTATGCTAATGTGTTCAGGTAACATCTCTAGATGTGCATGAAGGTTTCGGTATTTTGATTCGGCCCCCGGTAGTTCGTTAGAAAATCAGTTTTCATCGAAAGGCTCCTTGGTTATTAATTCGAAACGTTAAGACTATGCAAAGGTGTTGCTAAGGAAATGTGGGGATACACCATTGTGTGCTTTGCACAAAAATAACTTGATCTAGTTGCCTTTATGAAGTTGTGAGAAGGCAACATTTTTTTCACATGTAGAATTTGGTTTTATTCATGCAAATGAAACAAGTCATGGTCTGATTATTCCTTTATCAGCAATTTTATGATGCAGTAAATTCACATAAATTTAACCATTAACCCTCCACCTGATGCGGACGATATCAAAATTTATTATTTTAATTATTGTTTTTTCCAATTTTTCATAAAATTTCAACAGAACCACATCATATGACCCCTCACTGGAACAAGCCCGTTCCAATGAGATGTCACAATATGGTTTTGTTGAATCTTTGGAGAAGTAATATTTTTTCAACTGCTCAATTTGTGAATTATGCAGGCAGATGTGGCCAATTCGTTAGGTAGATATCAAGGATTAAAATTAAAGGGCCAATTTCAACTTTGAGACCATTGTCTTGAACAAATATTCTATTCTGCAGAATTTCAGCAGTTTTAAACCTGAAGGTCACAGTACCATAGCAATTAAAACTAATGCCATGCAAATGCAAGTTGGAGATGTATTTTTAGTCTTGGCTTTCCTATCATGGCTATGCAAGTTCTCAAGACACGACCAGAAACTACCTACAAATTGGTTCTTGATTCTACATGAAATTTTCAAAATATTCATCACCAAGCTGATGCAATCAGTGATGTAACCATGGATGAGCCTTGCCCCCCCCCCCCCCCCCCCACTCCCACCCTCCCAAAACCTGAATCCTATGATCTACAGGGAGCATCAACTAATGAAATTACTGATGACATACCATGCTAGATGTCTTTGCGAGACTCAAATTATGGCCATTAGAGGCACATTATTCAAAATTTTTCCATGGGAGGCCCAGTCCTTGGCTTTCCCTGGAAAAATGTTTTAAAAATATACCATCTACATTGACCCAACCAACATGAGAGAGGGCACCACCTTGATACCCTCCAAATCAATTCAAGACTCGGATTTTCATAATATGCCAACAGTGTAATAATGCTTGGGGTCCACCTCATCTGCCC
This sequence comes from Pictodentalium vernedei, assembly GCA_031216915.1. Lineage (NCBI taxonomy): Eukaryota > Metazoa > Mollusca > Scaphopoda > Dentaliida > Dentaliidae > Pictodentalium > Pictodentalium vernedei. The sequence continues at coordinate 392,125,920 of CM062294.1, forward strand.
CCTCCCCCAAAAGATCCAGTGGGTGGACCAAAGGGGGTCCATGTAAGTAGGTGACATGGATATAGCACCAGCAGTAAGTGACCATGTTTCGGATTGTTTCCCCTCATCAATATTATGTCCCTTTTTAAAAAAGTTTTCCAACCATGGGGTATAAACCTAGTACCGTGTCTGAATGTAGTGGCTGTCCCACTATGCAGAGGGCAGCCACTACATTCAGACAGCTTAACGGTTCATGGCCAACGTTACTAGTTGAGTTTCTCTCAGTACTTTGAGTGCAAGTATCCTCTAGGATTGTTGTGCAAGAAACCTGATGGTTTTTCAGGTATTCTTTACATCCAGATTTATTGCAATTTGAGATGACCTGATCCGCCTCTGTGTGGGCTAAACGTACATGTCTTTTTTGGCTTTGCCAGTGCGCATAAGCCTTAAAACATACATGTATTTTGCATACAAAATCCATCATCTGGAATATGTGTTTGCTGTGAACGTTAAGTGATGACGTTGCAGATGGGATTGCCTCCCATGGAGTCCCCCTCAAAAGTAGTCTCCCTTCCTATTGTAATCAGAAGTGTGTCTCCCCTGCTATTGTGTGCAGGTCGCCACATTGTCTCATGAGAGTTGATTTCAAAAGTTGAATTTTGAGGTATTAGGGACTTCAGTTGAAGTGCCTGGGTGTGATTACTGCACAGAGTAGTTGTGTTACTTCACCTGCATTTTATCATGTTTATCGCAGCCGGTGGAGATTGTATTGGTCAATGGGGTGCATTCCCTATGGCCAAAGACTACAAGCAAATGTAACCAAAATGTTAACTTTTAATGCGAGTAGGAAATATATCAATTCCTACGAGTAATCATTAACCAATAATAGAGCTGGGAGGTTAACCGCAACCACGGGTCAGGATCGGTAGTGTGAGACTACTGAAACTCGCAACCACACCTCAATAAACACATCCACAAATTCGGTTTTAAAATTCCAGCCCATTTTAAGTTACTGTGCAAAGTATCGAATTACCAAATGAACACATAATTCACTTTATAATAAATGCAATAGCTACAAATCTGCTGGTCACCATCAATAATTTCTGTATACGTTTGAATGGAATTAAAAAACAAAACTATGCACCAATGATATTTTCAAGACAGTGAGCCAAGATTTGAGGCTTTTAGTATCAATACACGAAAACTCAACAACATATCATGACCTGTCAACACCAAGGCTGAAGCATTGTAAAATGTTCATCAGTTTATCAAATGTGGCTTCTTTTGATGAATTTGATACTTGCACTTCATTTACACTGTCCTATATAATTACATGTATTCCTACACAAAATTTTGAAAGCATGAATATCAAAATCAGTTTCAAATTCACAGGTGAAGTCAGATGGAAATTTAGGATTACAATGACCTAAATGAGCAACTTTTACTCAATAAACTTTTGAGGGTCGGAATAATTTTTAGGGTTGGTTGGGTTACCCTAAACACAGGGGTGAAGTGGGGTCGGCTTGACATTTTACAACATTACAACCGCAGCAATATTTTTACCCATAATGTGTATTTCTACTACAGCATTGTCCTCGGCACCTTGGGCAAGTGGAAATTAGTGACAACCAATGTCCGTGACCGAACACTAATATTCAGTTACGGCTCTGCAGTTTATTGCTTGAAATCAATTTAAAAACCAATTAAATAGTTGCAATTACCGACCCAGGGGAGGGTGGGGGTGGGAGGCATAAAGACACCACAAGTCAACCATGGATATGTTATAATTATTTATTCAACTGAGATAAAACAACAGAAGATGCCCTGTTAGTTCAACTTAGTTGTTAGTTGCAATATTGGGCTGATCTTATGGGAAAATACGATGGTTTCTGAATGCTCATGGACAACCAATAACTACAACCAAGGTTTTTTGCTTTAAACAAGAGGCCCCAAGGGGCCTTAATCGCTCACCGGGCAAAGTGATTCAAACAAAGTGGTTCAAAGAAGTATTTGGGGTCACATTCAGTTAGACATGGTTCATCAACAATACAAAGGAATGAAGTCATGAGAGACAAATTTTATGGAAGTAGGGACATGGCTTGAACAAACTTGAATCTTACCCCCTTAAGGATGCTGCATACCAAATATCAAAAACATTCATCTGCTGGATCTGAAGAAGAAGATTTTTAAAGAAAATTCCTAATTTTGAACTAAGTTATCATTCGGGCTCCCACAATGATCCCAAATATGAACCCAGGGACTTGGCTTGAACAAACTTGAATCTCACCCCCTAAGGATGCTGCATGCCAAATATCAAAACATTCTGACTGCTGAATCTGAAGAAGACTTTTAAAGAAAAATTCCTCATATTGACAAAGTTATAATTCAGGCTCCCACAGGGAGCCCCAATATGGACCCAGGGACTTGGCTTTAACTAACTTGAATCTCACCCCCCTAAGGATGCTACACACCACATATCAAAACATTCCGACTGCTGGATCTGAAGGAGAAAATTCCTAATTTTGAACTAAGTTATCATTCGGGCTCCCACAATGATCCCAAATATGAACCCAGGGACTTGGCTTGAACAAACTTGAATCTCACCCCCTAAGGATGCTGCATGCCAAATATCAAAACATTCTGACTGCTGAATCTGAAGAAGACTTTTAAAGAAAAATTCCTCATTTTGAACTAAGTTATAATTCGGGCTACAACAGAGAGCCCAAATATGAACCCAGGGACTTGGCTTGAACAAACTTGAATCTCACCCCCCAAGCATGCTGCATACCCAATATCAAAAGATTCTGCCTGTTGGATCTGAAGAAGAAAATTTTTAAAGAAATTTGCCTGAAATGCACTAAGTTCAAATTTGGGCTCCTATACTCAGCCCAAATATGAACCCAGGGGGCCGAATTGAACAAACTTGAATCAGATCCACCCCACAATGTTGCATACCAAATATCAGTAGATTCTGCACGTTGAATCTGGAGAAGAAGATTTTTTAAGAAATTTGCCTGAAATGCACTAAGTTCGAATTCGAGCTTTTATAGTGAGCCCAAATATGAATCCAGGGGGCCGATTTGAACAAACTTGAATCAGATCCACCCCACAATGTTGCATACCAAATATCAAAAGATTCTGCGTGCTGGATCTTGAGAAGAAGATTTTTTAAGAAATTTGCCTGAAATGCACTAAGTTCGAATTCGGGCTTCTATACTGAGCCCAAATGTGAATCCAGGGGGCCGATTTGAACAAACTTGAATCAGATCCACCCCACAATGTTGCATACCAAATATCAAAAGATTCTGCCTGCTGGATCTGGAGAAGAAGATTTTTAAAGAAATTTGCCTGAAATGCACTAAGTTCGGATTCGGGCTTCTATGCTGAGCCCAAATGTGAATCCAGAGGGCTGATTTGAACAAACTTGAATCAGGTCCACCCCACAATGTTGCATACCAAATATCAAAAGATTCTGCCTGCTGGATCTGGAGAAGATTTTTTAAGAAATTTGCCTGAAATGCACTAAGTTCGAATTTGGGCTTCTATAGTGAGCCCAAATATGAATCCAGGGGGTGATTTGAACAAACTTGAATCAGACCCATACCAAGATGCTGCATACCAAATATCAAAAGATTCTGCCCACTGGTTCTGGATAAGAAGATTTTTTAATATTTTTTCTATAATTCATATAGTGCTATCAGAGTTATGCCACATACAGAGACCCCATGGGACGTGGCTATTTCATTTGAACAAACATGAATTGCCATATAGTAATGAACATCCACATGAAGTTTCGTGAAAATCGGACCAGTGGTTTCAGAGGAGAAGTCATTTGAAAAATGCTCACGACGACGGGCGACGACTGACGCAGGACGATGGACGGCTGGTGATAAGTTAAGCTCTCTTCGGTGAGCTAAAAACCGAAACAACAAATGCAGTGTAAATCCCACAACCTCCTAACTGTAGCCAATAAGTCTCAGTGACGTATTGAAACAGGCTAAAAGTTTACCAATTACTTACAATTTTAAGACTAAAAGTCAAGCCTGTTCAAACAACCTCGATAAAAATGCACGAATCAAGCTCGATAATAGTCGACAGATTTTTGACGCGTCAAATCAAATACCAGAGCAAAATGGAACAAGATTTTTCAAAATGACTGAAGCAAAGTTGAAAAAGAAAATCATTTTTTCAAAATGACTGAATACAAAGTTGATAGGTGAGTGTGGAAATCAATTTTGAACAAACAGCATAAGACTCGCCTACAAACAACGTTGATAGTTTCAACTTTCGACGTTTGTGGTATTGTTGTTGCTACGGGTAACTTAAGTTGGCCAAATACAGGGATTTTTCTACCCTTTTTGGGAAAGGGTCCAGGGGCCTTTCTAATTGGGAAAATTAGCATCACAGAGGCCAAAATTGGGAATTTATCTGAGCGATTATCAACAAGAAATATATAAACTTACTAGCATATCCTTGTGAGAAATCAGTCTATTAATCAATGAAAACCTGTTGTATAATTGTATTTACCCACTGGCTGCTTAGAATTATTAAATTGTACTGGTGATTAATCAATCCTAGTGATGAAAAAGGATTGGTTAATGATCACGCATATACATAAGTCCCCACCTAAGCAAGCCAAGTTCAGTCAGCAGGAGTACTTGGCCTGGTGGACGGTTTGGGTAAAATAATTGTGGACGGTTCGTTCTGGGGACGAAAGTCGATTTAGGTTTCATGGCATCAGTCAAAAGGAGTATCAGACCTGGGGAACGGTTTGAATAAAATACAGGTTACCAGACAGGATTTCAGACGCGAGATGAACCTAAAAATAGGTACCGTTCTTTAAGAAGCACGGAACTCGCCTGTAACAAAATTTAGGTACATTCGTGAGCCGTTATAGTTGACAGCGATGCATTTTGTCACTTTGACTCACGCACTGCGAGTCGCGTCATTCAGTTGTGATTCTATGCACATCAAGGGAGCTAATTTAGAGTGGCGATTCTAGGAACACACTGTCAAGGACGCTCCTTGACACTGTCAAATGGTTTCAAAACAACACAAGTGAATACCCTTCGTACTGGAACAATTCACACTGCGAAGTCCACTGGCAAATATTATCGGTGCTGGTCACTTAAAAATAATCGACTGGTCACACAGAAACGAATTCTCAACTGCCGTGAATTGGGAATTTTTGGGAGCAAATTGGGAAAAAAAGTGACTATTTTCGATTGGGAATGGGGCCGATATTCGGCCCCTCTCGTCGGTCAAAAAAAAACCCTGAAATATTCTCGTTCAGAAAAGCCAAGCCTCACTCACTCTCTCTCCCCCTCTCTCTCTCTATGACTTTAATATGTTCCTGCCTCATACGTGATTTTTTAAACCGGATTCACAAAATTTGATTAGGGCCATCAGTTTGCTGAAGCTCACATCAAATTCAGTTGTTTGCTTAAACAAACTTTATTGGGGTGTTACGACAGTTTCAATTGCCAGTGTCATGTCAGGTAAGGTTGTTTTACGGGTGTGAGGGGAGTGGGGGAGCAGAGAGAACCACCAAGCAATGGCAAGTAATTACCAAACACTCGACATACTGACCAAGGTCAGCATGCAGTTGAAGGCATGTGCACAACTGAAGTGTCACACGCCTTTTTGTGTTTTTAGGTCGGGGGAACAGGGCTAAACATGTCATCGCACAGATAAAAGCACTATTGGCAAGGATATTAGTGCTGAACATGAATCAAAAGCCATTAATTTTATGCTTTTCTCTGAGGAGGAGTGAGAGGCAGTATTCCTCAGTGCTCAACCTTTCCACCAGTCTTTAGACAGATGACCAAAACATGAGTATTAGCTGTGCAGTCTCCAATTTCCCCCAGTGTCCTGAGTAAGAATAAGCTGAATCAGTAATTGTGATTTCTACAGGGATGTGTTTTTCTTTCAGTCAGAACATGTTTGTGAACATTTTTCGGTGCAAGTACTTAGTAACATATGCAGCAAAAATATTTCAGTTATTCCAGGGAGGGTGGGAGGGGATAAAACAGGATACATCCCTTTGTTCGAGTAGGATCATGGCAGGCACATAGCCAGGATATCAAAGTTAGGGGGAGGGGGGGGGGGGAAGATGGACAAGAGTAATATCTAGGGGGCGTACATAATATGATTTGCAGCATCATGTGAGCAGTGCAGTGGAGAGATGGGGGCAAGCACGAGAGGGGGCCATTGGAGTGGGCCCGGGTGAGGTTTCCTGGGAAAAAAAATTCGAAATTTGAGACAAAAAAAGCAATTCCTTTGACCTTAAGTCCATAATTAGTTAATAAGTTGTGAAAGGCAACATTAATTAGACCACATCACCACCAAGTAGAATCCGAATAAAATTATAAAATATTGTTACCGATTGCTTGCAACAACATGGCAAAATAGTAACCAACAGGTGAACTATTTGGTGCAGTGCCATTTCAATCTTGATGGTTTCCTGTATGTTTTTAAACACAACACACGTGGCTACACACTTATGTGCACCTCAAATATTGTCCGAAGCATGTGAAGTTTCGTATGAATTAAAAAAAAAAAAACCTCGGAAGATATAAATTATGGAAGAATTATTTTTCACGTACGAAGACAGATTTTCTTCGTACGAAGCATCTGTGTTTTGATATTTTGTTGTAAGAATTGACATGATATATAAGTAAACAGTTGTGTTCAACAGAAGGCAGAAATATTTGGAAATCCAAATGCTAATTTTACTTTCCCGGCTATTCACGTATAAATTTACTATTGCGCAAGGCAAGCATTGTTACACTGACTCACATCAATTATATGAGACAGAGTAAAGCATGCAAGATATGTGCAGACATACTTGTTCACTTGCATGATCATTATACTGTATAAGTAGTTAGAAACGGTCATTCTTAACCCTTTATTCAATGTGGGATACAAGCGATACTTGCAAAATAAATTCTCGAATTACTAAAAATTTCAAATTTTTGTCTCGAAAACAAAGCTTACAAGTTTCTTCCAATGAGGGGTCATTTATGTTTTAGAGACAAAATTTGAAAACATAATAAAGTTTGAATGAAGATTTTTGTATATAACGCTGACCGGTTTTGTCTGTTACGTTGTGAAAAGGGGTAATGCTGTAAATCATCAATGGTACGGTAATGATTCAGCTTTCTAGAAGGGCAAATGATTAATCAGTTAACCAAGGTTAATCCATGTGATTAATCGATCAAGAGAACCCTTTAAACATGTTAGCTCTACACATGGCCGAAATAAAAGAAGGGGTCAGAATGAAAGTACAGGGGAGAAAAAATTGTTCAAAAAAAATAAAAGTGTGGGGAGGTGGGGGAGGAGGGAGGGGGGAGGGGGCTTACCATAATTTCTTGACTGACTTAACTCTAAATACATTTGCTTGATTTCATGCTGTTGTCTTACAGTTTATGTAGTAATGTTTCCAGATACTGTAACAATGTATATGTAAGCAGCGTGTTATGTATGGTACCATGCTGAGTAGCATTGATGATATTAAATCTGTGGGTGGCTCAGCTGAAAATTAATAAACATGGGGTACCAAATAAGGAGTATAGGGGAGTTGATTTTAGTGTGAGAAATAATTAGAGTACACCTGTGCTTATTTGGGTCACAAGAGTATTGCTTCAACCAAATCCCATCATAAACATCTTCAGTAAATAACAGTATGTCAGCAAGAGATGGGCAATATAGTGAAAAACCAAACCAATACGAGTATCATGGGAATACAGAAAAACCCAATCAAACCAATCATTGGATATCAAAACCATCTGTATTTTAAATTTTCCTACATTCATGATAAGACTTTGTGGCAGACATGGGTAATTGTCCTGAATTCCCACTACCAGTGGCCAGTCTAGGAGGGTAAAGTGAGGAAGAAGTCATTTTTTGTACCTCAACAAACTTCAGGGAGAAGTCCACCGAAAACAGGGAGAAGTGGGCCGGAAGGAGAAGTAGGAATAATGGGCTGCTACGTGTTTGCTCCAATATATAGTTTTCTCATGAAGTAATAACTTCCAAAAGCTGAAAGAAATAAAGAAAAAAAAAAAAACATGTTTATGTAAATTTAGAAAAAAATAAGAGGCTCCAAGGGGCCTTAACCCTTTACCTAACGAATCGGCCACATCCGCCCACGTAATATGCAAATTCAACAGCTGAAAAAATATTATTTTTCAAAAACTTTCAACAAAACCATATCATGTGACCCCTCTTTGGAACGAGCTCGTCGAGCTCGTTCCAATGAGGGGTCACATGATATGGTTTTGTTGAAAGTTTTTGAAAAATTAGAAAGAATATTTAAAATTTTGATATCGTCTGCGTTGGGTAAAGGGTTAATAGCTCACCTGACAAAGTAGTTCAAAGAAGTATTTTGGGCCACATTCAGTTTGTCATGGTTCATCAACACTCCAGAGGAATGAAGTCATGAAATTATTCATAAATCTGGTGTCCATGTCAGATGATTATTATCACAGGTCTTCATAACTGCTTCGAAGTCTATTAGCTGTAGACAAGCACTGCTTAACTACCAAAGGTTGTTATGTCAGTGCAGCCTGAAAGGCAAATCTTATGGAAAAAAAACTAGGGAATGGATTTAAACAAACTTAACACCCCCCCCCCCCCCATCCTAAAGAGAGCCCAAATATTAGCAAAGGGATTTGAATTTAAAATGAAAGTGTCAATGACAATGTAGCTCAACTTGTTTAAGACATGTACATGTATAGTGTGTGACACAGCAATGACAAATATCTAGGTAATGACCTGATAACAAAGGTACATGTAAAGTATTGTAAAGGTCTGTACATAAATGCTGACCGTAGTCTGTAACAAATATATAGGTAAAGAATTGCAAAAGTGGGGTGACAGTTAGATGCTAAACTAGAAAAGAAATCTTTGAGTCCCAGAGCGGGTCTGACTGAACCCAAAAATATTTGTTCTCATAGTACAGTGATAACAAAGGCACCCAAAAACATTTGTTCCTGTCACAAGGTGATAACAAAGGAACCCCAAGAAGTTTTGTGAAGATCAGTTCATAAATACAGACTCTAGCCCGATCCATATTGACATGTGCACTTACTGTGTATAAGTAGCACTGAACAAATCAAAGTTCATCTAATTTGCGTAAGTTCTGCACGAGAAAAAACCCTGTATTATATGTGATGTATTCCATGTTACTAAACATTCCTACAAAAATTTATTCAAATCAGAACTTTCATACAGAAGTTCTGTACAAAAAACTGATTGCACTAATTTTGGTACAAAAAGGCTGCTGGCAGCCATCTTGAATTTTGGACTGCACCCAAAAACAATCGTTCTCGTCCTACAGTGATAACAAAGGTACCCAAGAAGTTTTGTAAAGATCGGTTCATAAATACGGACTCTAGCCTGAGCTGTATAGAAGTTGTGTACAAAACTGATTGGACCTAATTTCGGTACAAAATGGCCACTGGCAGCCATCTTGAATTTCGGACCGCACCCCAAAACACTCGTTCTCATCCCACGGTGATAACAAAGGTACTCAAGAAGTTTCGTAAAGATCGGTTCATAAATACGGCCTCTAGCCCGAGCCGTATTGGCATTTGCAGTTACAGTGCTGAAAGTAACATTAAATAGATCAAAGTTAGTCTAATTAGCATAATTTATGCATGAGAAAAAACCTGTATTATATGTGATGTATCCCTTGGTACTCAACATTCACACAAAAAATTATTCAAATCAGCACTTTCATATGGAAATTCTGCGCAAAAATCTGATTGCACCTAATTTTGTACAAAATGGCTGCCAGCGGCCATCTTGAATTTCAGACCGGACCCCAAAACACTCGTTCTCGTTCCAAGGTGATAACAAAGGTACACAAGAAGTTTTGTAAAGATCGGTTAGCCTGAGCCGTATTGGCATTTGCAGTTACAGTGCTGAAAGTAACACTAAATAAATCAAAGTTAGTCTAATTTGCATAATTTACGCACGAGAAAAAACCCTGTATTATATGTGATGTATCCCATGGTACTAAACATTCATACAAAAAATTATTCAAATCAGAGCTTTCATATGGAAGTTCTGTGCAAAAATCGGATTGTACCTAATTTTGTACAAAATGGCTGCCAGCAGCCGTCTTGAATTTCGAACCGGACCCCAAAACACTCGTTCTCGTCTCACAATGATAACAAAGGTACCCAAGAAGTTTTGTAAAGATCTGTTCATAAATACGGCCTCTATCCCGAGCCGTGTGTACGGTGCGACAGACGGACAGACGGATGACAGGCAATGACAATACCTCAAATTTAGCTTCGCCAAAGTTGAGCTAAAAATGGAATCTGATCCCCTTGAGATGTAAAATACCAAATATGACAGAATTCTGACTGGTGCATCTGAAGAAGAAGATTTTTAAAGAAATCTCCTCATATTGCACTACGTTAAACTTCGGGATCCAACAGAAAGTCCAAATATCAACCTGGGGACCCAATTTGCACAAACTTGAATCTGACCCACCCAGAGATGTTGTATTCCAAATACGAAAGGATTCTGACAGATCTGAAGAATTAGATTTTTAAAGAAATTCCCTCATATTTCAGCTCCCGCAGGGAGCCCAACTATTAACCCAGGGACTAGATTTGAACAAACTTGAATCTGACCTCCCTAAAGATGTTGTATACTAAATACAAGAGGCTCCATGGGGCCTGAAACACTCACCTTGAACAGAACCTGATATAAACAGAGTCCAAGAATGAACCTACAGTAAGCTATCAACCTCCAAAGGATCCATTGTCAATCCTTGAGCCCCTCAGGAGTGACTAAAATAGGCCAAGCATCATGCCTTTTCTTCAGTTAATCATAATGTAAAAAGTTGACCTCCCCTATGGAACCTCTTGATACAATCTATGTGGATTAATCTTAGTTACACATCTCTAGAGGGCACTTAATTAAAAAATTTCTAATTCTTCAGCTGCATGGCCAATTCTCAAAGCTAAAATATTAACCCAGGTAGTCAATTTGAACTAACTTGAACCTCAGCCCGCTAGAGATGTTAAATACCAAAAATGAAAGCATTCTGATTGGTGGATCTGAAGGAGATTTTTAACAAAATTTCCTCATATTACACTAAGTTAAAATTTGAGCTACCAAAGGGAGCCCAAATATTAACGCAGGAATCTGATTTGAACAAACTTGAATCTGCCTCCCCTAGAGATGTTGTAAACCAAATATGAAAGGATTCGGACTGGTGAATCTGAAGAAGATTTTTGAAGAAATTCTTTCATATTGCACTAAGTTAACATTCAGGTTTCCATATGGAGCCCAAATATTAACCCAGGCACTCAGTTTGAGCAAACTTCAGTCTGACACCCCTAGAGATGTTATATACCAAATATGAAAGCAATTGGACTGGTGGATCTGAAGAAGACGACTTTTAAAATAAATTTCCTCATATTGCACTAAGTTTAAATTCGGGCTCTCATAGGAAGCCCAAATATTAACCAAGGTAAGTTAAAATTTGGGCTATCATAGGACGCCCAAATATTAACCTAGGAACGTGGTTGAACCATCTAGAATCTGACCCTCATAACAATGATGTATGCCAAACAATAAAAGATTGTGACTGGTGGTTCTGAAGAAGATGTTTAAAGATTATTTCCCATATTTCCGTAAAGATCTGGGCTCCTGTATTGAGCCCAAATATGAACCAAGGAGCTTCCTTTTAACAAACTTGTATCTGACCTCACTATGGATGCTGTATACCAAATATTAGGAGATTCTGACTGTTGGTTCTGGAGAAAATTTTTTTTAAAATTTTTGCAAATATGCTGGCTCGGGGCCATCACTCACACAAACTGGCACTTGAATTGGCCCAATCAAATCATAGTGTTGCAGGCCTGACATTTGCAGGAGAGCGATTTATTCACTTGCCTTTTGCTCGCCTTAAAACAATTAACGAGAGCGAAAACTAGCCCTCCTGGCCTTAGAAGAAAATGATTCCATAACAGCCTATTCCTGAAACCCACATCTTTTCAGATCTCTGCTATGTTAGTGGTCTCTGTACAATGGCAACACTGCCCTTCCCACACCTCCGGGCGCAGTGTAGCCGTCTCACAGAGACTACCTTGTTAGCAGCACCAAATAAAATGTACAAAACCCACAAGGCAGAATTCATTGATAGAAAAATTCATTTTGACACTTTTAACTTTTGTAAGGTTGAGTTGAGGGAGATCTAATTTAGGCCATGCGAGGGAAGCGATTTTTAGCCCTCCTGCATTTTAAGAATGCCAGGCCTGGTGTTGTCGGTTGACGGACAGGAAGTGATTAGATAAGCCCAGCGTGACTTGATCAAGGTGATCAAGGTGAGCTAAGAAAAGGATTCTGATTGATGTATCTGAAAAAGATTTTTAAAGAAATTTCCTCTTATTTGGGCTCCAGTATAACACCCAAATATTAACTTGGTGCCCCAATTTGTACACACTTGAATCTGATCACCCTAGAGATGTTAATTACCAAATATCAAAATGTTTTACTGGAGGATCTGATGAAGACTTTCAAAGAATATTCCTCATAATGCACTGTTAAACTTGAGGACCTCATCCAGAGCACAAATATTAAGTCAGGGACTTGATTTGATCAAACATGAATCTGACACACCTAGAGATGTCACATATTAAATATGAAAGGATTCTGACTTCTGAAAAAAAGATTTTTTAAGAAATTTCCTATGTTAAACTTAGGTATCCAATAGAGAGCCGAAGTATGAACCCAGCGACTTGATTTGAACAACTTGAATCTACCCACCCCTACAAATATTAAGTTATTCACTGTTTCATGAGAAGAGGATTTTTTTTTTTGAAATTTGGAGCATATTCCACCACCCCCTCCCAATGGAGCATGGCAACTTTATTTGAACAATCTTGAATTGGCATATAAGGTCCACGTATATCAAATTTGGTTCAATTCGGTCCAGGGGTTTCGGAGAAGTCGATAATGTAAAGTTCACATTGGACAGACAATGGACAAAAAAGTGATCACTTAAACTCCCCCTGACTTTCAGTCAGATGAACTAAAAACATTACAAACCAGAGGCTCGCCTGGCTCAAGTTGTCAAGAGAGGCATCAGTAAGTGAGCAGCAGCAAGAGCAATTTTTTTATTTGCTACGACACAACCAAAGGCAACTTTTTTGGCCATTCGTTTATGCTGGTCCTAGGAAAGCTTTCTAGCAAGCTGTGTTCTGCGAAGTACTAAAAAACAACAACTGAGTAAAATTTTTGTTTTTGTTTTCAACTACCCTCCCCACTCCCCCATCCAAAAAAAAAGATAAAATTCCAGCATAAATGAAATACTTATGATCCAGTTATATACCTACATGACAAATTTGGTTTACATCTGCCCATTGGATCTGAAAATAGAAACTTTGAATGTAGCCCAAATTTGGGAGCCCAAATTTTGACCTACTGAGTTTCTTTGGAAAAAAGTGAATATGCAGCACTACAGTAAGTTCCAAACAAGAAATCTGATCATTATTGCAATCTGCTTATAAAAGGAGGATTTTAAAGCATGTTAGGCTTATGGAGCATTAACTTCACACCAAGGGATATAGCAATTTGGGAGCGGGAGATCAAAGAGTAAATTCCACCAGTCTGAAGATGGCAGCAGCTTCATTTGAACAAAGGAGAAAAGGTTTACTTCAAAGATGGTCTGTGCCAAAAATGAATGAATCTGGCCCTGTGGTTTTAAGGAATAAGAAAAATTATAAACTAGAAACAGAATTTTACTGCCACCAGTAAATTCAAGTCTCTATGAAAATGTAAAAAAAAAACACAAAGAGAATTCATGGGGGCTTATTTTTGGGGGTAAACTATTTTTAAAGAAATCTGAGATAGGTTTTCATTAACAGTATTACATGAAATAAAATCTTTGGAACCCACATTGAAGTCTTGAGAGGGTTAAATTAAAGATATTTATACAGGAATCAGAGAATTTTTTTCCAAGAAACAAGAAAAAAACATGTGCATAGCACTGAAAAGGTTTGATCAAGGCATCAATAAAATCTTGGAAACCCACAATGAAGTCTTGAGCGGGTTAAATTAAAGACATGCATACAGGAATAAGATAAATGTTTCCAAGAAACCAGATAAAAACATATATGTGCACAGCACTGAAAGGGTTCAACATGAAATAAAATCTTTGGAAAAAACACTGAAGTCATGAGAGGGTTAAATTAAAGACATCCATACTGGAATCATATAAATGTTTCCAAGAAACCAGAAAAATCATATGTGCACAGCATTGAAAAGGTTTGATCAAGGCATCAACAAAATCTTTGAAACCCACAATGAAGTCTTGAGAGGGTTAAATTAAAGACATTCATACAGGAATCAGATAATCGTCTCCAAGAAACCAGAAAAAATATATGTGCACAGCATTGAAAGGGTTCAACATGAATTAAAATCTTTGGAAAACTCACTCAAGTCGTGAGAGGGTTAAATTAAAGACATTCATACAGGAAACAGATATATGTTTCAAAGAAACCAGAAAAAAAACATACATGTGTACAGCATTGAAAGAGCTCAACATGAAATAAAATCTTTGGAAAACAGACAGTCATGAAAGGGTTAAATTAAAGATATTCATACAGGAATCAGATAACTTTTTTCCAAGGAACCAGAAAAAACATATATGTGCACAGCATTGAAAAGGTTCAACATAAAATAAAATATTTGGAAAACACTTTTAAAGATATTCCTACAGGAATCAGATCAATTTTTCCTCTCTGCCACTTATGGAAGAGGGTTAAAAGGGGGTATTTCATTCTTTGTAGCTAAACAAAACAATAACATCTGTGTCTGGCAATAATTATAGATGTTGACATTTGATAAAAGATAAAATTGGAAACTCTAACAATTTGTGTAGGGGAATCTTACTGAAAAATGCCGACTCATCATTTTTTCAATACCCCTCAACCAGGCACCGTAAAACCGGTGGCAATTTTTTTAACCAATCCATTTTACTGGTCCTAAGGATGCTTCATACCAAATAACAGTTCTCTCTTCCGTATGGTTTGGGAAATATGGCCTTTTGAATTTTTTTTGTTTTTAGCCCCTGTGGTTGTGAAAAAAAATGTTTTCTGGCATCAATCAATTACTTAGGACCCACTTATACTACATGTCAAATTTGGTTGAAATTGGCTTAACGGTTCTTGAAACAGAAATTTTAGGCAGAGCCCAAAATGGAAATGGCCTCACAGAGAGCCCAAATATTGACCTACCAACTTCCCATGAAGAAATTTTAATCTTCAACACCAAAGGCTGTTCCATACCAAATATCAAGGCATTCCCTTTGGTGGTTCGTGAGAAGATTTTTAAAGATTTTTAAGCTTTTGGGGAATTAACCAGAGCCTGAATATGGCAGCTGCTTTATTTGAACAAAATAGCAAGGGTATACTCCATAGATGGTCAGTGCAATGTATGTTTGAATTTGGCCTAATGGTTGTGAAGAAGATGTCAAGTTTGCAAAAGTTAACAGACAACGGTCAACAGAGCCAGAGACCAAGTGATGGCAATAGCTCCCACTGACTTGCAGTCAGGTGAGCTAAAAATTCCCTCATATTGCACTATGTTAAAATTCAGACTCCCATCGGTAACCCAAGTTAATAACCCAGGGGCACGATTTGAACAACTTTGAATCTGACTCCCCTAGAGATGCTGTATACCAAATATTAAAGGATTCTGACTGGTGGATCTCAAGAAAAAGATTTTTAAAGAAATTTCCTCATATTGCACCAAGTTGAAATACGGAGCCCAAATATTAACCCAGGGATCTGATTTGAACAAACTCAAAACTGACCCTCCTAGAGATGCCATATACCAAATATGAAAGCATTCTGACTGGTGGATCTGAAGAAGATATTTAAAGAAATTTCCCCATATTGCGCCAAGTTAAAATTCGGGCTCCCATAGTTTGACAATTTGGTCCAGTGGTTTATGAGGAGAAGTCAATAATGTTAAGTTCATGCCAGACGGATGGACGATGGACAGAATGTGATCACTTACAGGGTTGTCATTTTGAGGTGGGCAATCGCCCCAGGCCGTAATCGCCTGCCTGAGTTCCAAATTCCGCGGACAGTAAAGCTCTAACCCCGAAATCTGTGGCCCATTAATTCAATCGATGGCACCTCAAAATCGGCCATCTGAAACAGCAATTTTCGCGGATTGAAGGAGGAAACAAAGCACAATTTGTGAAGTTTGTAGTGTGTCATCGATGCAGTCACCCACAGGCAGTAAGTAACTTTCCAAATACGAGCAAGAGGTTGGCCAATTCCAAAGTTGTAATTAGTTATTACATTGTACATCTAACAGTGACAACTCTTGTGTCATGCATGTTTATGGGACGTACCATCCCCAAACCAGTTCGACCCCTGACGATTCGCCTGGGATGATTTGTCCCAAAATCAAAACCGGGATGATTCGTCCCCCAAATCTGATTGATTTGCCCCAAGTTATCGGCATCTGGTGGTGAGCACAGTGCACTGGCTTGTACAGTCGTCATGTTATGTATAGGTACGGGAGTGGTTATTTGGATGCAAGATAACTATAACATTCACTGTTAGTGAATGTCATGGGTAACCTGCCATCTTGCAACCAAATAATCAGGCCTGCATCTAGCAGGCTGAAACAAAATGGCCCCTGCAAACCATAAATGGCCCTCCTGGGGTCATGTTAGGTGAACCCAAAATGGCCCTCCTGGGGTGATTTGAGGTGAACCATAATGGCCCTCCTGCAATTTTCAAAATGACAAGCCTGCACTTAAGAAGCTCCCCCCTCACTTTCAGTCAGGTCAGCTAAAAATACTGCTGGTAAGTTGTTTTCAACCTCCAGTCGATATTTATTGAAATACTTTTTAGGTTTACAAGCTGTGTGATTGTGTTTTGTATGTGAGGAATGAAGGGCGAATTGGCCCAGGGATAATTGGGACCAGGTTATTTATTTTATTGGTGTTTAAGGTCACATACTTATGCACAATGGCTAATCGTGACCGTGACAGTTTTACGGGTGGAGGAAGCCGGAGTACCCGGAGAGAACCACCGAGCAACGACGAGCAACTGTCAGCTCCCCAACATCGTAACTCTGCACCGCAGCACAGGCAGGGTTAGATTGGTTGAAGACATGCGCATCATCGACGTGCAGTACGCCTCAGTACACAGCGTCATCGTGCCCCCATGTAGGCAATCGGGGTGAAGTGTCTTGCACAAGGACACAACGCGGTTGCTGCAGGTGGGATTCGAACCGAGGACCTCTCGGCTTGCAGCCTGCACCTCTACCAACTGAGCCACCGCGCCCCCATTGGGACCAGGTTATTTGTGGGGATCATTTGGACAAATGGACACCCAAATGATTCTTCTCTTTCAACCATATTAAATGCAAAATGGTTGAAATGAATACTTGTAAGGCCACACAAAGTAGATCTTCTGTTTCTCAGGCCATTGTTTGTGAAATTGAATGCGGGCGAGCGTTTTTTTTATTTTATTTTTTATTTCAGTAATTACTTCTTTGCCATCAAAAGTTCATGTTCTTGGTTCACGTTTTAGGCCTCATAATCTACAGAATAGCATGGGTGGTGGTGTATTTCATCCCTTGAGTGCAGGAAGACTTTGCAATGCTAAAGCATTGCAAAGCCTCCTTGCACTCAAGGGACAAATTCATCAATTTTTTTAACTTGGGTAAAATATCAGACATAAACCATTTAATTTTTTTAAAGTTTAAATTGGTTATAAAAAGAAAGCATGCGGCAGCCAAAAGGACCATGTGGGAGGGTCTGAGAAACAGATTTTTTATTTTTATAGGCCTAACCTGTGTTATATGATGGCTGACTGGTAACCATTCAAAGGCTGAAAACGATCTGTCAAAGTAAGCAAATTTTGGCCCAACCATTTCAGGTTTAACAAACACGTGACCTCACTGTTACATTAAATGATGGACTATTTTAATACCAGGATTTTCTGTTTTGTTAGAATAAACTGTGTTTCTCTGTCAATGAAATAACAAAAAGATGTCTGCAAAATGAACAGGTCTTTCCCTGAAATGTCTTGTCTATGAAAAGGTCTTCTTTCAAATGTTTTTTCTACGAAATGCCCTCATGTTCCGTGAGCCAGTTGCTTAATGCTTCCTTTGTAAACAAAGCGAGATAAAGAATGGAATTCTGTTTTTTGAAGATGAAATAAATTGAAAACTTATCATTAAAATATAATGAGACCAACATTTTCCAGTAAAATACTTATTAGTGTTCAACTGATTATCAAAAATGGCTGCTGACACAATTGGCCAATTCAGATGCCCATTACGATTGTAATACTGTGCACTACTAGACAATTCAAGTCTCAAAAGAACTGCATTAAATTGAACTTATTTTACAGGTTTACGGTCAGTTCACTACTAGATAAGTCAAGACTCGAAAGAACTACATGAAATTAGGGCTGTCACGATTTTTGAATTTAGGAATCGATTACTTGTTGCAAATAATCGATCATAATTTATTAATCGTACTTAGATGCCCCTCCCACCCCTCTCTCCCTGAAGTCGTTAAAAATGAAGTCCAAGTCAGCTGACCTACCTCAAGTAAACAAAGAAGACGATCCTCTTATAGGTACATCCAAAGCTTTGATGTTCTGAATTTTCGAACCGTCAGTGTAATAATCAAGTCCAGTCGTCAGTTGCGAACTTCGCAAGTTCGCAACTGTCGACCGGTCTTGATTATTACACTGACGGTTCAAAAGTTCAGAACATCAAAGCTTTGAATGCACCTAAAAGACAAATGCTTCTTGAGGTTTAACGTCAATGTTCTTGACCTTTCACCTTTAGAAACAATAGTTTTTTCCTCAATTTTTTGGTAATTACTAAAGGTCTAAAATAGGGTAAAATTTACCGATTCTTCGAAAACGAAAAATACTAATTGATTTCGGCATGACCGATCGACAATCAATTAATCGTGACAGTCCTACATGAAATTGAACATATTTCAGTGTTAAAACACTGTCGACTCAGGTCCAGTAAAATTACCAGTCGCACACACTTGGGTGGTAAACGTGGCTCTCAGAGCCACCTTTACCACCCAAGTGCATGCGACTGATAAATTTTTACTGCGACCTGAGTCAATGGAGTCCAACCTTCACTCTTCTGGTATGAACTGGCGATTGCTGCAAGTACGCTCAATTGTAAGCTTTACATATCGTTTAACTTGTATATATCCCGTAAAAGGGCATCTAGAGAGATTAAGAATACACGTTGTGGTAGTTTTTCAACTTTATTGAATGGCATCATTGACATCATTTTACATTAACAATTAAACAACTGCAGAAGATAATAAAATGCGATTAATGAAACATCACAAAAAATGCTTTGCAAGAATCGCCTGAACTGATGTTCCAGGAGCTGCTGTTGTTGTCAACTGATTACCCACAATCAGCCGATTGGGGTGGCCGATTCCAATCATTGGTTGAACACTACCACTTATAAGAGACTACACATTATATGTAGACACATTCTCCAATCAGTTGTATCCCAGATGTACTATCAGTTCTAACATAGAATGGAATTAGCACATAATTAACTCTTTACATGCTTCTGGCGGATATTCTTGCCCCAACAGAGGGTTTTTTCTTGTCACCAAAATACTAGTAAGTATAAGTTGAGCATGTTTAATCATATTTGACCCGTGTAAATTGAATAGATTTTTTCATCATTGTTTTCTTGTGTTCCATTCATATTATTTTTTGAAGTCAAGGTCACATGAAGGTCACAATGGTATGCGACACACAAGCTCATGGTGATACATCCACATGCCAAATATCTAAGGCCTGGCTCAAAAGACAAACAGGTTTTGGTCCGGACAAAGTTTCCTTGAAAAAAGCACAAATCTGACCTTCAGATCAAAGGTCAAGGTCACATGAAGGTCACAATGGTACGCTACACACCGGCTCATGGTGATACATCCACATGCCAAATATCTAATGCCTGACTCGAAATACAAAAAAGTTCTGGTCCAGACAGTTTCCCTTAAAAAAGCGCATAAATCTGACTGTCAGGTCTAGGTCAAGGTCACATGAAGGTCACTATGGTACACTGCACACCGGTTCATGGTGATACATCCACATGCCAAGTATCTAAGGTGTAGGTCAAAAGACAAAAAAGTTATGGCCCGGACAAAGTTTGTGTGATGTTTCCCTTAAAAAACACATAAATCTGACCTTCAGGTCAAAGGTCTAGGTCACATGAAGGTCACTATGGTACACTGCACACTGGCTCATGGTGATACATCCACATGCCAAGTATCTAAGGTGTAGGTCAAAAGACAAAAACATTATGGCCCGGACAAAGTTTGTATGAGAAGGAGGAGAAGAAGAAGAAGAAAAGAAGAAGAATATGCACTAAAACAATATGTCTCCCTTCTGGGAAGGGGAGACATAAATAGTCAGCAGGTTAAGAGTTAATAACTGCAACAAAGCCAATAAAACCATAGGATTTCTCAAAAGGAATTTGAACAACACCAGCAGCGTTAAACTGAAAGAAACTGCATACAAAGCCTTAGTTCACCATCTGTAGAATATGTGTGTGCAGTTTGGGTAGTGATTAACCGATGTTTGGCAATCACATCTGACATTGGTCGATTTTAAGCCATCAGCTGACCATCGAAGTGTTTGAACATTGGTTCGTGTTGATGGCTACTTGGAACATCATTTAATCAAAATTGTTTGTATTTATGTTTCATTCACGATTTCATACAAGCAGTATCAAGCTTAATAAGTTGCTTCAATGAATCAGGCAGGAATCATGATTGGTCTTATCTCATTGATTGGTCTGATCTTCCCCTTGATAGCTGCTCAAGACACAAGCACCACGTGTCATGTGATGACTATAAAATATGACATCAGTAGAAAAAAGTTAACCCTTTTTTACCTAACGTTACAGACAAAACCAGTCAGCACTATTTACAAAATCGCCATTCAATTTTCATTATTTTTTATTTGTTGTCTCAAAAACATAGTGTATGACCCCTCATTGGAATGACCTCGATGAGCTCATTCCAATGAGGGTCATAAGCTATGTTTTTGAGGCAAAAAAATGAAAATATTTAGTTATCCAAAAATTTTATTTGCAGGGGTTGTCTGTTTTTCGTGTTAGGTAAAGGGATAACAACATGGTGTCTTTGATGATTGATTAAAGACGCTGCGCTATTAACTTCTTTCCAGTGATATCGTAATTTTATTTTAATTCTCAGTGACATGCTCTTGAGGTCAAAGAACCAATCAACCTGACTGTACTGTAAAATTAACCCTATTCTATGCATTCTTGAGCATACTACTCCTTTTGGTTGTGACTGCCCGATACCGGCACTCACAATTGTGCACTCTTCTAATCAGCAAGCAGATGACGGTCACAAATCCTTATCAGTTAATCATTAAGTTTGAGACCCTCACTGACAAAACAACAAATACAAACTTGACATGGTCTCAAGAAGAACAGTGAGATATGTGACCAACAGATATTACAACACCTCATCAGTCAGCTTCATGACTGAAGATCTTACATGGAAGACTCAAAAGCAGAAGGAAAATATCTAGACTCATAATGATGTATAAAATCGTCAATGGCTTAGTACATATAAATACAGAGAGTACCCTCATCCAGCGGCACTAACTATCCGGGACTGTCTTTTTGAAAATCACAGGAGGGCAGTTGCTGGCTCTATCTATACTCAGGTGGGCACAAGCCCACCCAGGGCTTGTACATACCAAAACCATCAGACTTGGGCTACTGAAGAGGGCTACTGCTTGCTCTCCTCCGCAAAATTTCAGGTGGGCTATAAGGATCTGGAGCAATTGCCCACCTCAGAATGACAGGCCTGGACTATCACTTAATATAAACCTATTAACCTAAAGGGGTTCCAAGTACCAGTCCTCAATTTGGTTGGTTTTGCATCGCAACCTGTGAAGCAAAAATTGTGAGCAGCGATGCAATAGCTGGAAATGATTGCCATTTTTCACTTCCGGATAAAATCTATGAATGCAAAAGGTATTCTCACTTCCCGGGAAGTAAACATGGGTCTCATGAAACTGAAAGTACAATATGTCACAAGGTAAACTTTACATGTGTTCTGGAACTCAGCAGAACATACACAGCGAGAATATAGGATAGAAGTACATGGATTTGTTGATATATACTATTCAAAAGAAGTAGGGGATATTTGATACATGTGAGATATATGAAGAAATATATTTATATTTTCATCAAAAAGACAGTTGAGGCATTGCACTGTGACATCTGATGAATGATTTCAGCGAGAGCTGGGTGTCTGACAAGCATACATTCCACGCACTGAGCTGTAGAAGACATGGACGTTCAGTCAGAGGATTTACCACATTCAGTCCAAGACCTCAATACCTTGTAAATCCTCCTCGGTTCGTGAGACAAGCGTGGATCCGACTTGACATACTCCTCACCAAATGTCCAATATCTGCTTGACTGATGTTATTCTATTCTTCCTGCAGTGCAGCGGCAAGTTCCTGGACATTGGTGGGGGCTGTTGGCATTGTCGTAGGCACATGCCAAGCAAATCCCTGATGTGCTCGATTGGTGAAAGGTCTGGACTTAGTGCTGGCCAAGGCAGTGTAGTGACGTTCTGCTCATGCAGGAATTCTGCTGTGACACAGGCCCTGTGTGCTCTTGCATTATCATCTTGGAAATTGAATTGACAGCTGTAACGTTGCGCACCACATGAGCTGTTAACATGTTGTCACAGTAGTACTGCCCTGTGACACGCCCTTGGATGACATGTAATGCTGTTCTGCTTGTCATGATTATGCCTCCCCACACCATAACTGATCCACCACCAAAATGACCGTGTTGCCTAATGGTTACATCATGGTATCATTCGTTCCACTGTTGCCACACTCTGTTTCGCCAGTCGTGGAAGTCTAGAGTGATCCTCGATTCATCAGAAAAATGATGTTCCCCATCGATGACTGTCCCAACGCTGTCGTGCTTCACCCCAATTACGCCTTGCCGTGATGTGACGTTCAATGTGGAATAATCTGAGGTTGTCGTGAATACAAATTCCAGCCGTGTAGGCGATTTCGGTTAGTCTGACCACTGGCTTGCACATCTGTCGCTCGGTGCAGCTGCTATCCAATTTCTGAGGCACTTTGATGGCAGTTACGTAATGCTGAGGTTCAGATGAAATGATCCTGGTTAACAGTTGTCGCCCTTGGATGACCTGACTGACGTTTGTCATCAACACTACTAATCACCTATTGAGCAAAATTGAGAATTTGAGCCACTGCAGTCAGTCTGTTGCCTGCTTCCAACATCAATGACACATAAACATTTGTCACGTGTCAGTCTTTGCATACCTCAAAAATTACGTTTCGACCAGAAACTATTGATGAACGAGTTTATACCAAGAAAAGAATGATGAGACCTACGAAAAAGCCTGTCCAGTACAAATGAAAATTTCAAAATGTACCCCCAGATATTAACACAGCACTGGTTCGAAAAACCTGCACAGAGTTTTTGTGGGCTGGTGACATTCATGATCCACACTCAACTTGGTAATATATTAATGTGTCCAATCACGCATATCAAACACCATTTTCCAAAAAAATCAAAATCAGTTTGGATATCTCCTACTTTTTTTGAATTGTATTTTAACCCTTAAGCCCCCATATAGCCCCAAACCGCCACTTTTATATTGCATTGAAGCAGGTGCTCCCTTGTGTAATCTTTTTTATTACTCTTGTGTGTAGACTGAATTTTCACTGGCAGTGGTTCTACATCACTGCTTGCTGCCTCCACAGGCAGCCAGCAGTGATGTAGAACCACTGCCAAGTCATCAATAACCATGTAAGCAGAAAAAGGCCATAAATACTTTAAAATTAATATGAGGACTTAAGGGTTAAAGGTGGAAACAACCTATATCATAGCAATGTATTTTCTTATCTGGACTCATCCAGCACTTAAATACTAGTAAGTAACAGAATAATATAATTTCTTTTCATATACTTGGAAAAATGAGTCTGAAAGTAAGGCTCAGTTACATTCCCAGATGCAAGGAAATTGAGTCTTTCAGTTCAAATATTCAAAATGTTCTCACTCACAGCCAATTCAGAGGGTCCTTAGACATACAACCTGGATTACAAAAAAATTGCTAATCCATTTTCTGTGAGCAAATTGAGGCCTGAGTACTTGTGTTTCTAATAAACATAAATGTATGTTTATTCATTCTGGGGCTGGTTCCACCCTGTATGCACCTTATTTGGGCCTGTGTGTTTATTAAAATTGCCCTCCCAGGAGAACTTCAAATTAGTAAATCTTCACTAGATTGTGTGATAGTCTTTTGTTTAGCACAGTGTATTCACTGTTGTAATCATGATGTTTAAATGCCCATTAGTTTTCTTCAATAAAACAAACTGCAATACTGGAAAATAAGTTGGCTTTTAGATAAAATTAACTACCATTACTCCCCCACCCTCTCAATGGATTTCCACGCTTTACCATTGTTTTGGGCTATACTTTTATTTAATTTAAATGTTCCACCCCGTACTTTTGTTCCCACCTGTACTTTTATTTGGAACACAAGAGTACAATCATGTGGAATAGAAGTTGGAAAAGACTCTTTCTACTTGTGAAGAATAAGAAATTGGAACATTCTGCCAAATTACAGAGTAACGCAGGGAGTGCTGAATGCTTCAAGGCCCAGTTACATTTATTTATTCACTGAGGTTTAACAACACTTTCAATAGCCAGGGTTATCTCATGTCGGTCAGTTGTACGGGTGGAGGAAGCCGGTGTATCTGGAGAACCACTGAGCAATGGCAAGTAACTGTCAGATTCTCCAACGTACTAACTCCACGCAAGCAGGGTTAGCATTGGTTGAAGACAAGTGCACCATCGTCGATTCGTCGTGCAGTACGTCTTAAAACACAATGCCACCATACCCACTTGTGGGCAATTGGGATTAAGTGTATTTCCCAAGGACACAACGAGGTTGTCACAGGTGAGATTCGAACCAAGGACCTCTCAGCTTGCAGTCTGCATATCTATCTACTGAGCCACTCTGCTTCTGCCCAGTTACATAAGCAAAATTAGCTCATTCTTTTTTATTACATGCGCAGTTGCACACACTTATAAACTAGCAGAATAATCAATGTATTGATTGTGCCTTCTAAATAGCAAGAATATCAACTAAGAAACTTGTAATTATACCTTATTTAATTACATAGCGTGGACATAAGCTGTAGTGTTCTAAATAAAGTTAGACGTGAGTGGTAAGTCGATTATATCAAATCCTCTCTTTCACTGATACAGTACACCTTAGGGATCTGCGAATCACAAATTTCTTTTCGAATCGAATCTCGAATCGAATCGTGTCTCTGATATCGACATCGAATCGAATCCCGAATCGAATCTTAAAAGACAAGTTATTTCATATTGCATCAAACGGAAGTTACAGAACACTGTGATGACCCTTACGCGACGGAGTGACAACCTTAAACACCAATAACTAAATATTCTCTGTAGCACCGTCGCTGAAACAGCTAGGCCTATTGTCCATAGTTTTAGTTTTTGAAGGCCTAACTTGTTACTATTCACGTTCTTAAGAACATGAACAGTAACAAGTTAAGCCTTCAAAAACCAAAACTATGGATAATGTTCTGGGCCAAATTCACACCTTACCTAACAATTAAACATTGTCAATTACTCAAATAAATAGAAATTGAGCCTACATGAATGAATTTTCTAATGACAGTTTTATCCTAGTTTTGTTGGAAATGTAACAAATTGAAGTTAGTACGAGAGATTCGAAAAAATTGAATCCTGAGACTGATTCGGGATCGATCTCGAAGCATACGTATGGTATCGAAATCGAATCTCGAATATTCACAGGAGGACCCTAGTACACCTGTTGTGGACCTGTCATAATACATGCTTGGGCAGTGATGTCCATGCACGCGATTTACGAGATAATAAAAATCATCATCAGCAAAATTTTAATTAATGAAAGACCAGGTTGTACCTGGTCATTAATTAATTTTTTGATTATTCCTATAATAAGTGTTTGGAATCTAATATTATTGTGTATGTGGAAATCATGGAAAGTGACCAATCCATGGCAGCTGTACTGTGTGGATAATGTTGGATCCAGAGTGCAAGAATGGGTGAAAAGAATTATAAATCCCCCACATGGGGTCCAAGTTTAGACAATATCAGTATGTTTAAGTGTGCAAAGCCTTATATAAAGGTATTCCTGTATTGTCTTCTTTTATGGCAAATACCCTCTTTATCACCATTTCCAACTTCTTATTTAAGGATTTCCACTACAGATGAGCAAAACTGCTGAAAAAAAAATGTCCAATTCATATCGTGGTGGGACGCGGTGTCGGATTGGACTTCAGCATCACTGATTCACTCGGCGTTGTTGTGTTCCGTCTCAGCTGAGCCTGAGGCTCATTACAATTTACAATTTGGGAAAGTGGAAAGTCAAATTTTACAGTTCCTTCTTGAGACTAAAATAAAAGGATTGGACCCTGCGCTCCGTTGCTTCGGGCGAAAGAACAAAAACAAACTTTTGCCACATCCGATTATAACCTGTACTCAAAATAAATCGAAAATAGGCAAACACATTTCCTGGTATTGGCAGAGAATAAAAAGTAATGGCAAAAAGTTTGCGAACCAAACCTGATCACTGAGAAGATTGGACAATAGTTTTATCAATTATAAAGGAACACTTCAATGTCATTACCTTCTTCTGGTTATTCTTTTTCACATGAACTGGGAACGGGAAAGGGTTTCAGGGGTGGAGTGTTTTGCTTCTTTAAACGCCGCTTCCTCACACGCAGGAAGTACTTGACGCGCATGCGGCAGTGTATGAGTAACCACATTGAAAAATCTCCAAAAATGGTCAAGACAGATGTGACCGACAACCAGAGTTTTTAATTAATTACGAATAATCGATAAAGATGCACTCATTGATATTTGTGTCACAGTTTTAATACATTAAATTCTCTCCCCTAAGCTGGTAACATCTTTTTCTAACTGTCTGTTTCACGTGTAGATTTTCATGTAACATAACTTTCCTGTATCACTGATCCACATATTAAAAATTCTTCAAATAGCCGAAACTTCTTTCGTTTCTAGTCTAAGGGAAATAACTCTAAATAAAGTTTGATAAAGAAACAAAAATTTAAATAACTCTCAATAAAGTTTGATAAAGAAAAACGATTTTGAGCTTCTGAACCCATGTACATCTCACAAATGCACATAATCTCTTCGTTTGTTGTGGGTATTTTTTATTTTAAAATATGTGTGTCCATATGGAATGATCTCGAAACGTTTTCTCCAACAAGAACCAGTTTGGGGAACTGCGAGTAGGAGTGTATTTCGGACCCATGGTTGACATTTTCATGAAAAAAGTCAAGGGGAATGGGGCGTGAATACTCCGCTGCTCGTTTAAAAAATAACTTATACAACTCACTTTTTCTATCTGTTAGATATTACTAGAGCTATAATTCACAGACTAAAAATATAAATTTGTGCATCATTAAATTTTAGTCCATTTTAAAATGAGATACAGCCCAAGGTGGAACTTCAAATGGGGCATTTCCTCATCATTGTTGACACTTCACCAACGCCACATTGAACACATTAATCTGTTTGCTTTTGTAGTTGAGACAAACAAAACTTATTGTTAATTATATTTTTTTAGTTTCTTGATCTGTTTAGCTTCACAGAATATAAAACGACCAAAACAACATGTAAGAAATAGAGGGTTGTGGCGATTACTACCAAAAGGCATTTTGAGTAGGCCTATTCTTCAACTGCCGTGGCATTGAAAGACAAAAAAAAATACTTTTTATTATTACTCAATTTTTTGCTGTGGGAGTGGGGGAGATAAACAACGTCAGCAGGCAGCGATGACCGACGAGGAACGTGAAGCACGTCGAATGGGGAGAGAATTAGTGGGCTTTGGAAATTGGGATAAGGGTATATTCCCCCCCCCCCCGGTCTATATAGATACGCCATTACTCCAATGACATCACAAACTCTGAGTTCTCTAACTTTCTTTTGAGCGTCAAAATATCCGAAATAGCGCCATTTTTTCCACATTTTCCACATGGTCCCACCAAATTGAAGAGTGCCCCCCCCCCAAAAAAAAAACCTCGATGCACGTGTCCCCCATATATACTACTCACATTTTGCTAAATATCACCCCTATTCATCGACGTAATTTGTAAATGAAATGAAAATGTGTACATTATCTGTTTGTTCATTTATTGGAGAGCAATGACACATGTAGCAGTCTGGATTATATCAAGTTGTACAAATTTATCGGTAGCGAAAGCCAGAGTACCCATAGCATTCAGAAATGATGAGTAACTGTCGCACTCTCTAATTTATCATCCTGACACAAGCAAGGTTAGCATTGGTTGAAGGCAAGTGAACTGTGGGTACACAATGCATCGACCATAGCTGTACACTAGGTCAACGTAACAGTTACCTTCAACCAGAGCTAAATTAGAGAGCCCGAAATTCTCTTCGGGTACTCCGACCCCCCCCCCCCCCCCCCTTCGTAAAATTGTCCGACATGATATGATCCAAGCTGTTTAAAGTGCGTTAAACTCTAACGAACAATTTTATGTTTCTCAAATTCTCTTAACCCTTTACCCAACGAATCGACCATATCCCCCCGCGTAATATGCAAATTTAGCAGTTGAAACAATATTATTTTTCAAACAATTTTAACAAAACCATATCATGTGACCCCCATTGGAACGCGTTCGACGAGCTCGTTCCATTGAGGGGTCACATGATATGGTTTTGTTGAAATTTTTTTAAAATGATATTTAAAATAATATATTTTGATATCGTGTAGGTTGGGTAAAGAGTTAATGCATATGAATGAACGCTGATGCGGTACATCATATCATTTCACTATGAACAATCTGTCAAGTGACTATTGAATTTCCTTGGTGATTTAATCTGATGACCAACAGTTATGGCCAATCCCATTAATCAATCCGAAATAACCTCTAGAGGGGCATAAACCACAAGAGGGGATGGTGTAGCGGAAATCAAATATGGTTTATATGTTGTCACCACATATCCATAGATTTGTTTATAACAGTGAAGACCGAAACGATCTGTGCACACTCGTGCGATGCGAGCAAATTGTAATTCTCACCTTAAGTGGAAGAAAACGCCACCTGCAATACTGAAGTATTGCAGATGGCGCCTTGTTCCACCCCAAAGGACGAATTAACGCATTTTCTACTCAGCTTTCAAACCCGACACGGTTTTATATATGCAGTGTGAGCCTTGTCGTTGAACAAAGACAATTCAGTGATCGATGTCTGTGTGGAGTGTGGAATATGTAATCATTGAAATAAAATAATAATAATGGATAATGGGCGCGGTGGCTGATTGATTAAAGCATTGGACCTTAAATCGAAAGGTCGAGTTTTGACCATGCCCACGCCATCTGTGTTGTGTACTTCGGCAAGACACTTAATCTTTATTGCCAACGTGGTGGCATGGTGGTGCGGTGTCCTAAGGCGCATTAAACGTCGATGACGCACTTGCCTTCATCCCATGCTAACTCTGCTTGTGCGGGAATAGTAAGCTGGAAGGACTGACAGGCCAGTTGCTAGCCAATGCTCGATGGTTCTCTCCGGGTACTCTGGATTCCTTCATCCGTAAAATAAAACTGTCCGACGCGACATGACCCTGGCTGTTGAAAGTGCCGTTGAACCCAAATAAACAACAAACAACCATATCAAAATGAAGATTATAAAGACATTTGCACACGTGAGCGACGCGAGCGACAGGTGCAAGTTATAATTAACGCGTTTTCTGTTCAGTTTGAAAATCCGACAAGGTATAATGCAGAATGTCCCTTGTTGTCGAACCAAGACAAGCTCACTGGGTTCTGAGTGCAGTGTTGAACATGCATGCAGTCACTGGCGTTAAGCGGATGGAATGGTTTCACGCGCCGAAGGCGCGCAGGGACGGTTTGGGGAACAAGCCCCTTTCGACCCTAGTGACTGTATATGGTTCCTTTACTCATGTCGAGGCGTGTTGAAGAAGGGAAGGGTTCAGGTACTCGGCAGGTGTCTCCGGTTGCGGTTGCGGCGTGGCGGGTGGATGGCTTCGTTGATTGGAGTAGGATGAACCCTCGGGTGAGAACCAGTGTGGGAGGTTGGGTCCTCTCACAAAGGTACTACCTCTCTAGTCGGCCACTTAGGAGATGATGTCGAATGATGGCCATCACTGGCAAGTATAGTCGGCCTCAGGCTGTCTCTGATTGTGTGGTAGGACGTCTAGGAAGAAAGCAACAACGACCACTTTCGGGGACCACCAGAAGAAGACCCGAACTTTCCTGGTTCGGGGGCAGGCCTGCATTATAATCCTATTTGGGTGGGACAGAAAATGCGCAGTGTGAACGCTTTACAAAAAGGGGCAGAGGCGGGACGCAGGACCAACGCTCGCCTCCCTTGAAGTGGTCGACCACTTCTAGGGATGGAGTGGAGGATATTCTGGAACCATGGGGGTGGCAATTTCCATAACAGTTATAGTTTCCATAGCGGTTATTGGGGTGCTGATCAAAAAGCATCTTCTGTGTACCTGCTTAAAAGAAGAAGGCAGAATTAGTTTTCATTAGAATATGTAAAATGAAGTAAAATAAAAAATAAAAGTAGCACCTTTAGTTTAATGCAGTCATTGGATAGGATTGTGATATAGTTTTAGCTGAGTCGGTGAAGGCAGCCCTTTCTGGTAGAAGGCCACAGTTAAGCTGTTAATCTGCCTGTTAGCTCACCTTCTCGTTCCCTGTTTATTCTCGAGCATGTTTAGTTTTATACAGTATTTAAACCTGATGTAATTTAGTTGAGTCGGTGAAGGCAGCCCTTTCTGGTAGAAGGCCACAGTTAAGCTGTTAATCTGCCTGTTAGCTCACCTTCTCGTTCCCTCTTCATTCTCAAGCATGTTTAGTTTTATATAGTATTTAAACGTGATGTAATTTTAATTGAGTCAGTGAAGGCAGCCCTTTCTGGTAGAAGGCCACAGTTAAGCTGTGAATCTGCCTGTTAACTCACCTTCTCGTTCCCTATTTATTCTCGAGCCTGTTTAGTTTTGTATCGTATTTAAACGTGATGTAATTTTGCTTGAGTCGGTGAAGGCAGCCCTTTCTGGTAGAAGGCCACAGTTAAGCTGTTAGTCTGCCGTTAGCTCACCTTCCCGTTCCCTAATTTTTCTCGAGCAATTTTAGTTTTGCTTGGAATTTTTGGGCTTTTGTCGGCTTTCGCAAATGGCTCCAAGTTCGGAAATTAGTTCACTGTCGGCTAGCCGGTCATGATGTTTCGCGGTCAGGTGGCTAGGCGGTCTTTGATGGTGGGTATATCGGCCCTGTCGTGGAGTGTTTTGATGGTTGTGTCCCATGGGGCGCGGAGGGCGACCCTAAGCGCGTGATTTTGGACCTTCTGGAGTTTTCCCATATTAGTTTGATTGAGGTCATTTAGGATGATTGCCCCGTATTCGAGTAATGGACGCACAAAGGCTTTGTATAGTTTGAGTAGGGTGGACTGGTTGGCTCCCCAGGAAGTTTCCTTTAGCATTTTCGATAAGTTAATGCGTTTGATTGCTTTTTTCGCCATGTCGTCGGTGTGTTTATTAAAGGACAGTTTTTGATCAATGATGATGCCGAGGAATTTCGCCTCTTTGCACTCTGAGAGGGTGTTATCCATTAGTTTTAGGTCAAAGTCACGTTTGCTTATCTTGCGAGTAAAGGTGATTCGTTGGGTTTTATTGGCATTTAGCTTTATTCTCCATTTGGCACACCATTGTTCTAGCTCGTCGAGAGTGCGCTACAGGGGTTTTTGGAGCAGGTTGGCCGTATTGTTAGAGTCCCAGAGGCCCTTATCATCCGCGAATTGGGAGACTTGAACACGATCCTCGGAGAAGTTAAGGTCATTTCCTTAGAAGATGTAAAGGAGAGGGCTTAGGACCGATCCTTGGGGGTGCCTGCTTCAAGGGGGACACTGTCATACATTTCATTGTTCACTCTGACTTTAATTTCGCGATCATTAGGAAAGAGGATAGTAATCTGAGCAATTTCATGGGGAGTCTCATTTTTGATAATTTGTAGCGCATTCCATTGTGCCAAACAGACCCAAATGCTTTTTCGACGTCTAACAGGACTGCCGCGCCTATTTGCTGATTGTTGATCGCGGTTTTCATTTGGGTGACTAGTCGGTAGACATGTTCGATGCCTTATTTACGGTTTCTATAGGCTCTTTGCCATTTATTGAAAAAAATCAGTGTCTTCAAGGTGCCCCCTGAACCGATTGGTAAGGATTCGTTCGAATGTCTTACCAATGCAGCCGAGGAGGCTGATTGGGCGGTAGCAGGCTGGATCGGAGTGGTCCTTGTCAGGTTTTGGTATCATGACATCGATGGCTTTTTTCCAACATTTGGGAAAGTGGCCATGGGTGAGGCATGCGTTGAACAGTTTGTTCAGTTTTTCGATTAGAGAATTTGGGCTTTGTTTTAGAATTTTGTAGCTCACTTCGTCTTCGCCGGGTGAGGAGGAATTTTTCATTTTTTTATGACGTTGATGATTTCGTCATTGGTGATGGAGGTGACGAGGTCATCGTCATCCCCGTCTTCTGGCTCGTTATCGAATTTGGGGTCACGGTAGATATCAGGGTGCTCATCGATGAAGTCATCAATCGCGTTAATGACGGCGTCATCATTGCCCGTGCCTTGATGCGGGCGATGCGTTTTTCTTAGGAGGTCGGCAAAGGTGTCGGCCTTGTCTTTGTCGGTGCGTGTGAAAGAACCGTCTTCCTTCTTAAGAGGTTTGGTTGCGGCTTTTCCGCCCTTATTCTTTTGCCCAGTTAGGATTTTGAAAGAGTCCCAAAATTTTTTAGCATCTTGAACCACGTTTAGATTGGCTGTTACCTTTTCCCAGCTGGCTTGTTTTTCATCTTTGAGGGCTTCTTTGACTTCGCCATGAAGGCGGTTGTATGTTTTTTTTTAGGTCAGATTTCTTACTGGGGTCAGTTTCGGTTTTAAGAGCGCGAAGAGCTTTCCGTTTGGTTTTGATTAGTGACAGTGTGTGGCCCAAGATAGTATTTCTCCAGGGGCGCACTTCTTCTTTTGTGCATATTTCGTTTAGGGTTGAGTTGATGATTTTCTCTATGCCCTCGAACCGGGTTTCTAGTTCTGCATAGGGGGGTGTTTGTGAGTTTGACATCGATGATGTCGCGGTAGAGGTTCCAATTAATTTTTCTGAAATTTCTGCGGAGAGTGGGTGGTGGTGGTGGGGGAGGGGGATACCCGAGTGGGCCAGTTCCTAGCTGCAGTGAGGCATGGACCGGGAGGTGATCACTGCCTAAGTCATCATCGCAGTGGTCATCGATGTGATTTATCAGGGAGTCACTGGCGATAATTAGATCTCGGATCTCGGATGAGAATAATGGGTTGTTACTGATATAAGTTGCTGAGCTATCATTCATAACCACATGAAGGTTATGCTTTCTTGTGATTTCAAGGAGGGCTTCACCGTTGGGGGGGGGGTGGTTTTGTTACAGCCAAAGTACAAGTGTTTGGCATTGAAGTCGCCGAGGAAAATGCAGCGTTTGTATTTCCTCCTAAAGAATTCAGACAGTGTGAGAAACAATTTTGCTTGGGTCGTTATAATAACAAACAATCGCGATGTTTTTATTGTCGACAGTGATTTCAGTAGCAATCACCTTTGCATCGAGGTGATTAGTTTTAATGGTTTTAGTTTTGATGTTCTACTTTATTGACGTTGAAATTCTAATAATTGATTTTATAAGTTTTATCTTGTAGACAATGATTGAAACTTTACATCAAATGAAACAATCATACAAAATCACCCAATAATTGTCATTATGGTCATATCAAGAAATAACAATCATTAAACAATATTTATATACTACTCAAAGTTTGCTAATCACCAAATATTTGACACATCATTGTGAAATTTGCTTGTGACATATTTGCGATATATTTGGTGGATATGATTGAGGAATGTATTGAGATGGTCCCCAGTGTAATAATAATAATAATAATAATAATAACACTTCGGCCGGCCGTTGATTTGTCGCGGTTCTCGTATTAGAAAGCCTTGGTTACCCATGTTCTACCAACTGCCTCCCTATTCCCGCGCTTCTTCTCTCCTCCCAACGTTCGGAGACGAACTGCTTGATGACATCCCTTGCCTCATTCTTCCCAATCTCTTCGATTAGTATATTAACCCTCTCCTTTGAGTCGCACCCTAACCACATGTCGTTCATTCTACAATCCCACTTCCCCATTATACTCCCCGTGAATCTTGTTCTTTTAGACTGGTATTTTGGGCATTCTATAAGAAAGTGTTCCAGGGTCTCCACCACGCCCAAGTTACACATCTGGCACTCCTTTTCACTGTTTTTCCCAATTTTTCCCCTGAGCTCCAGGGACCGCGATCTCAGCTTGAACAACAGTGACCCCCCAAAGGTGCCATCAAGGTACTCTTCAAAACCAGGCTTCTCTTTATCACGCAGACCACCCAAAGATCTCATTGATTTGACCCCCTCTCGCCAATTACGGTTACAAATCTCCATGACCATTTCTCTGACGATCTCTTTGCCCTGGTTTGCCCTAACATCAAGGTCCGAAATCTCCAATGAGTAGTTTTTTACTAGCTCCCCCACTTGGACCATCCACACCGTCTTGATATTTGAGTTGAAAGTTCTCAGGAACATTACTTTACACCATCGGCTATCGGGGAGATTTATCAAATAATTAAGATAACCGAGTCTCATTAGGTCTATCCTGTCCTTGATCCTCATCCACCCAAGCTCACCCCTGATCGCTTCTAGCGCTGCGGCATTACTCGAGCCTGTTTACATAAGCTCTCTTGACAGGCAGACTTTTCGTGACAGTCATGGAAAGCATGGACCCCTTGATTTTCATGATGTTTTCGTGTACTGTCTACATGTACATGACATGTGTAGGGTATTCAATCTTCATTTTAACACAAACCCTTGCGATTTAATGATTGAATATGGCGAATGCAAATGTAAGAAGACATTTGTCTGAAGCAGAAATGTGGCGGGCTGTTGGGATGGTGGAGCAAGGGGCTACGCATCGTCTGGTTGGTGAAGCCCTTGGTGTGCACCATATGCTGATCACCAGAGCCTGAGCAAGATTTCAACAAAATAGCACACCAGTAAGACGACATGGTGGTGGCAGAGACAGGGCAACATCTCCAGCTGAAGACCGATTTTTGATCACTCAGGCCCGTAGGAACCGCTTTGCATCAACAACCCAGCTTCGCAGTGACCTTCAGAATGCATCCGGGGTAAATGTTTCGACGCAGACTATCTGGGCAAGGTTGCACGAAGGTGGTCTCCGATCGAGAAGACCATGTATTCGCATTCCACTATCCCCGAACCACCGCCAGACACTATATGAATAGGCCATGGACCATGTTGGATGTACCAGAAAAGATTGGCGACCTGACCTTTTTACAGAAAAGTCAAGGTTCTGCCTAGACTACACAGATAGGCGTTCTAGGGTATGGAGAAATCCAGGAGGGCGATTCCATGCAGCCAACATTGCTGGACAGGACCGTCATGATGGAGGGTCAGTAATGGTCTGGGGCGGCAACGGCTGGGATGGACGTACAGAGCTCTCTGTCATTGACCGTGGTACATTGACTGCACAGCGGTATATTGATGAGATCCTGGATGCCCACGTCAGATTGTATGCAGATGCAGTGGGTGATAGATTCATTCTGATGGACGATAATGCCCGTCCTCATGTTGCCTATGCTGTCTGGGAGTACCAACAGGGCGGGGGTGGGGGGGGGGGGGTGGGTGCGCGTATGCACTGACCAGCAAGATCCCCTGACCTAAATCAAATCGAACATGTCTGGAATGAGTTGCAGCTTGCAATTTCAGCCCGTCCAGTCAAGCCAAGAAGTGTCCAGGAGCTTGGTGCCATGATGGTCCAAGAATGGAACAACATCCCACAAAGGATCATCAGGAACCTGATTGGGAGCATGAGAAGGCGTTGTCAAGCTGTAATTAACAGTAATGGGTCTCATACTCGATATTGAACCCATACCAGTTCGCTCCGTCAACTTTTTGGCAAATTTGAAAATTTCCTCTTTTAACAATAATATCCATTTTCCATGGTTATCGTATTCAAAAGCTAAAAAATAATGTCAAACACAAACAAAATCTTAATTTCTGTACATAAATCATTAAAGATATAATTAAATAAAATATATATATACTTTTCCTAACAATATTTCAACTAAAACGTAAATCAGGTAGTTGGATATACTTGATGCTTAGCAAACTTTGAGTAGTATACATTGGTGCACCTGACAGATGGTGATTTCCATATACAAATTACAGATCCCTGACAGAGGCGACGTAAATCTCCAAGTCTTCCAGGATCGACAATGTTTCGGCCCGCAGTAGAAACGTTAAAAACGGATCCCCATAAATGCCATTTCCTCGACTGTCAGACCTTGACGAATGCAGCTGAAGTTTAAGGTGTTCAAAAGTGTCGGTATGTGCGCAGGCGGGGGTGGGGGGGGGGGGGGGATGCGGGAGAGAACACTACCAGATAAACTGTAACTTTGAAACAGGTAACTATGCAGTTTCGGATAAGATAACAGTTTATAAGTCTTTCTGTTTTTTTGTCGTATGTCAGTCATTTTCTTGTCATGGTTTGATCCATGTCTTCCTTTTCAACCATCTTCCAACCCGAAGGTTAGACTTCGGATTGGAAGATGGTTGAAGTCGGAGAAATAGCCGACCTAATCCGAAATTCATCGACCACATGACAATAAACTTGCTCACTTTTGTAGATATGGTACAAAACTACCTGTATACACTAGTGGCGCGAGTATTTCCCCTACCGAACAGAACCTGTGCTCTCCCACAGGAGGCTAGGGTATCCCCCGACAAACTCACAATAATGGATGGCAGCTTCCCCTACGCGTGGGGGGGGGGGGGGGTTAAACCCCCCCGACAGAGGGTTGTAGCCCCTCGCCCCTCTCCAGCGCTACCCCTGCCTGTATTCTGACACATTTGGGCACTCAAAAATTGTAAAACATATCACGTAAACATGAAGCATGTCTGCAGACAAAGCAGGTGTTGGGCGAGGGAAGGAGAGAGGATCCTGCCCCATATAACCGTCTTCGGTTGCGCCACATCTGGTCTGGTCTCCGTGTCTTCAATATTTGTGTTCTAGTGATCGCTTCAAAAATAACAGATACCACCGATTGTGGAAACTATAAACTGACTAAAATTGTCAGTTATAATTTTATTACATAGCCCGCATCGCATCCCCTCCAGTATGCATAATCTCAATAAACCTCAATCATCCTGGCATTATATAATTATTTTACCAGCAAGCTTCTTTTACCAATCAGCATGTAATTTTAGTCACTCAGGACTGAGTCATATCCTGGTCAACCCGTAGTTGATGTCACCTCATATAGATCCAAATGGGGGAACAGGCGATCTTTTGGATTCCCAATAAATATCCTCGCCTCTGCGCCAATAAATACACATCATCAAGAGTGCGATGCCAAAACATATCGATCGATAATGCGTAACTCAATCAAAAAACGAGTTAGCGACCAAAATCAGACGTTTTGGTTATAAACAAAAGCACACTGTGTAAAAATCGATCAGATGCTCCATGAAACGATTCGGAAATTCGTCTCAACAAGATGTGGCGGAGAAAAAAAGCAAAG
Organism: Pictodentalium vernedei; assembly: GCA_031216915.1. Lineage (NCBI taxonomy): Eukaryota > Metazoa > Mollusca > Scaphopoda > Dentaliida > Dentaliidae > Pictodentalium > Pictodentalium vernedei. Next base: position 392,163,721 of record CM062294.1, read on the forward strand.
TACATTCTGAAAACACAACAAAATCGAACGATCGGACTGCAAATATGTTCTTGTAAAAGTGAATAGGGCGGCTGGTAAAATAAACACGTTATGGTGTGCTTAGTTGGCGGGTAGGTGTCGTATACGAGGCTCGGCAAAAACACTTTTGGGCTCGGCGTACCACCTCAACCCCAAAAATTGTTTTTGTTTCGACTTATAATATTTTTAACGTTATGAAGGGGTGTAATAAAAAAAAGGGGCGGAGCGTTCATACCCCGCACCTCCAACAAATACCACCTCAAAGAAAAAAACAGAGTATTTCTCGACTTCTCCTCATTTGTAGGACTAAGCGGGGTTACCCAGCTGAAATGAAAATCTTTAACCCTTCACCTTACGAAACGACTATATTCGGTCAAACCTGCTCACAAAAGTCGCCAGTCAAAATTTATTGTTATTATTATTTTCAATTTTTGCTTAAAAAACGTACCTTATAATCCCTTATTGGAACGAGCTCGTTCCAATGAGGGGGTCATGAATTATGTTGTGGAGGCAAAAATAAAAAAAAATACGTTGTTGAAATTTTTTTTTAGCATGTGTGTTTCCATTCCTTCGTGTGAGATGAAGACTGAAAACAAGGTCGCGTGTGTTTTTGAAACACTTTCCATGCGGTTTTAATTGTTCTTGAGTCTTTCTGCTTCATATTTCCTTTTTATTTCGCCGACCAAGTTAGAAATGGCGTGTATCTGTGTGTGGTGGAAAATGGTGGAGGGAAGGTGGAATTGCTCAGTATCCTCCTGGTACCTGTGAATGAACCTTCGAATGTTATCGCTGAAAATCTTCAGGTGAAGCAGGGGGTGGGGGTGGGGAGGGGATTGCATGAACATAGGTGAGGGTGGGTGGGTGCTCAAGTGCCCCAAAACACGGGAATAACAGACAAATTGCGGTGAAAATGAATAGCCTACATAGGGAAAGTTTATCAGTACACGATGCACCTATTACTGAATCAAGCTGTCCACATCAGAACAGCCCAAAAGCACAAGGAGACACATTTGGGGATGAGTTAGAAACGAATAGCATTCTAAATATAACAAGAATATTAATTTTTATTTCAACAAAAACAAGCCTGATTTAAAAAAAAACCCAAAATGTCTTTTTAATCCTGATATGCAGATGCGATAACAAAAACAAAAACACATGGTTTGACCTTCTTGAACCAGAACAAAAACAAGTTCCCATGTACTCAACCAATATTTGCAACATCTACACGATTACAGTATGAGCAGTAGTAAATTAATTATGAGCACAACAGGCACAGTACTCACAGAAACTAGAGTGTTCGATGTCCATATCACTGCATATCAGAGATAAAATTAGGAAAAGCTTATTTAAATTTGGTTTAAAATCAAAGGTTTCTGGGAAAAAGAGTAATTGAGTTTCATTTGCAAGGTAAACACCGAGAAACTATATTTGTAAGAATATTAAGCTGCACATTTAGTTTGTCTCAATTGTCTGATCTGGTTTGATTGGGGTTTTACATCGCTTTCAACAACTATGGCTATATGATGCCTATATGAGAATGTTGTTGGTTCCCAGGATGAAGGTAGAATTATTCAAACAGACCCACTGGATGGCTTAAGGAATCACCAACCACTGGAGCAACTAACAAGCTCATCCACACAGACACCTCACTATAAGGAACAAACAAATTCCTTAGAATTTGCTACACCAGTATAGAATTTAAATGTCTATGGACAGCCAAGCCTACGCTGCTGTGCGTTAACAACCTGGCCACTAAATGTGGACCTATTATATCCGCCGGGTCCACACGGGGTTCAAACTATACAGTAATGTGTCTTTGTGAAATGATGTGAATCTGGTAAGTCTTGAAAAATACAACTGATAGAGTAAATGGAAACATGTTTGGACATATAAAAATATGCATTGAATAAGTGTGCATTACACGTTTTGAGTTAGTGTTTGAGTGCCAAAGTTTTGTATATAAAATGTATGAGAAGGGGGTGGGTCCCCCGACATGCCCTGGAAAAATATAAAAATGTGCAGGAAAGGGTGGGTGGGTAAAAAAATCTGCAAAATAAAAAAATTCACCTGTGTTCACGCATTTTTTTTCGCCCCCCCCCCCCCCCCCCCCCCCACTCGATGAAGCTTTACTTTATTGTAGAGACCACCGTTTTCATCCTTTTCGCATTCCAGTTCGTTTATCTTCTCAAAGAATTGTCATAATTTAGTTTGTCTACCTCTTCGTTTGTCACTACAGATTCATAATAGTCATCAAATAGTTCTTTTTTAATCCCTCGTGTCCAGTGTCCCTGAGAATGGATTTGAAAAAAATAAAAACAATAACCTGAAGCCATCGGCCGCTCACTTTTCTGGTTCGAAAGGGATCAAGAGAGAGAGTTATCTCTCTTAGACCACCAAGAATAATTTTTCTCCGCTAAACTGTTTTTGAGTCCTGAAAGTATTGTTAGGTATCTGAGATTTGAAGGGTGGGGTGGGAGGGGGGGGGGGTAGATTGTGGACGAAGGGAACCTTTATGGGGGGGGGGGTGGTGGATTTTATATGTGAGCATATCACGAAATTTGAAATCTTGAGTTGGAGAAAGCTACGAAGGTGATGCCCCTCTCGCAGTGTTGCGGCCGAAGGGTACACTTTCCAACAATTTCCCCGGAGTAGGCTCAGGGCTGGTTCTGTCTAAATTTTTTGAAAATTATATTTTGTTGGGTGCTTAGTTTCTAAATTACGCGGGCGGATGCCTCCGTTTAATTAGGTAAAGGGTTAACCCAACGAATGTTGACGTCACCGTGCCCTGAGTTGTGAAAAGAAAATTTGTTTATTTGTACCTTCAGTCCACCTGCATCGACCAAATGACCACCACCAAACTTGCCATATTTACTCAACTCCACTGTGGCGGCGCCAGAAAATGTTTCGGGGCACGACTTGGAGTGAGGTTCCCCCATGAAGAGGGCAAGTCGTTAGTGGCCTTTCAGGATAGTAGTATATCATGTGGTTTTCGATTCTAAGCCGCAGGATGTCATGCAGGATTTCATATGATGTCATAATCACGTGGCGTAGTCGCGCCGTGTTATGTTGTCATGGCAGCCCGCGTGAGCGGTCATGCTGTGACGTAATTACCATAGTGACACGTGTGCATGCTCAGTGCGTGTTGTTAGGGTGATACGTGTTTCCGTCGTCCATCTTGTATATTTGAGGATGTGTCTATGGTGGCATGTGATAGCTATGTTACCAAAAACCTTCTTATAGGGCCAAGAGGCCTCTAAAAGTGTGTTAGATTCGATGGGAATAAATCTAATTACCACAAACAACTTGACAATCCTTCCAAATCACCAAATGCTGTCTAAAATCACCGAAACAGACTTGGCGAAGGCCCAGTTTTAGGCTTATAAGAGTAGTGCTATAAGACGCGTTCCTTTGTATAAGAGTAATTTTATTGGTTAGGTTACTTCCTATTTATCTAGTTCGAGTTGTTTTGGAATCTTCGGTTTCTATCTGTTTTGCCTATAACTGACCTTTATCTGTCTATCCTAGCAGTCCATCTTGTTCTAGTTATCTCTGGACCCGTCCTGACCTCTGCCCTGGCCCAAGTCTCAGAATAACCAGTTTCCCATAATCTGTATCTAACCATACAGAGATATCACCTTTGTGTATTTCGAAGTCCTATATGATTCCTAAGGCCAAGCGCCCTCAAGAAAAAAGAATGGCTAGGGCGCCCCTATTATAGAATTCTGGTTACGTGCCTGAACCGTATATAAGGCCCATGTGGCAATCTAAAGTCCAATAATACTGATGTGTGAAAACTCAACGATCCTGCTTCACTACACTTGTGTTTGTGTGGATAGGTGGTTGCGTGGAGGAGGATGGGTGTGGCGCTAATGTCTACGTTTAGGGACAATGACCCTACCCCCCACCCACCCCCACATAGCAACGCCACTGGTCCATATAGTCTCGCCGGGGGAGTGGAGTTTCCATTCTGGAAGGACAAAGGGGTGAAAACAGGGTAATATATACTATACGTTGTTTGTTTCTTAACTATGATCGAATCGCAGCCAACCTTTATTTATTTATTAGCGTTTAACGACACTTTAACAGCCAAGGTCATATCGTGTCGGTGACAGTTTTACGGGTGGAGGAAGCCGAGCACCCGGAGAGAACCACCGACGAGCAGCTGTTAGCTCCCCAACATCGTAACTCCGCACTGCAGCATATAGGCAGGGTTAGATTGGTTGAAGACATGTGCATCATCGACGTGCAATACGCCTTAGTATACAGTGTCATCGTGCCCCCATGTGGACAATCGGGGTGAAGTGCCTTGCCCAAGGACACAACGCGGAAGTCCGAATCGGTCGCTCAGACGGGCACCCATTCAAGGATTAACCGGGCTCAACGTTGCTTAACTTTGGTGATCTGACGAGAACCGGTTACCGCAACGCCACCGCGCACCCAGCCAACCTTTACAATTGTACTAAGCTCAGCCCAGAGAGTGTCAGCTAAATAATTTGGGGGATAAAATATTTTTAGGCTGCCAATGGCAGCAGAAAAAATATTCCCCACTCCCACTTCATTTCACCTTGTGCAGGGTTAAGATTTTATAGGCGCGTAGCCAGGATTCTATAATAAGGGGTGCCCTAGCCATTTTCTTTTGTTGGGAGAAATATGATATTCGAAAGGTGTGTGGAGGGGTCGAGGGCTTCCCTTAGTACTAACAAGAGCCCACCTGATTGGATGATTGGAAGTGAGAGCAGAGTTAAGACCGGAGGGTCCTAGTAGGACTACGCCCCGCCCCCTCGAGGAAAGTTGTAACCTTCTATGGTCTTAGAGCGAATCTGGAGCATTTGTAGCGTGTGTAGCCCTATATTGGATACCTTTTTGGGGCTTTATGTTGGATAAAATTTGCATTTGGCCAGTGTCCCCAAACACTCACACCTGTCTACGCCACTGAGAATGTGTAGCGCCCAAAGGTGAAGGTTTAGGATCTTCCCTATGGAAAAAAATACCCCGAAAGTGAAGGAATAATTCCTCAACTTCCTTTCATCTTGTGCTGGACTAAGATCCTGTATTCCCATAGATGAAGGTTCGGGGTCTTCCCTGGAAAATGGTCACGCCAATAAGAGCACTCTGGGTATTTTTTGAAGGCTTAATCCTTTGAACCCTGTGTACATAAAGTTTTGCGTGAAGAAAATGTTAGTAGTGGACGAACAAACGATACAGAGAGGACAAAATCTGAAGCGAGGCTCGGTAATAATTTAATTCAACAGCTCGACAGAGCTGTTGGATTAAATTATTACCGAACCTCCCAACAAACCAAGATGATCTCGCCCATTTCGTCGTTGACAGAATTGACTGAAATGATACCTTCCAGGGCGCCGGTGTTGAAAGGGTTAAGTACACAGAAAGTGAAAGAATTACTATGGCACAATATTCAAAGAAATATCAGGGAAAGGGAACATGAAGCAGTTTTCGGGTTTTCATAGTGTGAATAAGGCTGACATTTTTCAGGAGTCGTTTATTAACTTTTTGAATTCGAGAGTGCCTTTTCCGGCGCATGCAGGAACATGATATTTTATAATTCCATCAAGAAGGATGGCTGCTAAGTGAATGTACGGGGTAAACTAATTAATATTTCAATGTGCACGTTGAAAATATTAATTAGTCTACCCTCAAATAATGAATATGGACTCTTCCAATTGCATATATTGAACTGACATGGAAGATACCACCAGGGTTCAAAGGGTTAAAAGTTAAAAAAATGAAACTTCGATTTTTGTGGCAAGCGACAATTAGAAGCAACTACTTCACAGAAAATCCGTCATCAAGAATATCTTTCAGTATCACATCCACCAGCAGTAATGTCTATTGTAATTCTTTGTTTTGTGAACGTGTATTTACAGTAATTTACAAGGTCTCACCTCCAAGACTTTTATATTAATGTAAAGGACAGTGTCTATATTATATATCACAATGCGCACACTGTTGATGTAATAAACTGAAAAAAGTTACAGAACATCAAAAGATGGTGAAAACGCCATGTTGTTATTTTTTATTGTGTTTCAGCATAGAAATACAGTTAAACGTTTAAACTGATTGGGACAAATATGTAAAAATCCAGCTTCTGCATTTTAACCCTTTACCCAACACAGACGATTTCAAAATTTATTATTTTAAATACCATTTTTGAAATTTTTTCAAAAAATTTCAACAAAACCATGTCATGTGAGCCCTCTTTGGAACGAGCTCGGCGAGCTCGTTCCAAAGAGGGATCACATGATATGGTTTTGTTGAAATTTTTCGAAAAATATTATTTTTCAGCTAATGAAATTGCATATTACGCGGGCGGATACAGGCGATTCGTTGGGTAAAGGGTTAACTACTCTGCAGGAAAATGTCTGAAGATTGTGAAAGGATGTGCACATCGATGATATAAATTCTGTAACATTTCGAAATGTCAGTTTTTATATGAAATTCCCTTAGACTTATATAAATTTAGTGACAGCTTTAGGAATTTAGGGAGAGCTAACTTTTCTGTAAATCTCTTTCAATGACGAAAGTTGTGAGCCATGGCACCTCTGTCATTTGTTTGACAATAGGATTGGAATATTCCACTGAAAAGAACCCATTTTGCCCTTTGTCTAACATGCAGGTCATATTCGAACAACGTGACACACATTTAATAGCCTTTCAAATGCTATTAATTTTTTTTAATTCCCCCCAGAAAAAACAACCCCTCATTGTAACGAGATCGTCGAACTCGTTCTCATGAGGGATCATAAACTATGTTTTGGAGGCGGATATTGAAAAAATATATTTTTTTTTATCAAGTGACTTCTCTGGCTGTGTTAGGTAATGGGTTAAAACAAACACCCAGGCGTTTTTCAAGCACTTTTCAAACAACTTTGGTCTTCATTCTTTCTATTTCCAGCTTTTTCGTCCACGACAAATTTGAAAACAGCACGCATGTGTGAAGAAATACTGAGGTCTGCTTCGCCCCAGTGTATGTGAGTGGACTTTCAAATTTACTGAAGAAAGATATTTCACGTTATTTCAGAGGTTTTCTTCAAGATTATCACTATTGCGTTCCAGTTCGTTTCACCCTCCAGAATAATTTTCATCGGTGTCTCTTTGTAGTATATCATTACCCGATCGGCCCACATCGGGGGGGGGGGGGTGGGGGGGGTGGGGGGGGTGGGGGGGGGGTCTCATCGGGGATCTCACGTGACAACATACTCATACGACCCAGTTACGTCATGCTTGATTGTCATGGTAGCCCGCATGAGCGGCCATTTTGTGGCGTTATCCTCACAGAAATACGCAGTCTTAGTGCGCAGGCACAGCGCGTGTTGTTAAGGTGACAAGTGTTTCCATAGTTCATTTTGCATACTGTACATCTTGGTTTCTATGGTAGCACGCGGTTGCCATGAGCCTGGAAGGCTTCTAATAGGGCGGGTATGTTCTGAAGGTGCATTCGATTGAATACGAGTAAATCTAAGTCACTCAGAATCTTTGTTTTTGTTTTGTTTCATTATAAGCGCGTTCCTTTGTATAAGAGTAACATTATTGGTTCGGATTTCTACAGAATCCTCATTTTTCTGCCAATAACGATCTATTCTGTGGCTTATTCTTCTATTTCCTGACCTGTTTTACCTACTTATCACAGAAGCTATCCTAACAGTCTCTCTAGTCGTTAGTATCTCTGGTGTCACCCTTTGCCTTCCAACGTCCAGACAACCCAATTTTCCGAAATTAGTAACTTCCTTTTCAGAGTCATCTCCCCTGTGTATAGCGAAGCCCTGCACGATTCTAATTCCAACAGTAAATCGAGCAGAGACAAGTATTACTCGAACAATTCGAATCTAATCGAGCAAATAAGCCATCGAGTAATTAATCGAACGAGTGACTCCTCTTACGACCCTTAGATTCACCCGGGTATTGGTGGATAACTATAACATGGCGATGTAGTACAGATGATAGCTTTTAGAGGATTATTATCGGATGATATATACCTGAATATAGTTATGGCTCCTAGTGTCGAATGTAATCGAGCAAATAAGCCATCGAGTAATCGCTCAAACAAGTGACTGCACTTTCGTCTTCACGACTCATCTCGGAAAAAGGGATTCCAAAACTACAGACGTTTTTCCAAAAAGTAATTATCATGGTGGGATTCCGCAAGAAGGATATTTTTGGAGGGTACCTTTTGGAGGATAGTTGAAGAAACCTGTGATTCTTGCAACCGGGTTCTTCGGATGGGTAGTTGAAAAAGACAATATAAGAAGATATGACATTTCGCCCCCTGAGTTCCAATGTGTTTGATGTGCCAGTAGGCACATAGAACACATTGGAACTCAGGGGACGATTTGGTTAATTTTTTTTTCACAATCACAGAATACATTATTAAGTCCATAGTCAGTTGTCGTAGGTATCGTTGTATATAATCACTTTGTTCAAATCATAGTCAAATGCCCAAGACATCTTCTTCATCTCCGAGTGGAATGTAGTTCTTCTACCGTCTTCTTCCCGGAGAGGTTGACAACCACCTGATCCAAAACGTCTTCTTGTTTATTAATGAACCGTCTTTCCATTGCTTGACTCTGACTGGGTTCTTCATGCCGTGTGTTCGCTTGTTGAATACTGGCAGCTTGGCATCGTTGGTTGCTTTGTTATCTGATGTGTAAGAGGCAGGTAAGTCCATCACTTCATTCTTTTGAATGCCATTCCTCGGTTGGTCCATCATAGAATATCCAGTTTTCTGTACATTGTTCTTGATTTGAGCTGCAGGCTGGGAAGAAAAAAACTGCACCTTAGCACTGTTCCTGGATTTGTCAAAGGCCTTTGACACCATAAATCACGAAATACTATTAGGTAAACTGGAAAAATATGGCATCCGAGGTGTCACCAACAATTGGTTTAGAAGTTACTTGTCCAACAGGTCTCAATATGTCACGTACGGAGAACACAAATCGAACTTAGCCAAACAGAGTTGCGGTGTACCACAGGGCTCGATTTTAGGCCCTATTCTTTTTCTTTTATATATAAATGATATGAGTAACTCAACATCACTCAATCTTTTATCATTTGCCGATGACATCACTGCACACTGCCCGGGCTCCGATAATAATCCCATTACACCATATTTCAATGACGAGCTCCAGAAACTATTCGAATGGTGCTCTGTGAACCAGTTAATGCTGAATGCTAAGAAAACCTCGTACATCATACTTAATCCAAATAAAGGTAGGAACTCTAATCTTTGTCAAGAGGTAAAAATAAATAACCAAAACATTAACAAGGTTGGGGCCACCGAAACAGAAAAATCTGTTAAATTGTTGGGAATTAGCATTGATGAACATTTATCCTACAAGGCTCACATACCTCGATTATGCTCGAAAATAGCACGCGCAAACTATAGTCTAAACAAAGTTAAAAATATCCCCCACGGAGCTCTGAAAACATTGTATTACGCCCTCATACATAGCCATTTGGTATACGGAATCCAGGCATGGGGCAAACCAAGAGCTATCAAAAAACTAGCTGTCCTGCAAAAACGTTCAATAGGAATAATTAATAACAAAAAGTACAATTCTCATACAGATCCCCAGTTTAAAGAAGACCAAATACTCAAGGTTGATGATTTGTGTAGGCTACATGCACTACTGTTCGTGTTTGACTGGCAGAACGGCAGATTACCGGTGTCTTTCAATGATATATTTAAAATTACTGACAATCCATCTGGTAGGCGAACTAAACAGTCAGGCCTCCTATACATAGAAAAAACACGGACCCAAACTCTGGATAAATTTCCTTTATACTCCCTCCCGAAACTATGGAATGCTCTGGACGACACAACTCGAAATATTAGCGGCAGAAGTTTGCTTAAGAACAAGTTAACTTTCACATTCATTTCCTCATATTCCAGTTATGTCAGCTGCAACAATCCCTACTGCCCTGATTGCACTTCGTAAACTTCGTAAATTGTCAAAGTCGTGATCCGCGTCTAAATCTGGAATCCTCGTCTTGTGCAACCTGTCGCGCTTCCTCCTTACAGTGGTGCTATGTAAAATACTATATGGATACAATTAAGAACTTGCAAATAAAAGTCTAAACAAATAAATCATAACATTCGTCATCCTACGATGATGATGCAGCTAACGTAGACACCACGCCCAAACATCATGACCAACCTCCTTGTCGCAGTCTAAACGATACGAACTTCACGATGGGACTTGTTGCCGCCCTCATGTGTTATGATAAGTAGTGGAGGGAGTCCTATAGGCAGGTTGCTTCTTGCCTACCTTGAATCACCGTCTTTCCGCTGGCGAAAATGAAACACTAATACTCTTAATCTCAGAAAAGTAATGATTCGATCATCATTCTCCATCATGTGTCACATAATTGGCTCTCAGTTCATTCTTTCAGTCACAGTCTGTTTGCAATCACCCCATCTTCTTCCAGGGGGTGGCAGGTAGACAGCCAATCTGGCTATGCCTCTTCCCACGGTATACTTCTCATTACATTTGTGCAATATGTTTATTTGTAACCATTTTACATGTATGTGTACCGTGAATAAAGAATCTGAATCTGAATCTGAATCTGAAAACTGCCAACAGCAGTCTTTTTCAGTTCGTTCTTGTTTTGAATAGTAACTTCATTGTTCTGGATATCGTTGTTCTCCATTATCATCATTGGTTCTCTTGATTGTTACAGGTTGTAAAGTTTTATTGTAAAATTCTCTGTGTCTTTGTAAAATCTGGTTGTATTGAAGAATCTTCTCGTTCTCGTTCATGGTTCGGGATTCTAGGATCTATCTCATTTCTCTATCCAGGACCATTATGGCAAGCTCGTTTGGTCCTCTGTGCACCAAATGCTGTCGATATGGTAAGCTTTCCAGTACATCTGGTTCGACCAATACGTAGTTCTTCTCTTCTTGCGCCTTCGTTGTTGGATTATGCTTTGGTTCGGGTTTATTACTGTACGGGGCATTTCTGTTGGTGGCACTGGTACCCACAGGTTTCTGGTTGGTTTATGGTTTTTTACCTGGTACGGTTTTGACAGTTCCATTGGTTCAACTTGGTCTATTTTTTGCATTCTTCTCTTTTGCTGAGATGCCGCAGCTCTCTCGTAGTTAGTGGTGAATCTGGTGTCTTTTTAGGTTGTCTTTTCTGTTAAACGTTCTTGGACATCTCACGCACTGGTAGATTCCGGCCCTGTGGAAGTTTTCCTATGCCGATAAAGATTGCATTTCTTCGTGAATATTTTCTGGCACTCTTCACAGGTGTGATGTTGATCCATCGCCGGCTAAACGTGGATTGACAAAATGTTTGAGGTATCCTCCCTTTTATACCCTGAGAAATGGGCTGACCAGGTATTTTTAGATAAGTATCCTTAAAATGTATCCTTAACAGGTATCCTCAACTGATATAGGATAACATGTCATAGGTATCCTCAAATACCGAAATGAGGCCAAGAGCAGTATGTACGAGTCATTCGAACGAACAATTGCTCGATAGAACATTTGCTCGATGGACTTCGAGTAATTCGTGCAGTATATGGAGTCACTCGATCGAGCAAATGCTCTAAAGCTCATTTGCTCGATGGGATTCGAGGCTAAGGTATCCTCAAATATCGAAACGAGGCTAAGAGCATTATGTGCGAGTCACTCGAACGAGCAATTGCTCGATAGCTCATTTGCTCGATGGGATTCGAGTCGTTTGAGCAATGACTTACAAATAACTACTCGATATATTTTTGGCTTTGGGAGTGATATAGACTTTCACTATATACAAGGGGGGTAACTCCGCATACATGTTAAGGGAAATCAAGCACTGGTGATTAGAAGACTTGGACGAGAGAACCAGTGATGGTTTGTATTGGATAGCCTGTTAGTGTTAGAGTAGAACCTGTAATATGCATAATAATGGGATTCTAGGAAAACGTACTCCTATTAAATAGAACATATCTCTCCCCGGAGGAATCTCTGCCATTTTTATATGCCCAAAATGGGGTTTCATATCAAATAAAAGTTGTTTTGGTGATTTTGCGTCATTGTCGGGTTTATTTGTGTAATTCTGCGAATCGGGAAATTACTCTTGTACAAAGGAACATATCTTCCGAACATACCCCTGTCTTGTTGTAAGCCTTTGGGTAACATAGCAACTACGTGCTACCATAGAAACAACGATGGCCGCCTCCAGTAAACAAAACGACCGACGGAAACACGTATCACCCTAACAACACGTGCTGCGCATGCGCACTAACACCACATATCACTATGGGGATGACGCCAGAAGATGGCTGCTCACGCGGGTTACCATGGCAACACAGCACAGCGCCAATGGGTCACGTGACATGACGTCCTTCCGAGGTTATCCACCGAGGTCATCCGACCTGGAGGTGTCCGGGTACATGACATACTACTATTGTTATAACGAGATAATATTTACATAAGAAGCGTCACATAGTTTGGAGGCGAGCGCGGTTATTGGCCTTGATATATAGGATGTTTGCAGAAATCAATGATAAACTTTGGATAAGGAAAATAGTTCAGAGCTCTGTCAGTGCAAGTAGGGGTAACACAAATGACAATCTTTTCAATATCATTGCAAGATTTTGTTTGAAACAGTCGACCTATGTGTAACATTCCCGCGTGGTATTGGTTGTACCAGGGCAAATGATGTGGGTATATGTAGGTGTGTGATGGGGACGGGGTGGGGGTTCTGTCTTCCCGACTTTGTGAGATCCTAGACGATAGTGTTTGCGTCTTTGCGTCCCCTCGAGGATTTCTTTGTATTCTCCAGGTTCTCACAGAGGAAAGAATGTGTTAGGTTTTTTTTCCGATTTTGTGTCATTGTTTCTCACCGATAACAAAAGACGAAAAACAACAAATCCTCACCACGACAGCTAAACAAGATTGAGGGTGTGTGTGTTTGTGCGGGTGCAGGTGCGGGTGGAGTTGAGTGCGTTATCGGTTTTGTGCTAATGTGTTGTGTCAAGGTGTGCTCATTGGGTTTTCCCAAACCCAGTTTGGCAAAGACTCTTGTTATTCTTCTTTTTCAAAATTTTTCTTCTGTATTTTTTTCCTCCTCGAATTTTGTTTGTTGAACTGCTCAAAAGCAAGCTGTCCGATTTTAACCACATTTGGCATACTTATGTAATGTCATTAAATCTAGTGAAATGCGGTATCGTCATGTCTGTGAAAACACGTATTTTCAAAATATTCTGCCAAAACCGTCAAAATTTCACCATTTTTCAAATGTCTCAAAATTGTTTACAGTTATTCATCTCAAACTTTCCACACATTTAGAGCATAATATAATACACCACGAATATCACTCAAATTTTTCAACTTTATCCCCCATTGGCCAAAAAATGACATGAATATAGATTTTTTCGTTAAAATTGACCAACTTCAAGAGCAAATTTCTCTAATTACAAGGTTGTTGTATCAATTATTTTGGTATGGATAGATGCAACAATGATTGCGCAATAAAGTTACTGTTTACTTTTTAATCTCAGATTCAACCCTCAAGCACAATGAGGGCGGGAATAAGTGTACCGTTTGAAAGTGCCAAAATTAGCCAACTTTGTTTGCTTTTTCTTGGAAAGGGTTAGTTTCAAACACTTTTCATGCACGCATTCACAATTGACTACCAAGCATATTTGCTGTTGTAAGTTTGGTTGTAAAGTCTAACCCTATCCCATTCTGGTTGCATAAAAGTAGGTACCGTTAAAAAATCCAATTTTTGCAGAATTTGGTAAGTTTAGGTGACGATTTACTCCATTTTTAATTGATTAAGCTCTGAATGTTTTCCATAGCTGCATGCAGCAGTTACAGTATGACAAATTTTGTTCTATATGTTATTATTAAGAGTTTAACCGTTGGCAGATTTCTTCCTTTTAGGGTACTGTCGGAATAATTGTTATAATTGTTATAATTGCAACAATGCTTGCAGAAAAAAGTTACTGTTTTTTTTAATCTCATCTTTAACCCTCAGACACACTGAGAGTAAGATTTCCATTCGTAAATGCTAAAATTAGCTAACTTCGGTTACATTTTCCTGTCATTTTGGAAAGGGTTAGTTTTAGATACTTTGTTTTGCTATAGGTGGAGATGCTTAATGAACAAATCCGCTGCTGTAAGTTATGCTTTGGGGCTTAACCCAACAAATGCTTCGGCCACGTAAAGAATAGTATTGGCTGACAAAAATTGATTTTCAGTGAATTTTGCAAACATCTGTACTCATTTCCTCTAATTTCAAGGTTGTTGTAGCAATTATTTTGGTAGAAGAAAGTTACTGTTTACTTTTTAATCTCAAGATTTAACCCCCAAGCAAAATGAGGGCGTGAAAGGAGAACCGTGAGAGAATGCCAAAAATTGTCAACGTTGGATGCTTTTTGTCTATCATTTTGGAAATGGATAATTTCAAGCACTTTACATTGCTATATGTAGTCTTCATTTTCACATTGGAAAGTTGGGAAAGCCCGTAATTTGTCCAACAAATTACAATTCTCTAGTTTATTATTTTTTTTCTCCTCGAATTTTGTCTGTTGAACTGCTCAAAAACAAGCTGTACGATTTTAACCAAATTTGGCATACTTAGGTAATGTCATTAAATCTAGTGAAATGCGGTATCATGTCAGTGAAAACGCGTATTTTCAAAATATTCTGCCAAAACCGTAAAAATTTCACCATTTTTCAAATGTCTCAAAATAGTTTACAGTTATTTAGCTCAAATTTTCCACACATTCAGAGCATAATATAATACACCACGAATACCACTCATATCTTTCAACTTTAACTCCCATTGGGCAAAAATGACATGAATATAGATTTTTTCGTTAAAATTGACCAACTTCAAGAGCAAATTTCTCTAATTACAAGGTTGTTGCATCAGTTATTTTGGTATGGATAGATGCAACAATGATTGCGCAAGAAAGTTACTGTTTACTTTTTAATCTCAGATTTAACCCTCAAGCACAATGAGGGCGGGAATAAGTGTACCGTTTGAAAATGCCAAAATTAGCCAACTTTGTTTGCTTTTTCTTGGAAAGGGTTAGTTTCAAACACTTTTCATGTACGTATTCACAATTGACTACCAAGCATATTTGCTGTTGTAAGTTTGGTTGTAAAGTCTAACCCTATCCCATTCTGGTTGCATAAAAGTAGGTACCGTTAAAAAATCCAATTTTTGCAGAATTTGGTAAGTTTAGGTGACGATTTACTCCATTTTTAATTGATTGGGCTCTGAATGTTTTCCATAGCTGCATGCAGCAGTTACAGTATGATAAATTTTGTTCTATATGTTATTATTAAGAGTTTAACCTTTTGGCAGATTTCAGACTTCCTATAAGGGTACTGTCGGAATAATTGTTATTTTCGCCTAAATTTACTTAAAGAATAGTATTGGCTGACAAAAATTGATTTTCAGTGAATTTTGCAAACATCTGTACTCATTTCCTCTAATTGCAAGGTTGTTGTAGCAATTATTTTGGTATGGATAGATGTAACAATGATTGCAGAAGAAAGTTACTGTTTACTTTTTAATCTCAAGATTTAACCCCCAAGCAAAATGAGGGCGTGAATAAGAGAACCGTGAGAGAATGCCAAAATAGTCAACGTTGGATGCTTTTTGTCTATCATTTTGGAAATGGATAATTTCAAGCACTTTACATTGCTATATGTAGTCTTCATTTTCACATTGGAAAGTTGGGAAAGCCCGTAATTTGTCCAACAAATTACAATTCTCTAGTTTATTATTTTTTTTTCTCCTCAAATTTTGTCTGTTGAACTGCTCAAAAACAAGCTGTACGATTTTAACCAAATTTGGCATACTAAGGTAATGTCATTAAATCTAGTGAAATGCGGTATCGTCATGTCAGTGAAAAGGCGTATTTTCAAAATATTCTGCCAAAAACCGTCAAAATTTCACCATTTTTCAAATGTCTCAAAATTGTTTACAGTTATTTAGTTCAAATTTTCCACACATTTAGAGCATAATATAATACACCACGAATACCACTCATATCTATCAACTTTAACTCCCATTGGCCAAACATGACATGAATATAGATTTTTTCGTTAAAATTGACAAACTTCAAGAGCAAATTTCTCTAATTACAAGGTTGTTGTATCAGTTATTTTGGTATGGATAGATGCAACAATGATTGCGCAAGAAAGTTGCTGTTTACTTTTTAATCTCAGATTTAACCCTCAAGCACAATGAGGGCGGGAATAAGTGTACCGTTTGAAAATGCCAAAATTAGCCAACTTTGTCTGCTTTTTCTATCATTTTGGAAAGGGTTAATTTCAAACTCTTTTCATGTACGTAGTCACAATTGGCTACCGAGCATATTTGCTGTGGTAAGTTTGGTTGTAAAGTTTAACCCTATCCCATTCTGGTTGCATAAAAGTAGGTACCGTAAAAAAATCCAATTTTTGCAGAATTTGGTAAGTTTAGGTGACGATTTACTCCATTTTTAATTGATTGAGCTCTGAATGTTTTCCATAGCTGCATGCAGCAGTCACAGTATGACAAATTTTTTCTATATGTTATTATTAAAAGTTTAACCCTTGGCAGATTTTAGACTTCCTATAAGGATACTGTCGGAATAATTGTTATTTTCGCCCAAATTTACATGCCATTTCTCAGCACCGGAGTCATATTTTCTCAAAATGTTTCCGTGAGAAGATATGAGAAGATATGACTATCATCCAGGAACAATTTTGCTGTTATATGTTTTATTCCATGTTTTAACCCTCACCCTCAACTTGTACTTGTTCATTGAAATACCAAGATTCAAGATTCCACCACGTCTCTTTTAAGACACTCAGTATGTGGTTGATGTTCAAACATTTAGAGCATAATATGATACACTAAAATCATCACACAAATATTTTGAAATTAACCCCTATTGGCCACAAATGATAGTAATATAGCATTTTATATTCGAGATTGACTAACTTCAAGCGCTAATTTCTCTAATTGCAATGTTGTTGTAACAATTATTTTTGTATGCATAGCTGCAACAATGCTTGCAGAAGAAAGTTCCTGTTTAGTTTTTAATCTCATCTTTAACCTTTCAGTCTTCTTTCAGTACTATGATATAAATCTCTATAGTGGATGCAGTGTAAAACAATCCAATAAGGGTTGAACGCGGCAAACTAGCTGTACCCACCAATGACATACGGATCTGTATGTCCAGCGTTGAGCGGATAGCTGCTCTTGCACTCACCGAAATTTTATACCCCCCCCCCCTCCCAGATACGTTCTAGGTAGAGAATAAATAATGCCCGAACGAAGCATCATTCCACCATGTTCAGCTGCATTACGTGAAAAACCCAACGCATTATAAATGTAATAATGCTGCATCATGCAAGTAAAAAAACAACGCATTATGCAGTAACACGGTATTATGCAATGAAAATGAAGCACTGTGCAATAACTGATTTTATGTTTAACTGGCAGTTGAGCGGGTTATTCTGGCGTGTTTTGATCGACAAGGTTTCCCGCGCAGTTTCCTACCTGCCCCTACCGACGAGCCAAAGCAAGTGGCTATGGGCATGTTTGATCCTTTCATGAGTATGACACATTCCAAAGGCAGTTGGATAGCAATTGGAACCCCGATAGTAGAGCAGTGCTTGGTTGTGGTCTTACACGGGCTTTGTATTAATAAATTGTACCCGATAACCTATGCCCGAGGTGGAAGGGCCTCAATTGGGCAAAATAGATGTAAATTGTTGAACATCACATACCAATGTGGTTAAATTGTGACGCCATTGTCATGGTGTTGGTAATGCGCATGCGCAGCTCTTATAATGATGGCATGTGTTTCTGTCTTCTATTAGCCGCCATCTTGGTTTGTATGATGTTACAAGGTTACCTTTGGACCCAAATACCTCTAATATAGTGGGTTTGTGTTCGGATGGTGTGTTCAATTGTATAGGGGAGTATCTGTCTACTGAAAACGCCTTGACCACTACCAATCATTACACAAATAAACTCCGAAACCTTCTAGAAGCATGGCATCTTTGATGATACTCGTTTGGTGTGGATAGAACATTAAGTTACAAAGTAGCCATGATGCCGGGTAGGAATTTGTGAGCTAGGAGCTAGAAGCCCAGAAACCCCGCGGAGTGGTAGAGAAGCTAGGAGACATAAAACCAATAACGCATTTGTTTGGAGATCAATGTGGATCTTGGTGGACTAATGTTGACTGTCGTGGACCCTTGTAGACTGACGTGGGCCCTTTTGGACTGGCATGGACTTTTTTGGCATGAAGTTGACAAATGTGGGCCACCGTGGACATGGGTGGACTGATGTGAGCAATTTGTGGACAGATAGGAACTATATGGACTGACGTGGACTGATGACAGTAGTTTTGAAACTGTTACTGCTGGGGACTTTTGTGAACTGAAGATAGTGGCGGTTTTGAGGACGTTGGGGAGCATTTGGGACTATAGGGAACTGGATATGGTGGTGGTTGGTGTAGTAGTTATAGTGGTTTGCCTAGTCGTTGGTTTAGCAGTTACAGTGGTTGGAGTAGTAGTGGTAGAGGTTGCTGTTGTGGTTGACGGTGTCGTAGTTGTAGTTGTAGTGGTTGGTGTTGTATCTGTTGGTGTTGAAGTTGTAGTCGTTGGTGTTGTAGTGGTTGGTGTTGTAGTTGCAGTTGTTGGTGTAGAGTTCGTGGTGGTTCGTGTAATGGCACATGTAGTAGGTGTAGTGTTTGTTGATGTGGTTGTTGGTGTAGTAGTTGTTGTGGTTGATCTTGCATGTATATTGCACATTGTGTATACATATTGAAAGTTGTCGTATTTGGTGTCATTGTGGTTGGCTGCGTATTGAGTATTTGGGGTGATTAGTGTCATAGTACATTTGGCTGCTGGAAGCTAGTAGTTCTATTGATAATTGTTTATGCGGTAATTGTTTTAGAGGCTGTTGTAATAGCTTTAGTTGTAGCTGTGGTGGGTAATGTCAAAGTTATTTTGCTTGGTATAATAGTTGTAGCGGTAGGTATTGTAGTAGGTTTCGTGGATGCAGTTCGTGACTGAAGTAGTAGTTGATGTTGGTGTTGTGGTTGTTACTATTTTAGTGATTAGTGTAGTGACTGTAGTGGTTTGTGCACCAGCTGTTATGTTACAGTGGCTGGTGTAGTAGCTGTTGTAGAAATTATTAGTGTTGTCCAATATTGTATTGGTTGGTGCAGTAGGTGTTGCTGTTGTAGTGGTTGGTATAGTAGTGCTTTGTGTAGTAATAGTAGTTTTAATAGTAGTGGTTTGCCTTGTAGTCATAGGGGTTGTGCAGTAGTGGTTGATGGTGTAGTAAATGTTAGTATAATGGTTGTTGTTTTGGTGAAGTAGCAGAAGTGGTTGATGTGGTAGAGGTTGCTGTTATTATGTTGTAGTGGTTGGTATCCCAGTAGATGTGATTCTTTGTGAATGAAGTAGTTATAGTGATTGATGTAGTTGTTGCGGTTCTTGCTATAGCGTTATAATAATTGGTGTACTAGTTGTTGGTGTTGTAAAAACTACTAAATCAAGCACTACAATTACTTAGGAACAACTGCAATACTAACCACCACAACGACGATGCAAATCACCACTGTACCAACTACTACTCTAACAACTACTATTACTAAACTAACCACTACAGCTATTACAACAACCACCAAACACAATATCTATAAAACCATATCTAGATAGACCTCCACAGCCACAAGGTAACAAAAACTACAACTACAATTCGAACCTCTGCTGCGCCAACAACCATAACTACTGTACCAACAACTATGTTGTCATCTACCACAACACTAAACACTTCAACATTTTCACCCCCGACAACCACAGTACGATAAATCTCAACAACAACAAAAATCACCATGATACATACGATACCCACAACCACAACCCCAGCAATCAAACCCACAACTACAACACCAACACTACTACATCGCCAACCAAACTTATCGAACCAGTAGAAATAACCAACTCCTACAAAACCAAACTACTACAATACCAACAACTACTACAATCTTTACTACACCAACCACCAAATCGTTAAAACACCAACTACCACTCCAAGCACCACTAGATCAACAACTGCAACTACTCCACCAACACCTACTACATCAACCACTACAATACCAACTGGACAACACCAACCACTATTACAAAAGACATCGCAACCTCAATCTTGACAATATCAACACCTACCACAGTATCAATATAAAATACTGAAACAACTATACCAACAACAGCACCAACAGCTACTCACAAATAACTATAACTATATCACTAACCAACACACACCTCCATTACTGTTATTAAATCAACAACTACAACACCAACTAGTACAACACCAACCACGAGTAGTATAGCATTTGCTTTAAAAGTCTTTCAACAAAACAATAGCATAGTTTGTGGTTTAATGCCTTTGTTACTTTCGTAGGGGCATAGTGTGTGGTTTAACCCTTTACCCAACGTAACCTCCAAAAGCGCTATTCTCAAAAATCGCCAATTAATTTTCATTATTTTTTGTCTCAAAAACATAGGTTATGACCCCTCGTTGGAAGGAGCTCGTTCCAACGAGGGGTCATAACCTATGTTTTGAGACAAAAAATGAGTTATTTAAGAATTTTTTTGGCAAATGTCGTCTGCTTTTCATGTTAGATAAAGGGTTAATGACATTTTTCCATGTAATGTCGCGGTGCATGAAGAGTATCATGTTGGTTAGCGTGGTAGCTCACACAAGTCATTGTCATGGTAACACATGCAGAGGTTAGGAGCTACGAAACTCATGATCCAGTAGTGTGGGCATTGATAGGGACCATTTTGGACGAATGTGCGCTGTAGTGTCATGCGGTCTAATGTGGGTCTGACGACTAAAGAGGAGTAGAGTGGGCTTTTTGTGAACTGATGTGGACTAGTGTGTGCCTCTGTAGACGTTTGAGGACTTTTGTGGATTGTGACTTTGTGAACTGATGTGGGCCTTTTGTGAACTGATGACAATGGTTTGGGGGACAATTGGGGACTTTTGAGGACTGAAAATCGTGGTGGTTTGGGGATTTTTGGTGAGTACTTGGAACTTTCGGGAACTGAAGGTAGTCGTGGTTGATGCAGCATTTGTTGTAGTTGCTGATGTATTTATTTATTTACTTATTTATTATAACAATAACATGATTTTGAAGGGCTCTACAGCGTATTAACGGTTCAACAGAAAATGGTTAACAGTCCAAGAGTTTATTAGCGGCCCGCGACGAAGTCGAGGGCCGCTAATAAGCTCAAGGGCTGCTAACCATTTCTGTTCATTTCTGTTTCATCTTGACCAAAAACAACAACCTCAACAACACGATAACTATGGCAACCATGCCAACCACTATTACTACAAATACACAAACCATTTCTATGCTCACCACATCAACACCAACAAATAGTACACCCAACCACTACAACGCCAACCTTGACAACACTGACAATTGCTACAACAATTATTACACCAACCACTACACCACAATAACTTTGTACACCAACCACTATAATTACTACAACAACAACTACCACTACACCAAATATCTCTACTACCACACCATCCACTATTATATCAACCTGTACAACTACTATACCAATCATTACAACACCAACAACTAGTACACCGATCACTATAACTACTATAACACCAACCACTACACATATTATACCTCCAATTACTGCAACTACATCACCAGCTACCACAAATATCCCGTCAACCACGACGACTACTATACCAACCAATTCAACTGCAAAATCGACGATGAAAACTAAACCGACAAACAAAACTACTACAATAACCAATAAACCTGCAACAAGCAACACCACATCAACCACTACATGTACTACATCAAGACCCACAACAATACCACCTGCCAGCAAAACTAAAAATCAAACGACGTCCACAACAACACAATCTACTGCACCAACCACAAGAGCGTCAACCACTCACTCTCACTCCATCAACCACAATCACAACCACAGTAACTAATACAACTACTTCATCAAAAGCAACAACTACCACACCAGCCTTCACTTCACCAACAACCACAACAAAAACCATCCACTACAACTACTACTTTAACCCTTTACCCAACGAATCGCCCGCAACCGCCCGCGAAATATGCAAATTCAGCAGCTGAAAAAATATTATTTTTCGAAAAATTTCAACAAAATCATATCATGTGACCCCTCTTTGGAACGAGCTCGTCGAGCTCGTTCCAAAGAGGGGTCACATGATATGGTTTTGTTGAAATTTTCTGAAAAAATTTAAAAAATGATATTTAAAATAATAAATTTTGAAATCGTCTGCGTTGGGTAAAGGGTTAACCACTAACTGCAACTACTAAACCCGCTACATCACCTACCAATACAACTACTACACAAATCAAAACGACCTGTAAAACTAACTAACGCAGCTACAACATTAACCACTACAACACAAACCACTTTAATTATTACATCAACCAGAGCAATACTTACCACTACAACTACTAGAGCAACGAAAATAATTATGACATTAAACTTCACAGCTTGAACACCAATCGCTACAACACCACAAAACATATCTACAACACCAACTACTACAATATCAACCACTACAACTGTTCCAGCAATAACCACAACCACAGTACTAAACACTACAAGTATTACACCAACTACTACAAGAACCTCCACAAATACTACACCATCCACTGCAACTACAACATCAAATACTACACCATCAATAACTTCAACACCGCCAGATACAACATCAGCCTCTGCAACAATGATACCAACAATCACAACAGCAACCGCTTCAACTACTACGCCAACCACTACAACAACTGACCCAACAACTAAACAAACCATTGCAAATACTACACCAACTTCTCCAACAATTACTACACCAAACAAAAAACAATATAGTCAGTTCCCCATAGTCCTAAGTAGTCTCCAAATCATCACTATCTCCACTCCCCAAAAGTCCCAAGCAGTTGCCAAACCACTGACACCAATCTACATCAGTCTGAACTGGTTCAAATCAGACCACAAATGTCCATGTTAGTCCACAAAGGTCCACATTAATCTTCGTGGGTACAAGGCGGTCAACATTGGTCTACAAAGGTCCACATTGGTCTCCACACTACTGGGTTATAGGTTTGGAGCTCCTTACTTCTACACTACCCCCTAGCCTTCTTGGCTCCAAGCTCCTAGACCAAAACCAACTTGACTTCTGGCTCCTAACCCGTAGACCGTAGCTTTCCTGTACCCAGACCAGACTTCCTGGATCAGGGGTGTGGCAGCTTATTGGTTAGAGCATAGAGCTTCATAACGGTCGTAGGTTTGTTTCTGACCTGAGTCATATGCATTGCGTGCATGGGTAAGACACTTAATCCCAGTTTCCCATCTGGGAGCACGGCCGCTCGGTGTACAGCGTACAGCACGCCGATGGTACGCATGCCTTCACCCACTTATAAACCTGTTTGTAACGGGTTACTAAGCTGGAGAATATGAGCCTTATAAACAGTTTTAGGGTTCATTTGGGATTTGTGGTCGCGTTGTTGGGTCGTTTCTGATGAATAGATATACCCTGACACATTAAAACATTCTACATTCGACGGTGGGCCTCTCAGACCATTTAACACCACATGCTATCCATACCAAACGAGTACCATCAAAGATGGAAGGTTTCTGGGGGGGGGGGGGGTCCTTTAGGGTAATTTGTAGTAGTGATAAATGTGTTTTAGTAAATAAATATACACGTGTACAGTTGTACATACACTCTGATCCCCCACCTCCAACACCACCACCATATTAGTTGTATGTGGGTCCCATAGTAATAACATGACACCATGTAAACCAAGATGGCACCCTCAGTCATACAAAATGGAAGCCCAGAAACATGTACCATCATAACAACGCGCGTTGTGCAAGTGCACTAACAGTGTGCAACACCATGCCAAATGCCGTCACAACATGACCACCACGGACTACCAGGACAACGAACATGATATCCACCATGCACTGCCGCATGACATCACATGAGATCCTGAATCAGATCCTTGTAAAAGGGTGTTAAAACCACATGTTATACTACTCAATCCACAAAAGTTAGCATGTAAAGTTCAAGTGTAGCTAACCATTTGCACGTATGTTGCACCCTTGAGTGGACCCCCCCCCCCCCCCCCCGTGTCCATTTTACTGGTAAAACAGAACCGATGTAAGGCCATAATCGTGCATTGCTCCACTACCAGGATTTCTATGGACCACCCCACTGCCTTTGGAATGTGACATGTACATTCAAACACCAAATATGCCTAACCAGTTGCTTTAGCTCGGCGGAAGAGACTGCTATCAAAGTGCTCGAGATACGGAGGTGAAGGAAAATAGGGGTGGAAATGGGGTGAAAGGGGTATGGGGTGGTGTATTATGATTATATAAATAGATTTAAGCAGTATGTACATGGTTTTAATGCCATATTTGAGAATTGTGAGCGCTAAACTAATAGCGTTCGCTGAAAAATCTTCCCCCTCGGTATTCAGTAGGTAGCTTGGTAATTAGTTTTTACGGAGGCTGGATCTCGGTAAGCGACACTGTGAATTGTTAATCACACTGTAATTTGTTAATTAGTTCTCTTGGTGACTGTCAGCAATTGCAATCGAAGCCTGCTTCACAAACTCAACACACATATTATGTACCAGGCATTTGAAGGAGAATGCGCCCCACAGTCTTCATAAGATGCATAACAAAGAAACCGCAAATAACTTGTTCAGCATTATCTTCAATTCAGATACATGGCTTCTCAAAACTGACGACCCTGTTGCATGTGAAGAAATTTCAACTGACCTATCGACGATTTACAGAGACAGTAAATATTTGGCCTCAACACTTTTACCTAAACTAAAAGCCCAAGTATTCGAGGCAAGACAGACACATACAGGCACCACAAAATTATGGACAAATAACAACTGCGAGAATATGAATAATATTATAAAATGGGAAAACGAGACTTTTGAAATTGGCAGGATTGACTGGCAGACTTAAAGACATTGTTATGGACCAATATCGTGACATCAGGAATTAATATTTTCGGAAGTGATTGCCGAAGCGTCATATATCTTTCTTGCAGCGCCAACGACGTTTTTGAGTACTCCTAACCCTGCATGTGTGGAGTTAGTACGTTGGGCGTCTGACAGTTGCTCGCCGTTGTTCGGTAGTTCTCTTCGGGTACTCCGGCTTCCTGTCCTCCTAAACATCGGAATGACACAAAATGACGCGGAATTACACGGAATGACACCGAAATGACATTAAAAAATAAAACTTTACTGTAAAAGTGTGTTTTAATACAGACCAGGGCCAACATCTTAATCATAAGTGACCATTTTTTTAATATTTTTTGTTCCAAACAGACTGAAAAGTAGGCGAGTATAGATTGAGATTGTTGATTGCTAATCCCATTGTTTGTGAAAGATAGCTTAATGCGCTCCATATGCAGATCGAATATGAGACTTCTAGATAATTGTTCAATCTGATTTACAGTTTCACAGTCGAAGTCAAGAAAAGAAAGAGAGTCATATAGTGAATCTAGCATAGCTTGAAGGATGAGATCAGAAGAGAGAGATGAAGCCTGGAATGAAGCATCTTGGTGATTGATTTCTGCCTCTATGACTCTGAATAATGAAGAAACGTATTTCCTCCGTGTCGAGGTTAATGCGGCGCACGAGAGAAGAAAATGTTTTATGTCCTCTACTCCATTCCTACAAAGTTTACATATTTGAGAAGTGTCGGTTTTGTGATGTGGGTTGAAAAATTTGTTGTGGACCTGGAGATGGTAACAGCCACACAGAAGTTTAGATTTAATTCTGGTTTTCATTGTGTCTTTGGGATGTGCCTTACAAGATGACCAAATAAGAGCTGCACTTTGCAGGTTCAGTGAGGAGGGAGACAAGAATCTTAATGTAGACATTTTTCTGTAGTGATCTCCAATTGCCGATGCTCCTCCCAGTGTCCAGTGACCGCTACGGTAATTTTCTTCTTCCATGCTATTTTATCTGGTGCACACTGTAATAAATTATGTTTGGACGGCAATCTGTATTTCTTCAAAACATTCTGAATTAGTACAACCCAGCTTTTGGATTTGATGGACGTCAGAGCTGCTAGGCGCAAAATGATATTATACTCTGTACTTTCTGTATTTTTTATCATGTTTATTAGGAGAGTAAGCATACTGATGTGAATCTGTGCTTGTATTGGCAAAATTACAATCAATCCATAAACAGCTATTGTTGCAGCTCGTTTTGGAAGGTCTTTCATTATTCTCAGTTTGACTTTCTGCTACTGTTTCATCGGCTTTATAGTTTTGCAATCAAAAGCCCATAGTTCGGTACCATAGAACAAGCGAGGGATTATGAAAACAAGCCAGATTTTCCGAATGATAGCTGGATTCAAACCGCTTCTGCTGTGAAGGCCTGCTCCAAGGAGGGCATACAGTGTACGGGGTGCACAAGCTATTCTCTCCTCAGCTCTGTGTTGATTTACCTTAGGATCTGAAGACTGAGGGATGCCCAGGTGTACGCTGCTAGCATTTACAGCAATTCTCTCACCATTCAAAGTAATTTCATTGTCAGGTAATGTTTTTGATTTATGTTGGCCAGATTTGTACTGTATGGTGGCTGATTTGAAAGTATTAATTGAAATCTTTATTTATACCGTCTTCAATGGTACTAAACATCTTATTCAAGTCTGAAGAGGTGATCTCTGCATTTGTTCCCATATCATCTGTACAGGTAGGAAGAGAGCAGCATACAGTGCCAATTTTTGTGCCAATATGTTGAGCTGAGATTTCGCTTTTGATTTCTGCAGTCACCATTTTAAACAGATGTGGAGATAGAGAGCTGCCCTGAAGTGTACCTTGGTAAACATTGAAAGGGAAAGGTGATGACAAGATTCCTTGCCATTTCACTTGGGCTTTAAACCCCCGTACCAGTTTCTCAACAGCAGTCAGTAGTCACAAGGCATACCTAGTACTGCTAGTTTCCGGAAAAGACCATCACGCCATACACGATCAAAAGCTTTTTATGCATCCAATAAAAGAGTGGCTGAGTCAATGCTGGTTTCACTGTTTTCAATCAAGCATTCCATCAGGATAAAAATCATGAACGAAGAGAGAAGAAACACCTGCAGTGAAACCTTTCTGTAAGTCACCTTGCTCTCTTCGAAAGATGTGTTTTATTTTTGTTATGATGACAATCTCAGATAGTTTTCCGATGATACTAGAAACAGTTATTCCACGATAATTGGATGGTAGATGTTTGGGTTTACAGACATTCTTCCGGAGTGGATGAAGAACTCCCTTTTTAAAAGCTTGTGGTATAGCATAAGTTAAGAGAATTGCATTGAATAGCTCAGTTAGTGCTGGGGTCAAATACTCAGCTCCATATTTTATATGTTCACTAGTGATGCCCATCTTGACTTGTGCTTTTTTATTCTTCAGTTTTTTTTATTGAAATATAAATATCATTTTCAGTGAATGGAATGGTATTATCTGGCAGGATATGCTCAGCCATCGAATCAAGAAATTCTAGATCGGATGCAACAAGCTGCTTGTGGTCACTATCAATGAATCTTTTTTCTGGTGGTGATACAAGTTCTCCAAAGTACTTGGACCATCCTTCTCTTATTTCATCTTCTCCAATATGTGTTTTACCATTGTATTCACGGATATCTGTTTTCTTCAGGTCTGTTTTGCGTTGTTTGTTAATTTAAAGAAAAGGTGTTGCTTGTGTTCATAAGATTCTTCAATTTCTCTATAAAGTGATTCCTTTTTATTGCTTCATTTTGCCTTAAGATACTTCTGATGGTTTTTTTCATGGACTGAATATTTATGTGATGGAGGCTGCCATGGGCTCTTCCCTCTTACTTCCATTTCCAAAACGTTTCTTTCATGTCTTTATGAAGATTTCTGAAATTGGTAGATTTGGGTTTGAAGTTCTTGCCTCTGTGGTATGAAATAGGTCTGCGAACCGCATTTTTCTCTGCACCAGTAAGTGTTTCAATAATCGTGATTGTGATAATTTAAAGGTCATAACCACATGAGATAATGGGAAATTCCAATTCATCAAGATTCCTCTGAGGATTTTATTTGTAACTTTTAGTGTCTGCTTTATTCCAAAGTGTCTTTCCTTTCAACTGAGTTGAGACTTCTTCCAAGTTGATTTATTAGCAGATGTATCTGTGTTAATATCTAATTTAAGTTTGACGCAGACTGGAACATGGTCGGAGGTTCCCAATAGCATATCTACAACCATAACATTCAATATATGATCAACAAGCAGTTTCACCAAGAAGTAGTCAATTAGGGCTCTACTGCCGCCATAGCTGTAAAATGTTGAGTCTTTTGGATAATTTTCATCCAGAGGTAGTTTTAGTTCTTCTTTGCAAAATTTCTCATGTAGGTGGTCAAGCTTTCTCTTGTTTCCTTGTCGATGTAGAGAGGCATTCAAGTCACCACACAACATGATATCTGTAGAAGAGAATTTGTAGGAAATTTCTGAGAGTTAGCACAAAGTGTCCTGATAGTCTGAGACTGATGTCTTATACCCGTCACAGGGCATGTAAACGCCGATTAGACACAGTGAAATAGTGGCGGTCTTTAATAAAGCAGTCAATATTCTAGAATTACCATCTGGTTGTATGTCAATGAAATTATCTAAACTTTCTTTCCATATGATTGCTACCCCAGCCTGTCCACGGGATCGTCGAATGAGGGGCTGTGCGTTATCTTCATCAGATGTTTTCCAGAATGAGCAGAAACTAAGAGAGCAAATACTTGTAAAGTCAATGTTCTTGCAGAAAGATGATGTCGTGAGATTTACAAAGGTCTTCTAAGGCAGATGAGTTTGATTTCAGTCCATGAACGTTGTATGATAATAATGAAAGTGAAGAGGTTTTTGGTATTGTTATTGGCTTTCTTTATGTTTCCAAGGTGGATGAGGGTGGTCTGGTTGGCCTAACTCTAAAAAAATATTTTGTTGTTGTGAGGCATTTGAATGATTTGTAGCAGAAATATATGAAGAAACTTTATTAACCTTTTACCCAACGTAACGGCCAAAACCGGCCAGCGCTATTCTAAAAAATCGCCAATTAATTTTCATGATTTTTTCATTTTTTGTCTCCAAAACATAGGTTATGACCCCTCATTGGAACGAGCTCGTCGAGCTCGTTCCAATGAGGGGTCATAACCTATGTTTTGGAGACAAAAAATGAAAAAAAAATAGTTATTCAAGAATTTTTTTTGCAAGTGTCGTCTGCTTTTCATGTTAGGTAAAGGGTTAATTGGAGCATTAAGGTTTGTAGTGTCCACGTTTGTGCAAAAGACAGGGAGCTTATTTCCATTTGTGTTATTTGACTCTTTACTGTCACTTGCAAACATAGAATGATGGGTAAGATTGATTATTTATTTATTTATTTAACGGTATAGATTGGAATTACATCAATGCATGTATAATACAAGATTTCAAAAGCACAAAACATTAGTACAATTTGATGATATAAATAAATATCTATACCGTATGGAGATGACATAGCCAGATTGGCTGTCTACCTGTCATCTCCAACTAAAATTTGTTCTAGAGTGAGCATTGTAAACTGACTGTGGATGTGGGTTAAAGGCAAGTTATCCGATCGCATTCCGATTTAATTTTTTGGTGTTGAAAGTGTCGGACTTGGCAGTTCAATCATACTTTTCTGTTGGGCGAGATAAACAGACGTAGTATATTACTTGGTGTTATCAAATGCAAAGAGCATACAAATTGGAAAATGACCAATGTATAGTGAAGGGCCAAGTTAATAGCTGTGCAGACATTTGATTATTTGTAAAAACATCTTCAGGGGTTTGAATCCATAATTATCTACCGACATTAAAATTACAATCTCGACAATAGGGATTGTCACTACTTGGGTATTGGGAGATGAATTTTTGTGTCAATAATTTTTTGAATAGATTTCTGTTAGTAATAGACCTTAAATCTTGATCCAATTCATTCCACACCCTCGGAAATGCATGGATCTGTAACCTATCGAGGGCTTTAGTACGCGTTCTACTCACCTGTAATAAATCTGATTGTCTCGTAACTCTTTGTGAGATATTTTGAGTTGGGTTAAAAAAGTCATTAAATGATGATGGAAGTTGTCCCATTTTCCAATCAAAAATGAAGAGACAAGCTTGGAGTTTAAACAAGTCATTAATTTTAAGTATTTTGTTTTTTATAAATAAGGGATCAGTATGGGCGTTGTAATTTGAATTATTAATGATACGAAGTGAGCGTTTCTGCATAATGAGAATTTTATTAGTTGCCCGAGCATTACCCCAGACATGGATGCCATATAACAGGTGGCTATGTATAAGAGCAAAGTATAATGTTTTTAAGGCCTTCTGTGGCAACATTTTTTTTACTTTATTCAATGCATAATTTACTTTTCCAATTTTGGAGCAAACATGTGAGATATGGACACTGTATGTTAGATTGTCATCAATGCTAATACCAAGAAATTTTAGTGATTTATCTTGTTCATGGCCTCCTATTCTTTTTATCGGTTGGTTTTGTATTTCTATAGATAAATTTTCTGGGACTAGTGTGCTACGGGTTGGATTTATCAGAACGTACTTAGTTTTACATGTGTTCAACACAAGCTGGTTGGCTGAGCACCATTCATTTAATTTGCTTAATTCATGATTTATATATTCAGCCAATCTCCTTGCATTTGGACCTGAAGCATAGGCTGTCGTGTCATCCGCAAATGATAGGAGATTTAACAATGTCGAGTGGCGAATGTCGTTAATATAAAGCAGAAATAGGATCGGCCCAAGTATGGAACCCTGTGGTACTCCACATGTTATTTGTGCTTCATTCGAACTATTTTCACCACATTTTACATATTGGGTTCTGTTAAATAGATAACTCTTGAACCAGTCAATACTAATACCCCTGAATCCATATCTTTCTAATTTGTTTATCAGAATACTATGATTTATCGTGTCGAAAGCTTTCGAAAAGTCTATAAATACCGCTAGAGTTAAATCTTTTGTTGGTTTGTTGTTTTCTATAGCAATATGTCTCAGGAGTTGCATCACGGGATGTGTGGTGCTATGATTTTTTCTGAAGCCATATTGATGCTGATAAAGAATATCAAATGTATCCAGGTAATTAATCATTCTATTTGCCATTAATTTTTCTAAGATTTTAGAGAATGCTGGAAGAATACTTATAGGTCTGTAGTTATTAAATCTATTTTCATCCCCGGTTTTAAAAATTGGAATGACTTTAGCGATTTTCATTCGGTTTGGTACAACACCGCTGATGAAAGACTGGTTGACGATATGAGCAAACGGGTAGGCTAATATATCTATAGAATTCTTTAGAAGATATGTTGTGGTGCCATCACAGTCTTCTGACCTTTTGGCTTTCATTCGTTTGGCAACATCCATCACTTCACAAGGGGTAGTGGGTGTTATGTAGAAGTTATTTGAGGAAGACGGGCCCATGAAGTTTTGGAAGGATTTATCTGTTTGTGTCAATTCTGCACTAGCACGTCTTCCCGTGTTTACAAAAAAATTATTAAAGGCACATGCTATTTCCTTTGGGTCATTTATTTCGCAATTATTGTCTTTGATAAAAGTAGAAGGCAAGCTAGTTGTACGTTTTGCTTTGTTTATTGTTTCATTTAATATTTTCCAAGTTTCTCTTAAATTGTTTTTGCTATCATTTAATATCTTATTATAATACATTGCTTTACTTTGTTTTTTTATTTTATTAAAGATTTTACAGTAATTTTTGTAGTTTTGTATGTTTTGTTCTGTTGGGGATTTTATCTTTTTATTATAAAACTTTGACTTATTGAGAGATGAAGTCATGAGTCCCTTGGACATCCACGGTTGTTTTCTGATAAACTTAGCTTGCAGTTGCACATTTACTACAGGAAACGCCTGTTCAAAGGCTGTTGAATAGATATCCATGAAATTCTCGTAAGCTGCATTAGGACAGCTTGATTCAAGAATTGACGAAAAATCGCTTTGGTAGAGAAGTGACCTAAATATGGCCACGTTGGCTTCAGTGAATTTACGTTTGCGTATAATTTTAGGACTACCCCTTGCAGCGATAATATTTTCTATATAATATATGCCGAAGTGATCGGAAACATCTGTAATTATGATTCCTGACGAGCAGGTTGCGGTTACATTATTTGAGAAGAGGTGGTCTATTAAAGTTGCCGAGTGAGTGCTTATCCGAGTGGGCCGGGTAATACAAGGTAAAAAACCCTGACTAACCATGAGATCTAAACACATTTGGGTTTTGGGATGACAATTCGTTTTTAGTAGGTCGATGTTGAAGTCTCCCATTATATGTGCCTCCGTGCGTTCATGATTAATTAAGTCAGTTATTTCATTTATTTTTGTAAGGAAGAGATCTATATCCGCTTTTGGTTGTGTATTTGGTCTATATATGACCCCAATTAGTTTCTTAGTATTATTTACCTTGATTTCGACAAACAGGGACTCAATTACATGGGGAATAAAAACAGACAAATCGTGTCGTATTATAGGCGCCAGCCCCTCCTTAATGTATAGACCCACACCACCCCTCCCGTCATCCCCCTCAGGCCGTGTCTTATTAATGAGTGGATAATAGCCGTCCAACTGGTATGACATGTTCGAAGGAATTCGAAATATTTCGGTTAACCCTATAATACTAAAGGCATTATTCGAGCCATGTAAATCACTCAACAATTCATTCAAGGAGTCCCAGTGTGCATTTAAGCTTTGGCAGTTTAAATGAAACATTGAGAATTGATCACTTTGCTTGATGTTCTTTGATTGAAATTCATTGGGTGAGTAATAATTACAATCTCCTGTAGCATCTTTAAATGGGGAATCTTCGTCATTGGGAAGTTCACATGTTCTGTCATTATAGACCTTAATGAAATCAAATTCCGGATTCGTCTGTATCTCGTCGAGACTAATGTTACCCGCCATTATTCACAAAAAAACTACCAAGTGGTACAATTTCATACCAATACATAATCACAGAAGCGTAATTTGATCGTTGCCTGTTAATATATTCGGATAATCTGAGAACTCCCACAGCCATATAAATATTGCGTATTTGGGGTGTAATACCCAGGCTTAAATAATCAGTCGTGTACAATGCAGGAACCTTTGTACGCGCAATGCAGAGAAAAATAAACACAAACATCAGCAAGAACATATATACAAATTTCATGATTGGATAAAGATGGGATTATAAGAGGGAACGGTGGAATGATATGTTATTGGGATGATTCTTATCCGTGGTTCATACAAAACCTTATGGAAAAAATTCAGGGGTTTCTCAAGGATTTTTCAAGACCGAGATACAGATTGGGTTTCTGGAATATGCAAAGTCTTAGGGAGAAATTCAATGGTTTATCAGGGATTATGCAAGCAATACCGAAGTAAAAAAGAAAATGGTCATAGCGAATTCAAGGGATTTTCAAGGCACACATAATTTTTAAGGGTTTCTCAAGAGCTGTGCTAACCATCTTATCAATAGCGGAATTAGGTGTATAAATGTATTAAATTTATTTTCTTGGGTACATTGAAAGTGCCATATCCATTTTTATTAGAAAAAAAAAAAAAAAAAAAAAATTTCTAGAGTATAAAACGTTGAGTTATTTACTTATTTTGACTTTATTTCCACTGGCCAATCTTGACTTTATTTCCATGTTGCAATCACTATCGACAAAATGGCTAATAGTGATTGCAACATGGAAACAAAGTCAAGACTAGCCAGTCATTTATACCCATGATGCCCACTTGCTGCCCACTTGCTGACGTCACCAGGTCCCATTTTGCCAATGAGATTCAATGGTTTATCAGGGATTAAGCAAGCAAGACCAAAATAAAAAAAGGAAAATGGTCATGCGAATTTTCGAGGCACACATGTTTTAGGGTTTCTCAAGAGCTGTGCTGACTATCTTATCAATAGCGGAGTTAGGTGTATAAGTGTATTGAATTTATTTTCTCGGGTACGTTGAAAGTGCCATATCAATGCTCTTTGGGCAGGAAGGTCACCTTTCTCACCAAGATGGCTAATAATGATTGCAGCAGGGAGATAAAGTCAGGCTTAGTCGATTGTTCATACCCATAGTGCCCATTTATTTTCTTGGTACACTGAAAGTGCTATGTCAAGTTTCTAAAGCTTAGCCAATAGTTTATACCCATGATGCCCATTTGCTGAGGGGCTGCACCCAGCGGTGTAGGTCACCAGGTCCCATTTTACCAATGGAGCCAAACCTATTAACCTAAGTAAGCAAGCATAAAACGTTGAGTTACCCAACCCTTAAAATGGGGGACCAGATAGGGAAATTGATTTGGGTGACCGTGATACATTCCAGTGTATAGATTTGGGTGACCGTGATACATTCCAATTTATATGGACGTCGGTACACAAACATGTGTCTCACCCCACGTAAAGCATGATACAGGGAGAAGAGTACAGAAAATTCCGAGCAAAATGCGTTTCCAGGGTAAAAAGCTATTAAAAGATAATGTAAGGTGTCCTATATAAGTTGTTAATATCTGAGGGACAAATTGTAGGTCACAAATTAAATTCAACAGGGGCAGACATTCATTTCTCAATCATTAGATTGACACACTTTGTATGACAAGCTGTTGTACATGTGTTGACACAGTTTGTATGATAAACTATAGTTCCTCGTGGAACAACAGCTTGTCGTGACCCACAATTTTTTTCTGAAGAACAAATTGTAGGTGGCGAATTACATTCAACTGGGACCGATATTCAAGTCTCAAGTCCTATATAAGTTGTTAATATCTGAGGGACAAATTGTAGGTCACAAATTAAATTCAACAGGGGCAGACATTCATTTCTCAATCATTAGATTGACACACTTTGTATGACAAGCTGTTTTGCATCTGTTGACACAGTTTGTATGATAAGCTATAGTTCCTCGTGGAACAACAGCTTGCCGTGACCCACAATTTTTTTCTCACGAACAAATTGTAGGTGGCGAATTACATTCAACTGGGACCGATATTCAAGTCTCAATCATTAGATTGACACGCTTCCCCGCGGAACAACAGCTTGTCGTGACCCACAATTTCTTTCTGAAAAACAAATCGTAGGTGACGAATTACATTCAACAGGGGACGACATTCAAGACTCAATACACACTTTGTATGACAAGCGGTTGTAGCAAAATGCGTTTCCAGGGTACAAAGCTATTTTAAGTTAATGTAGGATAGTACTATACAAGTTGTTACTTTCTTAGGGGCAAATTTTAGGTCATAAATTAGATTCAACAGGGGTAGACATTCGTTTCTCAATCATTAGATTGACACACTTTGTATGACAAGCAACTGTTGTACATGTGTTGACACACTTTGTATGACAAGCTATTGTTCCTCGTGGAACAACGACTTGTCGTGACTCACAAATTTCCTTCTGAAGAACAAATTGTAGGTGACGAATTACATTCAAGTGGATCCGATATTCAAGACTCAATCATTAGATTGACACACTTTGTAGGACAAGTCGCTGTTCCTCGAGGAACGACAGCTTGACGTGACCTATAATTTGTTTTTGAAGAACAAATTGCAGGTGACGAATTACATTCAACAGGAGCATATATTCAAGTCTCAATCATTAGATTGACACACTTTGTAGGACGAGCCGTCATTCCTCGTGGAACACCAGCTTTTGTGGCCCACAGTTTATTTATGAGGAGCAAACTGTAGGTCACGAATTACATTCAAGAGGGGCAGACATTCAATTATCGATCATTAGATTGACAAACATTGTATGACAAACTGTTATTCCTCATGGGATCTATTCACTTGCTTCATGATATCTCAATTTGTCATTGACGATGTTTTAACATTCATTTATATAGTTGTGGTGGAATTTATTTATATATTTATTTATTGGTGTTTGACGTCAGTTCAGCATCTAGGCTATGTAATAGCACAACGCTGGTATAAAGTCAAGTTTTGCCAATCGTTTATACATCAGTTGGTGTTTGACGTCAGTTCAGCATCTAGGCTATATAATAACGCAGCGCTGGTATAAAGTCAAGTTTTGCCAATCGTTTATACATCAGTTGCACACTTACTAAGGGATTGCACAAGGACATTCAATTATCAATCATTAGATTGACACACATTGTATGCCAAGCTATTGTTCCTCATGGCATCTATTCACTTGCTTTATGATATCTCAGTTTGTCATTGGCGATGTTTTAACATGCATTTATACATTTGTTGTTGGATTTATTTATATATTTATTTATTTAGTGGTGTTTAACATGCATTTATATGATTGTTGTGGGATTTATTTATATATTTATTTATTGGTGTTTGATGTAAGTTCAGCATCTAGGCTATATAATAACACAACACTGGTATAAAGTCAAGTTTTGCCAATCGTTTATACATCAGTTGCCCACTTACTAAGGGATTACTCAAGGACATTCAATTATCACTCATTAGATTGATCATTAGTCAGTTCAGCATCTAGGCTATATAATAACACAACACTGGTATAAAGTCAAGTTTTGCCAATCGTTTATACATCAGTTGCCCACTTACTAAGGGATTACTCAAGGACATTCAATTATCAATCATTAGATTGATCATTAGTCAGTTCAGCATCTAGGCTATATAATAACACAACACTGGTATAAAGTCAAGTTTTGCCAATCGTTTATACATCAGTTGCCCACTTACTAAGGGATTACTCAAGGACATTCAATTATCAATCATTAGATTGATCATTAGTCAGTTCAGCATCTAGGCTATATAAGACTGCTTACCGATTCAGCAGGCATATCAACTGATGTGCATAGAGATGTCCTGACATTGTCGATGAAGAACACAGAATGATGATTGTCTACGTAGCCTTCAGTCTTGATGATATTAGGAGGTTTGACTCAAATTTTCGTTTCATCTGTTCTCAGATCGAGAGGACAGTCTCGAGTCACAGAAGGGAAACTCTGTAGAAGTCTGCATATTTGTGACAACACATTTTGTATTGCAAGAGCTGTGTATAGTTTGAATTGGTTAATTTTCTATTGGACATATTGAAGGTTCAGAAACATCACAATTCTTCGAGCTATTGTGCCTCTTATCTGTTACTTTGATGTCTGAATCTCTTAGGATCTTTCCCTTTTGGCGATTTCTTCTTGCAGGTTTCATGCTATGGTTTTGTGA
Organism: Pictodentalium vernedei; assembly: GCA_031216915.1. NCBI lineage: Eukaryota > Metazoa > Mollusca > Scaphopoda > Dentaliida > Dentaliidae > Pictodentalium > Pictodentalium vernedei. Next base: position 392,200,995 of record CM062294.1, read on the forward strand.
GTGCAGCCAGTTTGTGCCCAAGTTATTTGATTGATTGGTCAATGGAGCAGGATCGAAGCGGACATCTCTAAGTTTGCTTTCATAGTCAAATTTTAACTTATGCCGTTCTATTTTTGAAAGTCACATTTCATTTGAGTATTTTCAATTTCAAGCTGCCTGATTTTGTCCTTTAATATGTCAATGTCGTGGTATCTGAGACAAGTACATGTATTCCTAACAGTATCAGAAGGTGTTTCAGAAGGGAAAGATCGAAATTTCATTCTTTTCCTCAGCTAATTGATCTCGAATTCCAGTCTTCAGATATAATTATCCTTTGTTGTTTCACGGTTTATTAGATCGTCAGCTGATTTCATTCGATCCTCAAAATTTCTTTCTGATCTTGGTATTGATGAGTGAACATGTAGTTCTTGATTTTTGCAAGAAACATTGTTATATTTTTCAGGATACAGAATAAGAACTGTTTGGATTTGAAATATTTGGTGGATCAGTTGAGGCGTTTAATATCACAGGTGCAGATGAGGTGCTGGAGCATGACGAGCTTGATGGGTGGCAGCATATAGTAATCGTTGATAATGTACATACATGTCTTCTTGTGTGATGGCTGGTAGTAAGGTGTTGAACTGTTGATTTTTGGTTGCATTCATTTGATGTTAAGGAAGTATGTGAAGACTGCGATAATGATGCTGCCACTTTTTTCGATGAATGTTTTTGATTTCCAAAGGAACAAACCTTTTTTGTAGATGTTACAAGTTTAAATGGAATACCCTGGTTTGAATCCTTGGAGTTAGCCTTTACGATGAGTGTAGAACTATCTAAGGGAAGACTTGTGACTGTCTGTGACATCACATCCTGGACCTTTTTTGTGTTGTCTAGTGGTATATGTTCAGAGTCTGTGTCAATCTCAAGATTGGCTGGGTCAATGATAAAGTGATGCCAGAGGTAAGAGAGCTTGATGATGTGTCGTGAACTGGGCTCTGATTCTGGCAGGATGAACTTGAGAATAATAGGCTACTATTTTGTTGATGAGATTTAAAATCTGATGAAGATATATTAAGACATACAGGGTGGACCCATTCTAGACACTCTGTACATTCAATGGCGTCGGTGTTAGTCGTAGGTTTCTGGCAAATTGGGAATTCTAAGTGTTTATCAAGAGAGTCGTTTTCATCTATGACATCAGCAGTTTTCTGTAGAATTTGTCTTCTATCCAGTTTTGTGCTAGTGGTGTTTCTGCCTTTACGTTTTTTATTCTTTGTACTGTTTGATGGAGTTACAGAGGAATCAAGAAGGTTGATGTGATTTAAAATTTTTGTCAGGTCTTCATACAAAAATCCTACCTCCTCTGGACCATTAATCAGCATTGAGCATGTTCTGTGATACAGATTTACTGTGTATGAAAGATTCTTTCTCGCCTTGTTCAAAATTCTGTAGCGCTCGGATGGTATGAGTCCATTTTGTTCTTGTCAATGTGAGATGACACTATGTATGATCGGCATGAGTAGTTTGAGAAAATATGATGCACATATTGTTTAAAGAGTTCCCAAAGACCAGCTTGAAAGAAAATACGAGTGCCACCCCTGGTTTTTAATGTCTGCACAGAGTCATTTCTTTCAGATACCTTCAATATTTTGTTGAGTAATCGATCCTTGTTCAAATGATAATTTCATTGATGAGGATGTGTATTTTCTTATCTGTCATTTGCATTGCCGTTTCTGGTTGAAACAGGCACCACTTTGTCTTTGCTTTGAAATATCTGCCTGGGGGAAATACCTTTGTTTCGGGTTTTCATCTTTGCTTATACTTTAATTTGAAAGCACCCACCAGTTGAAAGCGTGCTAGAAGTGAAGTGTAGCAAGATTGTTGTCATTCACGAAATAAATAAACCGCAGCCACAGGGCAAAAACAGTCTATCACTGACACTGGGGTAAACAAGAGCCAGGGGGAGAGAACGAGTTTGAAAAGGCTAGAGGCAGAAAACAATGGGATCAGTAGGTGGAAGCCAATGAATCTCGGTACCCTGAAAGTGGGTTATAGCAACATCCAGGATCTCCATCGGAAAGTAAGTGAAATTGCTACATTGATCGAGGCAGAGGACTCTGATGTCATGGGCTTAAGCAAGACGTGGTTAAGACACGAGAAACGGGTTGCCAAGTAAGGGGGTACGTGTGGATAGGTGTAGGGCGAACGGAAGGCCAGAAAAAGGGAGGGGTAGGCATGTATATTAAAGATTTAAAACCGTCGCTGATCACAGACCTGGAAGATGTCATCACCTCGCTGAGGTATCGAAAGAAATTGGATGGATAAAGGTCAGTCTAAAAAACAAAAATATTGCACGTGGGATTGTGTGCTGTGCGGTGGAGGGAAGCAAACCCGAATGGAATGACTCAATATACTCAACACTAAGGTCCAATATTACAGAAATAGAAAACAGAGGGCTCGGTATAATTTTGATGGGTGGCTTTAATGGGCACATAGGTATTAAGGAAGAAGGCATATAGGGTGGACATAAGAAAGTCAACAGGAATGGAAGGAAGCTGTTGAACTTCACAAATGAGCGAGGTCTGAAGATTCTCAACAGAGACGCGAGGTATAGGGGGAAAAGGACCCGGGAGAGGAACGTCAGAAAATCAATATTCGACTATATTCTCGCAGATATTAATTTATGGAGGGAGGTGATAGGGGAAGTAATGGATGGTGAGGGTAAAATAAAGTTTGATAGTGATCACAACTTGATTACAGTGACGATCAGGTCAAAAAACTAGTAAAAAGCAAAGGAAGCTTTAAGGAGATTTGGGAACTCAAAAAGGATGCTGACTGGGCGAAGTTCGAAGAAAAATTGAAACCAAAACTTGCAACTGTACACAAGGGGGCTAGTGTCCAGAAAATTGCCGACGCCACAGTTGCGAGCCTAGTGGATGAAGGAAAGGAAAGTGTAGGAAAGATTAGGGTGCCAACACGGGAACTTGGATACAGAGTGAACGAAGAACTGAAAGGGGCCATAAAGGGTATGAAAGTTAAATGTGCTGCATTCAGAAGAAGTAGAAAACTCAAGGAAGCGGAAAGCAACGAGGCCATGGCAGCAAAGGAAGAATACCAACAAGCTCAAAACAAAGTTAATAAGATTGAAGACGATAATCGGAAATTGCGAAATAGCAGTGTTATTAGGACGATATTTATATTTATTTGTTTATTTATTGTGCTTAAGGTCACATACTTATGCACAATGGCTAATCGTGACCGTGGCAGTTTTACGGGTGGAGGAAGCCGGAGTACTCGGAGAGAACCGCCGAGCATCGACTAGCAACTGTCAGCTCCTCAACATACTAAATCTGTTCAAGCTTCGCTCAAGCAGGGTTACAGCGGTTGAAGACGTGCACCATCAGCGTGCAGTACGCCTTAATACACGGCGTCATCGTGCCTCCATGTAGGCAACCGGGATAAAGTGCCTTGCCCAAGGACACAACGCGCGGGTCGTCCCATTTTGTACGATAAGAATGACAGTGGGGTCGAATTCGAACGCCAGTATTTTGGAAATGGGCGAATAAACGTAACAAATGATGTAACCCACAGAGTATTAAAGTAGATGGCAGAGATACAGACGACCAATACCAAATCGCATCAGACCTAGTCAAGTACTGGGAAAACTTGAGGTAGGCGATAAGCGATGGAGCATGGGGAACCCACTGGGTTGTGTCCGAACCAGGTCGAAGAAAATCTATCGAACTTCGTGTGTCGCGAAATTAAAGCTGAGGAGGTGCGAAAGGTGTTCTCAAAATTAAGGATGGAAAAGCGGGAGGGGTGGACGAAATTCCTAACGAATTTTTCAAATAAGGGGGGTGGGGGGGGGGAGGAACTCTGTGAAAGCCTGACTGCCCTATTCAATTTAGCCACAGAAAAACAGGAGATCCCAAAGAGTGGAGAGAAAGCAAAGTGACATTTATTCACAAAAAGGGGGAAAAGACGTTTTGGATAAATTATCGAGGGATCTCTGTCAGTAGCAACATTGGAAAAGTTTTCTCTAAAGTCCTGTATGAGAGGTGATTGAGGAGAAGAGTTTTTTTGTGAGAGATTCTAAATGACTTCAGGAAGGGGAGGAGAGTCACTGACGATCTTTTCACGCTATCCCAAATGATAGAATCCGCGAGAGCAAAAAAAGGAAAAAGATGTTTATGGCATTTTTGGATGTTAAAAGGCATACGACAGCGGTTCGACGATTTACCCCATACAACCCCATAGATACCCCATAGAACCCCATAGATACCCCATAGAACCCCATAGAGCATGACAGGTACCCCATAGATACCCCATAGAACATCATGGAGTGATAAACAAACATTATCGCACCCTTCAAGTGTCATTTACTCATTTTTTGATGGAAGTTACTTCACTTGATCGAGTTCTTGGAACCAAATGCGTCTGACTCTTGGATAATGAAAATTAATCGCCAAAAATCCAATATATAAAATCGTTATCAAATATTACACTTATAATCATATAATAGATATTTTATGATTATAAGTGTAATATTTGATAGTGGTTTTATATATTGGATTTTATTTTTCATTAACTAAGAGTCAGACGCCAGTGGTTGAACGAATACTGGACTTTTCGCCGAAAGTACATTTCGCCGGCAAAGAGAGTTCGCTGGAACTTAAAATGTTTAAATAAGACTTTTCGCCGAAATTTTCTTTTTTGTCTCGATTACTATTTGTGATGTCCTTTGTGAATCCTCTTCAACATTCTTTTGGCAAACTCCACAGGGGAATTTGGGTTTTTCTTCCCACGAGGCATGCTGACGGAGTTTTCGATGCGAAGTGTTATGCGGTGCCGAATGGAATGGTTTAACGCGCCGAAGGCGGACAGGGACGGTATGGGGAACAAGCCCCTTTCGACCCTCATTGACTGTAAATGACTAATTTCCACATGTCTACTCGTGTTGAAGGAGGAACAGGTTCAGGTACTCGGCAGGTGTCACCGATTGCGGCGTGATGGTCTCTTTGACTGATGTCGGTTGAACCCTCGGGTGAGGACCAGTGTTAGTATGATGGAGTGCTTTGGGTGAGGTGGTGGGTGGCGGGCAGTTCCTCACTTTCTTGACCTGCGGTCAACGGTGTGGTAAAAGCCCTGTCCGTCCACCACCTCCACCAACTCACTCTCTAGGTCAATTGAATTCTTTCTTTTGCCTTTGTTGCGGGACGGGGTCAGAGTGCTGCTAGGAGCACTGACCAGCGGAGTGGCGAGCATTATATCTAGATTTTTATCTGGGCAGATGGTGCCCAGAGAGCAGGGGTCAGCTGGATCCTTGAGTGCTGCATTGGTAGGGCCTCTGTCCCCCCGACCAGATGATGACTCTTCAGGGACAGGTCCCTCAGGAGTAACCACTTGGAGATTGGTGGGGTGGGTACAATCTCTCTTATAAAGGAATTGTCTAGAGAATTATCCAAGGCCTCTGCCTCTGCCTCAGCATGAACCTCGGCAATTGCTACAATTTGGATTGGGCTGCAAGGTGGAGACCCAACAGACGCCACAGTGGCTGCTGGAGCATCCCTCAGTGCAGTAGCCTCCAATGCAACACAACTGTCTGGTGCATTTGGTGGTTTTTGCAAGCCCAGTTGGACTGACAAGGTTCGACAGAGTATGGAGGGAGGGTGTGTGGCGAAAGCTTGAGGCTCTGGGCTTGGGAGGTGAGTTTGTTGGAATTCTGAAAGCATTATTTAAAGATGTACAGAGTGAACTTAATCTGGGTAACATAACAACAGAACGTGTGCCTGTGGAGATAGGCCTAAAACAGGGTGTATCATTTCGCCAGTTCTTTTTGCATTGTACATCAAAGGTCTAGGAGATGGACTCCTGCGTAGCGACGAGGGGGTAGCAGTTGGGGACTTAAAGATCCCAGAGCTATTTTCTGCAGACGATATGGTACTAGAGTCACAAAGCGAAGAGGGGCTAGCGAAAATGCTGGGAATTGTTGGGAAATATGGGAACAAATGAAAACTCGAACCTGAGGCCGAATGTTCCCGAGGCCGAAAAGACCCGGACCCCTTAACAGATCTAATCGTGAAATTCAAATGTTTTTTATGTGTCAACGATGATCACTTATCATTTTATAAGTCTCAAAAACATTAATTAAAAGCGGAGAAACGAGTTTTCTTCGCGTCCGTTAAAATTTCCGTTATGTTTTCTGTTTCCGTTATTCCGTTTCCACCTAGCAAAAATCTTATATTCTTGTACCGGGTCCGGTCTAAGATAGTTTTTGGGTTGCCAGTGAGTTATTGTCACTTCCGGTTGAGAAATTGCTGTTAGAATTTTGCAATCGTGTTGAGAATAAATGACGATTTTGAGAATGGGTTGGCAAAGTTAATATGACATTGAAACGGTAGCCATGAAGCTTGTCCAGAAAGAATTGGATAAAAATTCAACAGGGTGAAATAACATCACATTACGCGAACTACGTTGTAATTTAGTAACACTAAATACCGAAATTATTCTATAATATTCTAATGACACGTGAAGACGGCGAAGTCATTGTCCAGTACACACCGATGATAAAGCTGAATAATAAAGGACTCTGCATTTTTATTCCCCTGAAAAAAATTCGGGGGAATCTAGCCGTGACGTCGTCCGTCTGTCCGTCCGGGCGTAGACGGAATTCGTGTCCGCTCCATAACTTCTTACAGCCTTCAAGGATATTAAGGGCCTATATAAGTAATGGAATTTTGTTTATTTTGAAATTCTCACCTCTCATATTCCTTATATTCAGATTAAATATACACAAATTATACAGCAAAATGAAGGTTGGGATGTATAGAACACGAAACACATGTAATCAACTCATAGAGTCGATTGTAGGCACAACTGGTTCCTGGAAGTCTGCTACCGTATTCGCACCAGAACTGATAATAAAATAATATTTCACGAAAACAACTTGTGGCCAAATGTGCTTTATATATCCAAGAACAAAGCTAGGCATTCAAAACACTTTCGAATACAGCGGCAGCACTGCATTTTGGAAAAGTACAACACTGTCAGCATTTTTTATTGAAGATGGTTTCCATGCTCGACAGACATGCACAAATCACTCGTTACCACGAATTTCCATCCAAAAACAAAATCGTAATTCTAAGAAATTTCAGCAGGTATCATGATACCTTGCACTGAATATGGCAACTGTGCAATCTCTATCTAATAACAGTATATTGTATGAAGGCGATCTTTTTCATTATTTGATTTTAGACGGCGTTGTTTTTTCATGCCTTTTTCTGTCGGATGACGTCAACCGAAATCGAAAGTAGACTCATACATAAACAAAAGCAAAGGCTTTGGAATTTTCCCCAATGTAGCTCTGTCGCCGTGTTTTGAAGAATTTTTATCCCCTAGCTTTGTTCTTGGATATATAAAGCACATTTGGCCACAAGTTGTTTTCGTGAAATATTATTAAATTATCAGTTCTGGTGTGAATACGGCAGCAGACTTCCAGGAACCAGTGGTGCCTACAGTCGACTCAATGAGTTGATTACGTATGTGTTTCGTGTTCTATACATCCCAACCTTCATTTCGATGTACATTTTGTGTATATTTAATTTGAATTGAAGGAATATCAGAGGTGAGAATTTTCAAAATAAACAAAATTTCATTACTTATATAGGCCCTTAATGATACTTGGTATTATTATTGCCCACAACCAGAGGGTGTGTCGCGAATAAGGTTGGAATGGCTATCAAGGCTTTTTTCGGGGGAATCAGCCACCCTTTGGTGGCCATCCTCTAGTCTGTTATAAATACCTGGCCTCCACAACTTCTTTTCCAGTTTTCATTACTATCTACTAGTATCACGTTTTCAGTAAATTAATTGAAAATAATTTTGGATTTAAGGGCCTATATAACTTTTTAGTAATGAAATTTTGTTTATTTTGAAAATTCTCACCTCTCATATTCCTTCAATTCAAATTAAATATACACAAAATATACATCAAAATGAAGATTGAGATGTATAGAACACGAAACACATGTGTAATCAACTCATAGAGTCGACTGTAGGCACCACTGGTTCCTGGAAGTCTGCTGCCGTATTCGCACCAGAACTGATAATTTAATAATATTTCATGAAAACAACCAGTGGCCAAATGTGCTTTACATATCCAAGAACAAAGCTAGGTAATCAACATTCTTCAAAACACGGTGACAGGGCTGCATGGGGGTAAATTCCAAAGCTTTACTTTTGTTTACATATGAATATAGTTTCGATTTCCGGTCGACGTCATCGAATGGCAAAAGCATGTAAAAACAACGCCGTCTAAAATCAAAGAATGAAAAAGAGATCGCCTTCATATAGTATACTGTTATTAGATAGAGATTGCACAGTTGCCATATTCAATGCTAGGTATTATGATACCTGTTGAAATTTCTTAGAATTACGATTTTGTTTTTCGATGGAAATTTGTGGTATTGAGTGATTTGTGCATGTCTGTCTTGCATGGAAACCATCTTCAATATAAAATCCAGACAGTGTTGTCTTTTTCCCAAATGCAGTCCTATCGCTGTATTCGAAAGTGTTTTGAATGCCTAGCTTTGTTCTTGGATATATGAAGCACATTTGGCCACAAGTTGTTCTGATGAAAGATTATTTTATTATCAGTTCTAGTCAGGGACCAGCCTAGGGGGGAATTTTAGGGAGACTTCAAGTCTCCCTCCAGAAAAAATAGGGAGACTGCAGAGTCATGTAGGGAGACTTCATAGGCAAGTGGAGAAAATTAAGAATATTCATGTACCACCCCCGCCGCCCCTTCATATTTTCAATTTATGGTCCTCCATTAACGTACAAATAATCCAGGTCCAGTTGTCTATGATGCATCTGTGCCAGGTTAAAAAATCACAATGTAATTATTGACTGAAAATCCCCCACTGCTACCTTCTCCTTCATGACCCCTCACCTCTTCTTCGTGCCAATCCCCCATCACCCTCCTGTGGTTGCCTTTCAACAAAGTCTACTAAGCTAATAATTTCCTAAGTCTGAAAGTGTGAACAGGACCAGATGTAAGAAGGTTGCTTGGGAGGTACTTTGTTAGTTAATAAACAAAATACATTCTGGGGTCGAATATTTTGTAAAAGAAATGTCATTCCGCATCATTTTTATGGCATTCCGGTGTCATTCCGCGTCATTTCATGTCATTCCGATGTTTAGGAGGACCCTTTTTCAAGATCGTCCACATGCACACTTGTGTCCTGTACAAAGCTTTTCTTGACATCACTAAAGCTTTTTTTCATGTGTTTCAATTCCATTCATGTTTTTCTGGGAATAGACAGCCCAACAGTTAACAGTCGTCAGCAAATCGAAATGAAAATAATGTGTTATAAAATACGTCCGTTGTGTATACATTTTTGGCATCCTAAGCGACGTAACCTACTTTCAAACTGGGTTGTTTTGTTGAGTCGCGTAAGTCACTTATTTTCGTTTCGACACTTGAAGCTCCGACTGGAACGCAACAAAATAGAAATAAAAAAAATCCGCCGAAAGCGACAATGGACAATTGCTTGTCGTGTGATTTCAACTAAATGGACGTTTATTTGACGAATTAAAATGCCCATTTATCACACTCAAGCACATTCGATTTTTGAAAATACTCGTTTTCATGTAAACCTCGCATCACTCAGTTCAGCCTTTTCTCATTTTGGCCAATTTTTAGAGGGCGACTTGTAATCGCCCCGACTATTTTTCTAGGCGACTTTGGGCTTAGAAGGGCGACTTAATCGCCCTCACGGCTGGTCCCTGGTTCTAGTGCAAATACGGTAGCAGACTTCCAGGAACCAGTGGTACCTGTTGTCAACTCTATGAGTTGATTACATATGTGTTTTGTGTCCTATACATCCCAACCTTCATTTTGATGTATAATTTTTGTATATTTAATTTGAATTTAAGGAATATGAGAGGTGAGAATTTTCAAAATAAACAAAATTTCATTACTTATATAGACCCTTAACCTAGTTCAACGATCTAAACGTAGTGGCTACCCCTCTACGTTCAGATTCCTTCCATTCAAATCTGTGGTAAAATTCCCCATTAAGTTTTGATGGGAACTCAAAACTCGAAAATAGTAATATATATCAAGCTTTCGCCCTCATCACCGGCTGCATTTGATAGTACACATATTTCCTTACATTTGTGCAGAGTAAATTGATCCAAACTATATGTTATCCTTTATTTATCGACATTTGAAAATGTTTGAAGCGTCAACAATCAATTCAATGTCGTCCATGTTGAGCGGCAGAGTGACCATCTCTACAGAGACCACTAACATAGCAGAGATCTGAAAAGATGTTGTTTTAGAATAGTCTGTTATGGTAATCAATATTTTCTAAGGCCAGGAGGGCTAGTTTTTGCCCTCTTTAATTTTTTCAAGGCCAGTAATAGGCGAGCGAATAAATTGCTCTCCTGAAAATGCCAGGCCTGTAACGTCCATAATGATATGACCATAGAAACACAGAGAAAGGAATGGCAATAACACAACAGGATGAGGCTGTTATTTCGAGTTTTAATGTGCCCAAATTAGGGCAAAATGGTGTGCCCAAGATAAATGAATTTAAAGGCCTGCAAAGCAAAACTTCAAGTCAACCTATTTATAAAATAAAACGGAACATGACACTTTGTAGAGATATCAAAGTCAAATTCAATCTTTTATAGCAGCACTCTTTGTCCTGAATTGCTTGAAACTGTAATTTATTCAACTAATGGAACTATAGTTGCTGGGTACTGGATGATGAATTACTACTAAATTGCAGCCAGATACATATTTTTATACTACAACCAATGACCCAGACTAGCTGATGCAAACTCAATATAATTCAGGGCCAAACACAAATTTTGAACCCCCCCCCCCCCAATCCTCCAAATTTGCATACAAAACTGAAAAATTCAAGTCCTATCTGGTCCTCCATTCTTTTGTTATCTGCGTATGCACAGTATACAGGAAGGTACCGAAATTGGCATAAACCATCCTTCTTTGTTTGGCCCTAAAGTCAGTAACAATGATCTGTGTTTTAAATCTCCTTTTTTGAGGATGTTAGACACAATTTCAATGAAAGAATTTGTGAATTCAAGGCTGTAAATGGATGATGGAAGTGAAGGCACTCTCCCATGAATTGTAACAATACAAAAATGTGTGAACAAATCTTGAGGCTGAGAAAAATTTAGCACTCTACCAGTTAAGTGACTCAGGCTTTACCATTCAAGATGCAACTTTTGGCTAACTGGTCATCCATTCGCGTAGATTTAAATTTGTGTAACCTCCACGTGAACGAAATGAGTGTTCTCGTCAGATTTTGCACACTGCTGTCAGTGTCAACATTGACTCCCATTTCCTGGATAACATACCTGTATAATATACTCAGATTTCCTGAGCACAATGTGTTTGCATAAATTATCTCAAAAGTTTCAAGTTTAAGAAAATATTTTTTTGCCTTGAATCTATGGCAAAATTATGTATGTATCACAGTAAACATTCAAGTTTGAAATTTTGTCTGTAACACTGTTAATGACTTTAGTCAACAAAATTGAAAACCTGATGCGTGAGAAGTCAATGTTGTAACCTATTTTCACGGTAAATACAATGCTCAAACGCGATAACAATTAGTGTAGCTGTTCTGAAAAAAAGGGTATCACGACTCTAAAGTCTGAAAACAAACTTAATTTTAGGTTGTTTCTCTCATTATTTAGAATTTCAGAGAAGTGGAGACCAGATTAGAGTTTTTCAACATTGAAATTGGAAACTGCGATGACAGGTTTGGCCACACAAAGTAGATTTTCTGTTTCTCAGGCCATTATTTGTGAAATTGCATGCGGGCGAGCGGTTTTTTATTTTATTTTTTATTTCTGTAATTTCTTCTTTGCCATCAAAAGTTCATGTTCTTGGTTCAACTTTTAGGCCTCATAATCTACAGAATAGCATGGGTGGTGGTGTATTTCATCCCTTGAGTGCAAGAAGGCTTTGCAATGCAAAAGCATTGCAAAGCCTTCTTGCACTCAAGGGACAAATTCATCAATTTTTTTAACTTGGGTAAAATATCAGACATAAACCATTTAATTTTAATTTTTTTCAAGTTTAATTTGGTTTTAAAAAGAGAGCATGCGGCAACTAAAAGGACCATGCGGGAGGGCCTGAGAAACAGATTTTTTATTTTTTTAGGCCTTTTCTATAATTGTTTCAGTTTTGTTTTTTTCTGTTAACCGCATATGTCTAGTGCCAAATGTGTAATTTAGGTGTAGTGGAGACCCTGGAACACTTTCTATTAGAATGTCCAACATACCAGTCTAACAGAATAAGATTCAACAGGTGTGTGGGTGACACAAAGGAGAGGGTTGGAAATTCTTATCAGAGAGATTGGGAAGAATAGGGTATGGGATGTTATCAAGCAGTTTGTCTCAAAGAGTGTAGGGAGGAGAGAAGAGGCATGGGGATAAGAAGGCATTTGGGAACACAGAGCTAATCCAGGCTTTCTCACCTGAGAACCACGACAAATCAGCGGCTGGCCAAAGTGTTATTATTATGATCATGCTTGCAAAATAAAGTGCCACCTGTTGCTAGAAAAAAGTATTAAAACTTGGGAGAAATCATTAGGGTCAAAATAGGAAGGGTAAGAGTTAGCTGGCCTTTGTCAACCTTTACCCTTACTGTCCTGACTCCAGACCAATGCAGACTTCTCCCATATTAGCCCACTTCAAGATGGAGATTCTGTTTCTCTGTGTGTTAACTTGATAGAACAAAATGGGTTAAAATAACTACCATAAATATGACATTGTTGGACCTGAAACCATTACGATTTGTTGGGAACATATGGAATGGAAATAAACACAAAAATATTGGTGAGCCAGGTAGTTCTGAAATAAATTGAAGAGTCCTCTATTCTTCAGCTTCACCCACACTGGGTGATTTTATTCTTGGCTACTGGATAGGTCAAATACACCCAAACCATCCTCTGCCCAAACTGTCCTCTGCAGTTTAATCCAAACTGGCCACAACATTTTGACCCAAACTGTAGAGATGGGCGGTTGTCAAATAACTCAAATTTCTTGTCGGTTTCATTCAAAGAGTCGGGTTTTCGGTTTCAGTTTTCATTGTACAAACATAACAATATATTGCATTTGCAAGTAAGAAGATGTATTTGGCGCCAGTCTGTGTCAATGGGACTCCCTTTCTAGTTCAACTCACCTGTGTAATATCCTATACTGGTACTCTGATTTCCTGAGCACAATGTATTTGCATAAATTATCTCAAGAGTTTCAAGTTTGAGAACAATGATTTTTGCCTCAAGTCTGTTGCAAAATTAGCCCCACCCCCCCACCCCCCCCCCACCCCCCCATCCCCAAATACCTGTGTTTAGGGTGACCCAACACACCCTAAAATATTATGCTGGCCATAAAAATTTTATCGAGTAAAAGTCGCTCATAAGCCTCATATAGGTCATTGTAACCTGAAATTTCCATCCAACTTCAACTGTGATTTTGACGCTGGCTTTGGAGTTCATGGTTTCAAAATTACACGTAAAAATAAATATATTTGTCCTTATAAATGTGGAACAAGTGACAAGTTTCAGTTCAGCAAAAGGAAATCGCATTTGATAAACAGATGAATGTTTAAAACACGATGCGTAAGAAGTAATTTTGTCACCTATATTTTTATACTGTACCAATGACCCAGACATAGCTGATGCTAACTCTTAAAATATATGGCCAACCACAAATTTTGCCCCCCAATCCCCAAAATTTGCATCTAAAACCAAAGAAAACATGTCCTGAATGGCCCTCCACACTTCACCTCTACTGTGCATGCGCAGTGTCAAGGACGTTCCGAAATTGGTGCCATTAATCATTCTAAGTTTGGCCCTTCATCAGTTAACATCTGACTGATCTTTGTGCTTGTAAATCTCAGTTTAAATGATGCCAGACACATAAATATTAGTGAAATGGTGATTCTAAGGAGGATAGAGAAGGAGGAGAGGAAAAATGTGTGACAGAATATTATCAGGGCTGTAACTTAAAATTTTTCAGTGACCGTTGGGAACGGCGAGCGATCGCACCAGCGCACCACTGCGCACCGCTTTTTCGTATACCGCGAGTAATTAGTCGCGCACGTTTATCTTCCGGTCATGTTCAAAGTCTTCGTCGGAGAAGTGCAAAGTACAGAAGAACCTCTCATGAGCAGGGGTCAGCCGAGTGGGCGACTTGGGCGAAGAAGTCGCCTTGTCATTCCTCAAGTCGCCTTGGCTTACATTGGGGGCGAAATTCAAGTCGCCCTCCCAAACTTCCTTGGGAGACATGGCAGTTTACTGTATTTTCTTATGTTTTATTTTTTAAAAACACACGCTTCCGCAAAAAACAGTAAACACGGTTGCTGTTAAAGTCCGTCACACGGCTATGAAAATAAGCCTAAACTAGCCCAATTTTATATTTCTGAAAAGAATTGCAATGGCGTAGTCGTTCGAACAATTCGCCCCAACTGATAGCAACCAGCACAAAATGGCTATTTAAAAACAAAGTACCAGACAACAACGAATCACACAAGACATGCATCGAGTTAATTAGAATTTATTAAAGTTAACCATCGTTTCAAAACAAAAAAAATGTATTGGAGACAGTTTGTCCATATCGAAATTGCTTGCGGTTACGCTCTGTTCCACTGAAAAATTGCCTGCATTGAAATTTGCCCCGCAATTTGCATTGAATGTTTTTCTTTGAAAACTTGTGAAGTTTGTTGGAAGGGGGTTAAATGTAATAAGGCTACAATAGAAATCACAGATATTTGGATGGATAAGAATGGCAGACCTTCAAAGCACCAATCGCACGTGTCAGTGAAAGATGGTTGGCAGAAAGTGTCAGTTTTCTGAACAGTGATTTATTAGTTTACCCAGCGCAGCCGGGAAGGGAGACAACTGAAATGTTTTGTCATTTACCAAAGAAATTAATTAACTCAAATTGTTAATAACGCTTAATTTACGAAGGATATCGAAACTTTTTTAACTACGCTTTTCAACTCAGTTAGGGTATTCAGAAACCATGAATGACCCAGCTTCTTATATGAACTTGAAATTTATTTTAAACACTTTAAATATTTTTTTAAAAAGAATATACCTTCTGTTACAGAGAACACTCTCACCATGGGTCATACTAAATTTCAAATCCACATCGTTGAGGCAAATACAAAATCAACTGCACGGTAACCTTAGTCATCACTGTTAGGCAAAGAGTTGGGGGTATTCAGAAACCATGAACGACACAGTTTTTTGTAGGGTGGGGTGGGGGATTTTAACCTACATTCTGTTATGTAACCATCTTGACTTAGTTTTGTGTGTGTTTGTATAAACTTTTATTTATTTTTTTCTCCACAATTGTGTCCTCTATGTTCATTTATTTTGTCACGATGTCATATACGTTTTATGTTTTTTTTTCTGATTTCTCCATCATGTCCACTGACTTCTCCCTCCTGGGTCCTGACTTCTCCCTAAAGTCTCTGAAGGGAGAAGTCACTTCTCCCTAAAATCAGCTGCCAGGCTGACCCCTGGTCATGAGCGACCACCCTTGGGACTTGCCAAAAATGGTCGTTAAAGACAGGTGGTCGCTGACGACAGGTTTGCTGAGAAGGGGTGCATTTCGAGTTTCGCTTTCATGATGCTTGAAGAGAGAAACGAAATGCACTGATACTGGCGATAGCATACTTTAACCCCTCCACACAATCACATCTAAAAAAGAATTACCGAATGTGAAGACGTTTCGGCCCAATTTCTAAGACGTTTTGGCCTCTTAGGGCCGAAACGTCTCAAGGCCGAAACGTCATAAAACCAATTAATTTGGAAATCGCGCGTTATTAGGCCTACTGATTTCTCAACAGCAATCACCACCAATCCTCGTTATTCCACCTGGGGGCGAATTGGCCCGAGGCATTATTTTAAAAATCACTCTCCTAAAATTTTTCACTCTCGTAAAATCTAAAAGTGGAGAGTGAATTTCCACTCTCCTGCTCTCCCGCTCCCAGCGGTCACTGATTTTTTAATGAAATTATGTTAAGTTACCTATTTTCGAGGCAGCAGCCATTTTGTTGTCATTCTGATTATTTAGTTACACTGATTTTTCAGTGTTTTCCTCTCTCCCTTTCCTTTAAGTCCCCCCTTGCTATTCTCCCATGCTTTTGGCATAGTTTCTGTAATTATTATTACTAAATTTTCTTGGGAGTTTTAGCTGAATAACAGAATGAATTCTGTTCTTTTCCCCATGTTTACGTCTTCACCTACGGGTGGTTAGGCGTTGTGTTCTGCATCTACCATCTGATGTTCTGCAGTTTCTTCCCTGGAAGTCTCTGTTTTGCATCAGATAGTGTATTTTTGGTAACTGATTCCGGGCCTGGGTGCCTGGAGTCTTATTTTAGTGTTCATTCATTGTTTACATTTACAACAGCCCTCTGTGTGAGGGGGGGATTTCTTGAAAATAATATCTTGATGTTATTTTAATCATAACTAGATACATTATTATTGTTCGTAAGTGTTGAATAAATTGTTTTAAATATTTTTAAAATTTTTGTCCACACTTAGGCTTGGGATCCATTGGGGCTCAACGTTACTTTTCAGAAACTTGGGCTGTTCTGAAAAAATATTTTTTCAAAATATTTTGATTTCAATTATTTTTTCTATATTAATGGATCATATTATTATTATGTATTTTGATTGCCAGGGGTTGGTGCGAGTACCAGGACTTGTTTTCTTTTCACATTGAAAGGATTTTGATCAATTGTAATAAGAGGAAGTCTTCCTCTGACTTTTATAATCACTCTATATGTGGTCAGTGTACTCACATTAACTCCTGTTCTGTATCGTATGATTTCGATGACAACATGGGAAGCGTATGTCACGGTATGTTAGTGGGGAATTGGACACTCCGGTCCTTTCCCCGCAGGGTCACTCTACTTTATCAATTTCTATTTCAGACGATCAAGTTTAGGGTGATGTATCTGTGATGTCTTCCAACAGTGTGCCTCCGTCGTCACAATTAATGAAGGGCTAGCGGAAAAGTGCTCATGTAAATACGCCAATTGCCTAAGAGGACCCTAGTAGGTTCGACGGTCTTTGACTTCCGCTAGCTCGCCCGGTGTAGCGTCCATTCATCGAATGGTTCGGCAGCCGGGTTCGTCCGTTGCGGTCTAGAAGGAGTTTTGGGGTGATGCGAGCACTATAAATCAACCAATGCACACTCAGTGATGGCGGATTAGAGGGAGAACGGAGGAAGCCTTTTAGTCCGGTTCATAGCTCGTTCTGGTCCATCCGGACGGCGAGCGAGAGAGGCCCCTCTCTCGTACAACAACATCTGGCCCCAGATGTTGTGGTACAAAATGTTTCGCATTCGGAGCATACGTCCGTCGCTCGGGACGCTCTGACATATAGTCAGTCCGGAGTAGACTGTCAATAAGGCTTCCTCATTCTCATGGTAGCGCACACGACCGCTCTTGGCTACGTGACCTCGGATATCCAGTCAGCTTCGCCAGTCAGAGAATCATCGGCGACCAGGTCACACCATCCGGTAGCCAGGGACACGATGCCTGCAGACTCCGGACGTTTGCATAGGAAAGTGTGCGGGAGTCAACGTACACGGAGCTTCCGGCGGCAATGCATCGTAAGACCGCTACTGCACAGGCCTCGGGAACGGACGTGCTTTCCTAAATAGCACAGCTTATCGCAGCATCCCAGCATCAACTGAATCTGTCGCATAATTTTTATCTGGCGATGCTGGGTCGGGACGCTCCGCGGAAGCGGGTACGGACGTCCGAAAATTTCATCCGGTCAGACGGGATACCAAAAGGGATTTGGAGGATTTCGAGCTTTCCCTTTCGGAACAACATATGCTGTTGTGTATGTCATCTGACTTGATCTTCTACAGCTTCTTTCGTCGGACCAGAATGCTGCGAAGCCGGATAAGAAACTGATAGCGTCGGTGGACTTAGAAATTTTTGGTTCGGTTCAGGGACATCGTCCCTCAGTTCCGACATAGTCCAATAATGTCACACAAACTTTCGAATTATTGAACGACGCTATATATATTATTATTATATGCTTGCTATAACCAAGCATTTCTGGTTTCTTGTTCGCAAAGTTACGGAGATGTCTTTCAAAAGTGTGCCTCTGTCGTCATAGTTAATGAAGAGCTAGCGACAATAAGTGCTCATGGATTATGTCTATCGCCTAAGAGATCCCTTGTAGGATCGACGGAGTGACATTCGCTAGCTCACCCGGTGTAGCGTACATTCATCGAATGGTTCGGCTGCCGGGTTTGTCCGTTGCGGTCTAGGAAGGAGATATGGGTGATGCGAGCGCTATAATTACTTTAGTACTCACCCAGTGACGGCAGATTGAGGACAGATCGGAGGAAGCCTGTTAGTCCGGTTCCTGGCTTGTACAGGTCCATCCGGGCTGTGAGTGAGAGAGGTCCCTCTCTCGTCCAACAACATAGGGGACCGCATGTTGTGGTTCAGATTTTTTACGTTCGGAGCATATGTCTGTCGGTCGGGACGCTCCGTTATATTGACAGTCCGAGAGACTGTCGATAATGCTTCCTCATCCTCACAGCAGGGCACACGACCGCACATTGGCTACGTGACCTCGAGTATCCGATCAGTTTTGTCATTCAGTGATTCCACGGCGAATAGGTCACGCCATCCGGTAGCCAAGGGACACGAGGCATATACACTCCGTTCGCTCGCATATTCGTAGTATGCACGGGGGTAACGATCACGGAGCTTCCAGCGGCAATGCATTGTAGGACCGCTTCTCCTCAGGCCTCAGTGACGGACGTGCTATCCGAGTTAGCACAGTTGTTTCGCAGCATCCCAGCAATCGACAGTTTCTTACTCGAATCAGGAATTATCTGACGGCGCTGGGTCGGTGCGGTCTGCGGTTGTATCAGGTACGGACGACCGAATGCTTTATAGGGTCCGACAGGATGGCAAAAGGGATTCGAAAGATTTCGAGTTTTCCCTTTCGTAGCATCGGAAGCTGCCATTCATATCTTCTGGCATTATCTTCCAGTGATTGTTATTTCGGACTACATTGCTGCGATGTTGGATAAGAGACTTATAGCGTCATTGGACACGGAATTTTGGATCGGTTCAGGGACATTGTTCCTGACTTACCGACACAGTCCAATAATGTCATTACAACATGTGTTTTATTTTTCGACGCTATATATGCATATAAGCCTGCTACCAAGCATGCTAGTTTAGTTTCTTGTCCGCAATGCTCATTTCTGCCGTTTTATCATTTATACGAATAATTTATTTTGGCAGAGCAGGGCATACAGAGAGTTCATATGCATCTAGACGGCGTGGTTAAAGACTGGAAATATTCTTTTTCGCCGTCTATGTCTTTTCCAACCACAATGTTGGAAACGACAATGATGTCTAGTTGACTTAACTTAGACGCTTTATCATACGTAATCCACCTTACTGAGGCGTTATCATTACGTCTTCAAGAAAAGATTTACAAGATATTATTCTCAATGTGATTTCTTTTGAGGGCAGTAGTTTGTTCACGTATAACTCCGCCCTTCAGTGGCTGATTGGAGTTGGTTAGACGTGACGCAGCCCTAGCTACATCCACGCGCGTGGATAGTAAGGTGAAGAACTCTCTCAGAGTCGCTTCGTTCTCGGAGAAGCCTCTCTTCGACGGCAACTTTTCAGCAATCCATGAATTGCTCGATTTACACGTTCTCTTGTCTATCTAGTGTTACAAGAGATTCAGACTGGGGCAAACATTCGTTGGTTTACTCAGAGACTGCCACTGCAGTTGCCGGATCCGAGTGTTATAGTTATGAATGATGGTTGCCAGTCAAACAGATTGGGATATAATATTGATCCCAACGGATTCGAAGTGCCAGGGTCTTTGGGTTCCGCAGTCTCTAAGCAAGCAATTATCTTCCGCGGAATAATGTTTTTTAGGCTTGCTTTATGTCATTGCATGAACATTATTCAGGATCGCATGTCCAAATCCTGTCCGTTAATTCGACAGTGGCGTATCTCCGTAATCAGGGAGGCACTCATTCGTTTCCGTTATTCAATTTAATGGAAAGAATCTGTCTGTTGGTTATAGTACACCAAGTTCTGTTTCGGTCCATCATATTCCGGGTCGTCTGATTGTTTTACCGGACTCCCGTTCACTTAGGGGTCGCTTGTTGCCGTCAGAATGGACTCTCAACAAACAAGTATTCAATCAGATTTGCTATCTATGTGTGCGCCCAATGATAATTATTAACGACACAGCTTGCTAATCAATTGCAGACGTATGTGTTGGCTTGTCCGGATCTCTGAGCTAATGTTGTTAACGCTCTATTGATCTAATAGGACGGAATGATAGGATACGCGTATCCTCCGGCGCTGTTGTTTCAGCAGGTATTGCTAAGATAAACAACCACAATACATTTCTGTTGATAGCATCTCTGTCTTCACAGAGACCGTGGGTAATTTACTCCGATGTCTACTGTGGGACTTAACGCGAAATCTTCCTCAATGAGAGGATCTTTTTTCGCTGGGTAAATCGTGTCATCTTTATCACAACCCGCAAGGTCGCAACCTTCACGTATTCCATTGTGTGGTCCATATTGCATTGTAAGCATTGTACTGGACGAGCTTTGGACGCGATTTCTTACTATAGGAGATCCTCTTCTTCGCTATTCTATGCGGCTAAAGTGGAGGCTCTTCCGTCGTTGGTATAGGGATCACTATGTTCATATTGTTGATCCCTCCATACTACTCATTGCAACTTTTTAGTATACTTGTTTGACAAGATCTACTGCAGCCTGTTATTATTAAGGTTATAGGTTTATGTTACCTCATACCTATGCACTCTATGATAGTTTACAATTGAGTCTTATGTCTCTTTATCTAAGTCAGTTACTAACTTTTTGATAAATAGACTTAGAATCTTTAGATTAAATTCCTATATGGAATTTAACTTCGGTTCTTATTTAGCTAAGTAATCATTTGAGCCTCTGGAAACAGTAGTTTTCAAATTCTGACCTTTTAGACAGTAATTCTGTTGGCTTCTCTTTTACTGAAGAGTCAGTGAATTTCATGCACTATCGATGGATGATTTTCACTTTCATAGTTTCGGAATCACTACTTCCTTTACTATTTAGGTTGGATTTTTGCATTAGAGTTAGGCTCCTAATATCCGGAACCTATTGTTATTAAGGTCCTTCCATCTTCATACGGGCATAGGCCTTTACTCTGTCTGGTTAGAGTTTATATATTTATAAACAGACATCTGTTTATTACTACGGGCGTAAGCTTCTTCTGTTTTTAATGCCTAATAGAAGGACGTTACGCTCCATTCTATTGCTAATGGATTCAATTAACTATCGGTACTGCTTATGGTATATCATTGACTCAGCAGTTGTGCTTAAGATTTCGGCTCATGAACTAAGAGTTCTTCTACATCTTGGACTTACATTAATAGTGTCGCTATTATAGATTTTTGAAGGCTGCTCATTGCGCTCAGCCATCCACATTCATGAATTTTTATCTCAGAAATATCGAGTCCATTTCTGGAGGCCTCTATTGTTAGGTCTATTATTTACTGCTCAGAATGTCATTCACTTAACAGTGGCTACTATAGCTAGGTAGGCTGTCTGTTTCGGCAGTGACTCCGTTCTGCTGCCCTCTTCGCTCTGGGCTATTTGACCCAGGGCAAGAAAAGTGGGGGGGGGGGGGGGGGGGGGGGGGAGGGTGTGTTCCCTTGGGTCACCTGTTTTACTATGAAAACAAGGGGATACCTCCTCCGGAGTTAGTAATTCTGAGCTGTTTTTGGGATGGTTGTTTAGTGTGAAGTTTATATTTTTAAAATTCATTCAAGTCTTAGTTTTTAAAGTATAGCTTTTGAATATAACACGTGTCAACGGACATGATTATGCAATCCTCAGACACTTTTTAGGAGTATAAGAGTCTCTATTCTTTAGACTTACTTTATTTATTGGCTTACTTTAAAAATTATTAGTATAAGGATTATATTGGATATTAATAGAGTACATGGATGTATGATGCTCAATTTTGGAAGGTGTTGTATCTTTCTAATTTATCATAAATAAGAAAGATACATGTAAGGCCTATTACTTCTTTTTCCCTAGAGGGGATGACTCTATTTTATATTATTGAGCGTATTCCATCTTGCTCTATGTCCTTGGCCCTCCAGCCTTTTTACTATTCAGCTATGTCTGGGTCATTGGTACAGTATAAAAATGTTAAAAAATTTATAGTAATTTCTATATTTTTTATACTTACCAATGACCCAGATGGGGATGGCCCTCCCAGGAGTTGGGAACTCTTGCCTCCCCGCTGAGTACATAGCGCTTACCAGGCACTGGTTATTAGAATGATTAATGGCGCCAATTTTGGAGCGTCCTTGACACTGCGCATGCGCAGTAGAGGTGAAGTGTGGAGGGCCATTCAGGACATGTTTTCTTTGGTTTTAGATGCAAATTTTGGGGATTGGGGGGCAAAATTTGTGTTTGGCCCTATATTTTAAGAGTTAGCACCAGCTATGTCTGGGTCATTGGTAAGTATAAAAAATATAGAAATTACTATAAATTTTTTAACTTTTGCGGTAAATGCCGTGCTCGAACGCAATACCAATTACTGCAGCTGTTCTGAAAACAGGGTATCGCGACTCTGAAGTTTGAAAATAGGTTAATTTTAGGTTGTTTATCTCTTTATTTTGAGAATTGAAGACCTGATTAAAGTTTTTCAACACTGAAGTTGAAAACCGCGATGGCGGTTTTCTGTAATTGTTTCGGTTTTGGTTTTGATAACAAAACCGAAACCGAACCGAATTTTCAGTTAACCGCCCATCTCTACCGAACTGACTGCTAATGGACCCAAACCGTCCTCCAATGGAAATATATAAAAAAAATGAACTTTTTTTTCAAATACATGTATGTCATAATAATAGTCATCAAATTGGTTGGATTACCTTTTGATTAATTTTTTTCTTTACCTTCTCTTTAGTTTTTATACACCCGTTTTGAAAAAACGGGTCGTATTATGGTATACCACTGTCCGTCTGTCCGTCCGCCTGTCCGTCCAGTCACATGTCGTACGATAACTCAAGAACGCTTTGAGAGATTTTCGTGATTTTTGGGTAGGTGGTGTATATTGATGGAGGGAAGCTCCCTTCCGTTTAGCGTTCGCATTCGATTAGTCATTCCAGAGTTATGGGACTTTATTACTTAGAAAATTGTTGATTTTTTACATGTACGTTAACTCGAGAATGCTTTGAAAGATTTTCGTGATTTTGGGGTAGGTAGTGTATATCGACGGAGGGAAGCTCCCTTTTGTTTAGTGTCGCCGTTCGATTAGTCATTCCGGAGTTATGGGACTTTATTACTTAGAAAATTGTTGATTTTTTACACGTTGTACGATAACTCGAGAACGCTTTGAGAGATTTTCACGATTTTTTGGTAGGTGGTTTATGTTGATGGAGGGAAGCTCCCTTTCATTTAGTGTCACCATTCGATTAGTCATTCCAGAGTTATGGGACTTTATTACTTAGAAAATTGATGAGTTTTTTACACGTCGTACGATAGCTCGAGAGCACTTCGAGAGATTTTCACAATTTTTTTGTAGGTGGTTTATGTTGATGGAAGGAAGCTCCCTTTTGGTTGGTGTCGCTGTTCGATTAGTTATTCCAGAGTTATGGGACTTTATTTTTCACGTCGAACAATAACTTGAAAATGCTTAGAGCAATTTTCATGATTTTTTGGGTGCAAGTATATGTTGATAGAAGGTATCTCCCTTTTGATTTGTGTCGCTGTCCGATTTGTCATTCCAGAGTTATGGGACTTTATTCATCAAAATATAGGCAATTTTCCACATGTTGGACTTTGAGCAATTTTCATGATTTTTTGGTGGCAAGTATATGTAACTTGACAAGTACACATGTATACTCATATTGTGTGGTTCCCACTTGTAATTAATAATGGGCGTATCCTGCGCTCATGGCGCAGCTGTTTATTAATGATTTTATTGGGAACGCAGTGGCTCAGTGGTTATGGCATTGGACTTCAAACCGAAGGTCCACAGTTCAATCCCACCAGGGGCAGCTGATTGTGTCCTTGGACAAGGTACTTAATCCCGATTGCCCACTTGGGGTACAGTGACATTGATATGCCATATATTGATCTAATTCAGGCTAACCTGAGCTGCACACCTAAGCTGGCTTCACCATCTTTGAATGCTTTGGTGGAGACAGCATTTCGTTCCATACACCGGTCCGAATCTTATTTTCATGTTTAACCCTTTACCTAACATGAAAAGCAGACGACACTTGCAAACAAAATTCTTGAATAACTAATTATTTTTATTTTTTTGTCTCAAAAACATAGGTTATGACCCCTCTTTGGAACAAGCTCAAATATGTCACAATAATAGTCATCAAATGTGTTGGATAACCTTTTGATTAATTTTTTCATTACCTTTTCTTTAGTTTTTAATGATTTTATTGGGAACACAGTGGCTCAGTGGTTACGGCATTGGACTTCAAACTGAAAGGTCCACAGTTTGATCCCACCAGGGGCAACTGCATTGTGTCCTTGGGCAACGTACTTAATCCCAATTGCCCACTTGGGGGCTCAGTGGCATTGTGTACTAAGGCATACTGCACGTTGATGGCGCACTTGTCTTCAACCAATGCTACCCTGCTTGTGTGGAGTTAGTACATTGGGTAGTCTGACAGTTACTTGCTGTTGCTTGGTGGTTCTCTCTGGCTTCCTCTACCCTTCAAACTGTCTGACACAAGGTGACCCTGTCTGTCAAAAGTGTCATTAAACCCTAATAAATAAATAAATAGTTTCATTTGAGTATATGCATGGACAGGGGCCTCAATAAAAACAACTTGTTTGAAAACATAAACATTTACTCAATGAATCTGCCGCATCCACCCGCATACTAAACATATACACACATTCAGCAGGTGAAAGAAATATATTTAAAAAAATTTCAACAAAACCATAGCATTTGACCTCGCATTGGAATGAGTTACACAGACTCATTCCAATGATATCATTTTGTTGAAATTTTTTTAAAAATTTGAAAAAAATATTTAAAATAATAAATTTTGATATTTTCTGTGTTGGGTCAAGGGTTAACTCTTTACCCGATGAATCGGCCGCATCTGCCCACGTAATATGCAAATTCAGCAGTTGAAAAAATATTATTTTTCCAAAAATTTCAACAAAACCACATCATGTGACCCCACGTTGGAACGAGTTGAGCTCGTTCCGAGGGGTCACATGATATGGTTTTGTTGAAATTTTTTGAAAAATTTGAAAAAATGATATTTAAAATAATAAATTTTGATATCGTCTGCATTGGGTAAAGAATTAACAGTGGTAATTTCATACAGAACAATTACGTACAATATACCAGTAATTTTAAAATAATTCCTGGATCCAATCAGTATTGTTTTAAATACTGGTATTTACCATTTACTGATATACCATGCAGCGAAACATTAAAATTTCTATTTCAGGTTTGTAACCCTGATTCCTGAGGAATCGGAGGACATGTGGCATGCCTATAACCTTGTAACAGCCGGAGACTCATTGAGAGCATCTACAATTCGGTGCGTATGCAAACTTGTTCTTGAAAAAATTCCTGGGTGTGGCAGGAAGACAACCAATTGGGCTTTGTCACTTCGTATAGTGCAGTTGCCTTCTCCACAATTCTGTAATTGCTCATGTGATTTTGTATACTGTTCATTCATTCATTCATTCATTCATTCATTCATTCATTCATTCATTCATTCATTCATTCATTCATTCATTCATTCATTCATTCATTCATTCATTCATCAACCCACACTCTTCATTGAATTTGTCTGAAATAATCATTCATTTGTCAATAAATAAATTAGTTTGGGATATTGCTTTTTATTATTGTTTCAATTTTGGTCAGCCTCACTCACTGTCCTCTCCTTCCCACTCGGAAAAAAAAATCCCTAAAATTTTTATGATCTTTGTGTCAAGATTTTAAAGCAAATATGGGCAATTAATTTAAATTTACTCTTAGCCCTTTATCCAATGCATACAATGTCAAAATTTGTTATTTTAGGCCCCCACAAAGTAGATCTGTTTCTCAAACCATTTTTTGTAAAACTGCATATGTTTTTTTATTTTATTTTTAGCTTTGCCTGACAAAATGTCAGCAGAGCTTTTGTAATGCTAAGTTGTCCGTCGTCCATCTGTCCATCCATCCGTCCTCAACATTTTGTTTGTCCGGAGCATATTTTCTTAACCACTGAATATTTTTTAACAAAAGTTTGTAACCATATGTATTGTCACTAAACAGTGTGTCATCACTCATTATGAGGTCTGTACCCTCAAGTTGAAGGTCACTGGCAGGTAACATTCAAGAAAACTTTGATATTTTATTATCATTTTTGTATGGTCCATATAATTTGATCTAATGGCAGGTCTTGTTCATACTTGGTACAGTTATTGCTCCTGACTCAAAGGGGTGTCGCAACTTGAACTTTGATCAAAGGTCATATCAAGGTCAAGGTCACAGACAGCAAACTTCGATATTGCTATACAGTCTTTGTCCGGTCCATATAACTTGGTATGATTGACAGATCTTATTTATAGTTGGTACAATTATTGCTCATGGGTCAAAGGTGTGTCACCACTTTGATCCAAGGTCATATCATCAAGGTCAAGGCCACAGACAGCAAAACTTTTATATTGTTATACAGCCCTTGTCTGGTTCATATAACTTGGTATGATTGGCAGATCTATTCATTCTTGGTAAAATTATTGTTCATGACTCAAAGTTGTGTTGCAACTTTGATTTAAGGTCATTTCATCAAGGTCAAGGTCACAGACAGCAAAACTTATATTATTATACTGCCCTTGTCTGGTCTGTATGATTGAATCTATGTGACTAATCTTGTTCCTACTTCACACAATTGTTAACCATAACCTAATGTTGTGTCATGACCTTGACCCATTGTCATATCATGAGGGTTAAGGTCACAAGCAATAACACTAGGATTCTTGTCTTGCATTTAGCTTCCCCTAAAAGCAGTGGACCTGGGTAGAGCTGTCAAGGCTGAGAGGCCTCTTGTTTATTTTTGTATTTATTTCTTTGCCATCAAAAGTTTATATTTTTATACTGACCCAGACTTAGCTGGTGCTAACTCTTAAATATTTAGGGCTAAACGCAAATTTTACCCCCAAATCCCCCAAAATTTGCATCAAAACCGAAAATTACATGTCCTATATGGTCCTCCATACTTTTACTCCATTGCGCATGTGGAGTGTCAAGGAGGGCTCGAAATTGCCACAAAAAATCATTCTTTGTTTGGCCCTGAAATCAGTAACACCTCACTGATATTTGTGCTTGTAAATCTCAGTTTAAATGATGCCAGACGCATAATTATGAGAGAAATGGTGGATATGAAGAAGAAATAATAGGAGGAGAGGAAAAACAGTGGATTCAAATGTTCAGGGCTATAACTTATAATTATTTTACGAAATTATTTCATGTTGCCTATTTTCGAGGCATGGCCCTGTTGTTGTCATTCTTGCTATGAATGTTCCATTGTTTGATCAGTGTTTCCTCTCTCCCTTTCCTTTATTCCCACCTAGCTATTCCTCCATGCTTTTGGCTTATTTTTTGTAATGTTTATTACTAAAATTTCTTGGGAGTTTTGGCTTGAAAACAGAATTATTTTCTGTTTTTTCCCCATGTTTACGTCATCACCCTTGGGTGTTTAGGCGTTTTGGTCTGCATCTACCATCTGATGTTCTGCAGTTTCTTCTTGGGAAGTCTCTGTTTTGCATTAGATAGTGTTTAAATTGGATACTGATTTCGGGACATGTTTACCAGTGCCTGGAGTCATGTTTCTGGTTTGTTTACATTTTTTGTTTAGGTTGACAACAGTTACTTCTGATAGTGATTACTGTCTTCTGCTTAGTTTAGTTCATAGCAAGATACATTAATATTGTCCGTATGTGTTACATTAATTTTTCTAAATGATTTAAAATTTTTGTCCACACTTAGGCTTTTTTTGGATCCATTTGTGCTCAGGGTTCCCATTGGGAACTTGGGCTCTTCTGAAAATTTTTTTTTCTTTTGGAATAATTTTATCGCAATCTTATAATGGATTATTTTATTATGTATCTTTGTTTTCAAGGTTTAGTGCGAGTACTATGACTGTTTAATTTTTTCACCATGAAAAATTATTGTTCAAATTGTAATGTGAGGAAATCTTCCTCTGATTCTCATGATTTCTGTATTAATTGTAGTCAATGTACTCGCACTAACCCTTGTTCAATGTGTATCAATTGAGATGACAAACGTTGGAGACGTGTGTCACGGTAGGTTGTTAGCGGGGAGAGGACCATGCCGGTCCTCTCTCCGCAGGGTCACTCTAGTTTTTCACTCTCTTTTTCAGAGGAACAAGAACAGGGTGATGTTTCCGTGATGTCGTCCAAGAGTGTGCTCAAAATCAAATGAAGAGCTAGCGGCAAAGTGCTCATGCAGATATGCCAATTGCCTAAGAGGCCCCAAGTAGGGTCGACGGCGTTGACGTCTGCTAGCTTGCCCAGTTGCAACCATTCACCGAATGACCCAGCACCCGGGTTCATTCGTTGCGGTCCAGGAAGGAGATTCGGGTGTTGCGAGCACCATAAACATACCATGTGCACACCCAGTGATGACGGAACAGAGGGTAGTATGGAGGAAGCCTGTTAGTCCGGTTCCTAGCTCGTCCAGGTCCATCCGGATCACGCGCGAGAGAGGCCCCCTCTCTCTTACATCAATATCTGCGCCGCGATGTTGTTGTATGTTCGTTTGATAGTCGGAGCATACATCCACTCCTCCTGCTCGGGACGCTCCGTCGCATAGACAGTCCGATGCGGCTGTTCTGTTGGCTTCCTCATCCTCATGTCAACACTCACGACCGCACCTTGGCTATGTGACCACAGATTTCCGGAGGACGTTCGTATATGATATAAGACAGGAAGGAACGTCCCGGGAGCTCCTGCTTCGCCGACCAGGGATTCCACGTCAACCAGGTCACTCCATCCGCTCGCCAAGGACACGAGGCCTTTCCAGTTGGGACGTTCGCATATTATATAAATGCCGGAATGAACATCCCTAGAGTTTCCAGCGGCTATTTATGTAAGACTGCGGCTCCACAGGTCTCTTTGACGATCAAGAACAGAGTAATGTTTCCGTGATGTCTTCGAAAGTGTGCTTCCGTCGTCACAGTCAAATGAAGAGCTAGCGGCAAGGGTGCTCATGCAGATACATCAATTGCCTAAGAGGTCCCAAGTAGGATCGACGGCTTTGGCGTCCGCTAGCTCGCCCAGTGTAGCGACCATTCAACGAATGGCTTGGCACCCGGGTTAGTCTGTTGCGGTCCAGGAGGAGATTTGGGTGATGCAAGCACTATAAATACAACGTGCACGTCCAGTGACGGCAGATACGAGGATGGTATGGAGGAAGCCTATTAGTCCGGTTCCTAGCTCGTCCAGCCCCTCGCGGGCTGCGAGCGAGAGAGGTCCCTCTCTCGTACAACAACATCTGGGTACAGATGTTGGGGTACAGAATGTTCCTCAGTCGGGGCATACGTCCACCGCTCGGGACGTTCTGTGATATCGACAGTCCGGAGAGACTGCTTTATTGGCTTCCTCATCCTCACGGCAGTACACACGACTGCACCTTGGCTACGTGACCAGTGATATCCAGCCAATCTCGCCGACCAAGAATTCATGGCGACCAGATCACGCCATCCGGTAGCCAAGGATACGAGGCCTTCATACTCCGGACGTTCGCATTATAAAGTATGCAGGAGTCAGCGTCTTAGGAGCTTCCAGCAGCTAAATATTGTAAGACCGCAGCTCCACAGGCCTCCATTACAGACGTGCTATCGCAGTTAGCACAAATTATCGCAGCATCCCAGCAACCGACAGAAACTCTGTTGGATCAGGAATTATCCGTAGAAGCTGGGTCGGTATGTTCCACTGCAGGTGCAGACACGGACTACCAAGAATGACAAGTGGTCCGACTGGATGGCGAAAGGGATACGGAATAGTTGAATTTTCCCTTTCAGAACAACATAATTGCCATGGAGTTCATCCGGCTTTATTTTTCTGACGTTGTTCCTCTGGACCAAAATGCTGCGTTGCCGAATAAGAGACTGATAGCGCCTCTGGACACAGATTTCTTTAATTGGTTCAGGGACATCGTCCCTCAGTTTCCGTCACAGTCCAGAAATGTCTCAGAGACATTTGAACTATTATATGACGCTATATATAAACTTGCTACCAATAGGGCAAGTCTGGTGGCACAACGGAATGCGCTGCAAACTATCAAAAATGAGACTCCCCAGGAAATTGCTAAGATTACTATCCTCTTTCTTAAATGACCGCGAAATTAAAGTCAGAGTGAACAATGAAATGTCTGACAGTGTCCCCCTTGAAGCAGGCACCCCCTAAGGGTCCATCCTAAGCCCCCTCCTCTACATTTTCTATGTTAATGACCTTAACTTCTCCGAGGATCGTGTTCAAGTCTCCCAGTTCGCGGATGATAAAGGCCTCTGGGACTCTAACAATACGGCCAATCTGCTACAAAAACCCTTGCAGCACGCTCTCGACGAACTGGAACAATTGTGTGCCAAATGGAGAATTAAGCTAAATGCCAATAAAACACAACGAATCACCTTCACTCGCAAGAAAGGCAAACGTGACTGTGACCTCAAGCTCATGGATAAAACCCTCCCAGAATGCAAAGAGGCAAAATTCCTCGGTATCACCATCGATCAAACACTGTCCTTCAATAAACACACTGACGATATGGCGAGTAAAGCAACCAAACGCATCAACTTATTAAAAATGTTAAAGGGAACACTCCATGATAGAGCCGACATCCCCACCATAAAAGACCGCCTTGCTTCTCTAGCTGCGAAGAACCATGAACGGCTAGCCGATAGCCAGCTAATATCCGAATTACAGGCAATTTGCGATAGCAGACAAAAACCCCCAAAACGTTAAACGCTAAAAAATACGAAAATAAGAAATAATAATCAGGACTTATATCAGCCAGCACGCAAACACAACATGGGGTAAGAGAGGGAGGCCAGGCTATTGTCAGCAACACTACTGCGATCCTACAGTACAATATGTCCTTTTTAAGGCATGCTACAATACGCTGAACCGAACCTCTCGAACCCCTCTCACAACATAAACTCGGCAGACACGCAATCACAACAGAGAAAGCCTGGGGAGGCCAAGCTATTGTCAGCAACACTATTGCACCCCTACAGTACGATATGTCCTTTTTAAGGCATGCTACAATAGCTGAACCAAACCACTCAGCAATCCACTAACACTGATAAGGAACACCAACTCAACAGTCACGCTCATCATAACCAGGACACGTACAAGCACTATACACGTGCACACAAACACTGACACATTTTTTTTTCTACCCTTAAAAACTATAATAAAATATTATAATTCCACCCAAACAAGGTCACAACCAGCGGAGGGTACAACAGAAAAGAAACACCCTCAGGTGCTAAACCTGTTACCCACCCGCTGCAAACTCACTCTCAGCCACAGAAGGTGAGCTAACAGGCAGATTAACAGCTTAACTGTGGCCTTCTACCAGAAAGGGCTGCCTTCACCGACTCAGCTAGAGATTAGATCATAAATTAAACAAAATGTGCTGTTTTCATCTTCTTATATCTTACACATTCTAATGAAAACTAATTCTGCCTTCTTCTTTTAAGCAGGTA
Source organism: Pictodentalium vernedei (assembly GCA_031216915.1). Taxonomy (NCBI): domain Eukaryota; kingdom Metazoa; phylum Mollusca; class Scaphopoda; order Dentaliida; family Dentaliidae; genus Pictodentalium; species Pictodentalium vernedei. The sequence continues at coordinate 392,232,815 of CM062294.1, forward strand.
CACAGAAGACGCTTTTTTGACGAGCACCCCAATAACCGCTATGGACAGTCTAACCGTTATGGAAACATTAACCTCCATGGTTCCTGAACATCCTCCACTCCATCCCTAAAGGTGGTCGACCACTTTAAGGGAGGCGAGCATTGGTCCTGCGTCCCGCCTCTGTCCCTTTTTGTAAGCGCATCAAGCATTTTTTGTCCCAACCCAATAGGATTATAATGCAGGTCTGCCCCCGAACCAGGGAAGTTCGGGTCTTCTTTCTGGTGGTCCCCGAAAGGGGTCGTTGTTGTTTCTCCCAAAGACATCCTACCAACAGAGACAGCCTGAGGCAGATTATACTTGCCAGTGATGGCCATCACTCAATAGCATCCCTGAAGTGGCAGACTATACTTGCCTGAAAATTCCAACCTTGCACCCTCGGGGAGAGGTAATACCTTTGTGAGAGGACCCAACCTCCCACACTGGTCCTCACCAGAGGGTTCAACCGACATCAACTAACGAGGCCAGATCGTAACAGGAGAAACCTGCCAAGTACCGAGACCTTTTCCTCTTTCAACACGCCTAGACATGTGTCATCCAATAATATACAGTCACCGAGGGTCGAAAGGGGCTTGCTCCCCATACCGTCCCTGCACGCATTCGGCGCATGAAACCATTTCGTCCAGCAAGTCTGGTTTCTTATTGGCAAGTGCTCTACATCTGCCTTTCATCAATTCATGGAATAATTCGAAACGGCAGGACAGGGCATTCCGAGAGTTCCTCTGAGTCCAGACGACCAGGCCTAAGTTCTAGAGTTGTCTATACTGTCGTCTATGTCAATTCCAATCATGATGTTGGAAACGTCAATATCGTCTAATATGGCTAGCTTAGACGCATTATTGTACGCAGTTCACCTTACCAGAGCGATATCATTACATATCAAAGGAAAGAATTCAAGGGTGAACGATCCTCCTTAAGAGTTCTTTCTAGGGCCATAGCATTCTCTACGTATAACTCTGCCCTTTCAGTGGCAATTTGGAGTTGGTTACACATGATGCGGCCCTGGCTACATCCACGCGCGTGGATAGTAAGGTGTATAACTCTCTCAGAGTTGCTCCGGTCTCCGGAGAGCTTCTCTTCGACGGCAAGCTTTCCACAATCTATGATCAGATAATTAAGAAAGCTTTAGACTCTCTGCTATTCAAATCCGCTTCTATAAGTCGGAGTCAGCGGAGAAGAGTAGGATAGGCACTTCTCAGGCGAATACATCCAAGGAAATTCCTATAGAGGTTCCTATGCGTCCTCTAGGTTTTACACTAGAGACCGTCAAGGTAGCAACTCAGGTAGGGGCCGTAATTCTGGCCGAAACAACCGGTCAGATGCCCCTAGATCAACAGGGTGAGGTGCGGGCCGTGGAGAACGTGGTTTCTCCTTCTGCAAGCATCACAGATCCAAGAGGTGATGGTTTAAACCTCTGTCGCATTCCAGTGGGCGGAAGACTGTCAAGTTTCTCAATCAATTTGGATTTTATTACGGAAGACCCTTCGGTTCGAGGGGTTATATCAGAAGGACTTAACTGTCCTTCAAAGGAGAATCTCCGTTAACTCGACTTCCAAGATGGACCCAGCTTCCGTCAAATCGGCAGAAAGGAGCCTCGCTTCTATCAGAAGTCCAGTCTCTTTTAGTGAAGAATGCGATAGAGGTCGTAGTAAACCAGGAATCTCCAGGTTTCTACAGCCATCTTTTTATGGTTCCGAAACCAGACGGCTCATTCCGTCCAGTCATAAATCTGAGCTGGATTAAACAAGCTGATTGTGGCTTCAAATTCTTTATAGAGACCATTCGAGCATTCGAGTGAACGACTATGCTGCGAGCATAGATCTCAAGGATGCGTACTTTCGCGTCAGGGTAAATCCGGCATTCAGAAAGTATCTTCGCTTCATCGTCCTAGGAGTCGTATATCAGTTCCGAGCGATGTGCTTCGGTCTGAATCTAGCACCCTGGCCTTTCACTCGAATAATGAACTCGGTATCGACTCATATTCGAGCTCATTTGTCTGCGGTAACGTCGGCCTACCTGGACTATATTCTTCAGAGGTACGCCAACGAGTTACCACTTCAGAATGTTGTGCAGAGTCTGCTTCTTTTGCTCCGACTTCTTGGTTTCATAATAAACGTAGGGAAGTTGGATCTGATGCCGTCCAAGTCGTTCACCCAGCTGGGGATGAGCTTCAAGATGCACGATCTCAGTCGTCTGCCATTAATCAGAGCGAAGTTAGTCAGTTGTTACGCTAGCTATTGTCTTCTCTCAAACAAGGTTTCAGTGAGAGAATTCATGTGACGGATAGGTTTGTGTGGAGCCCCCGCGGATCTCATTCGAATGGGGTGGCTATGTACTCGTCCTCCCCAAATCCTTCTGACTCAGATTTGGAGGGTGAAGATTCTTTCGCTTGATACGGACATCCTCTTGTCAAATCAAGTGAAACAAGAGATTCAGACTTCGGCAGACATTCAGTGGTTAACTCAGGGAGTTCCACTGCAATTGCCGGATCTGAGTTTTACAGTTATGATGGATGCCAGTCAGTAGGTTGGGACGCAACATTGAGCCCAACGAATTTGAAGTGTTAGGGTCTTTGGGATCCTCAGTTCCTTATCAAGCACATAAACATCAAAGTATTGATGTCAATTTGACTTGCGCTATGTCATTGGATGGATGTTTTTCAGAATGCACACATGCAAATTCTATCCGACAATACAACGGTGGTAGCGTATATTCGGAATCAGGGAGGCACGCATTCCATTCCGTTGTTCCAGCTAACGGAAAGAATCCTTCTGTTTGTACTAGAACATTAGGTTCTTCTATCAGTCCGTCATATTCTGGGTTGTCTGAACGTATAAAGGGCTCCCTTTCACGGAGGGGTCGCTTGTTGCCGTCAGAATGGATTCTCAACAAACGAGTATTCAATCAGATTTGCTACCAATGGGAGCAGCCAAGGATAGTCTTTTTGCGACGCATCTCAACAATTAGATGCAGATGTATGTGTCACCATGTCCGGATCCTCGAGCGTTTGCAGTAGATGCTCTATCGATCTTGTGAGACGGAATGAGAGGATATGTGTATCCTCCAGCGCCGCTGATTCAGCAGATGTTGCTCAAGATAAATCAATCTCAGTGCAATTCTGTGGTAGCATCTCTGTCCCCACAGAGACCATGGATTATTCTACTCAGGTGTCTGTTGTGGGAGATGCTGTGGAAGCTTACTCCACATTTTGGTCCATTCTATTGCTAGATGGATAGGCATTATGTAGTCAGCGGGAAGGTATGAGTTCCCAACTCATGGGAGGGCCATCCCCATCTCGGTCATTGGTAAGTATAAAAAATATATAAATTACTATAAATTTTTTTAACATTTTTATAATGTACCATTGACCCAGACTTAGCTGAATAGTAAAAAGGTTGGAGGGCCTAGGACATAAAGGAAAAACCAATAGGCTCAACTACATATAACCGAATTATCCCCTAGAGGAGAAAATGAGAAATAGGCTTTACATGCATCTTTCTTATTTGTATCAAAAAGAAAGACACAACACCATTCTGTAATTGAGCACAATAACCTCAATGATCTATGCTAATTATTTTTAAAGAAAAGCCAATAAATAAAGGAAGTCCAAAGAAATGAGACTCTTATACTCATTAACAGGGTCCGAAGATTGTATATTAATGCCTGTGTGAAACAAGACATATACAAATGTTTCACACCAAGCTACACTTTAAAAATATTACATGGATGAGTAAACATTAGCTTAACACTATAACTATCCTGGTGCCGACTGACTCCAGAGGAGGTATTCCCTTGCTTTACACTATAAAGCAGGTGAGAAACTTGAGAAACTCGACAGTTTTCCGCCCACTGGAATGCGACAGAGGTTTAAACCATCACCTCTTGGATCCGAGGCTTGCGGTCGGAGCAACCACGTCCTCGACGGCCCGCACCTCGCCCCATCGACCTAGGGGCATCTGACCGGTTGTTTCGGCCAGCATTACAGCCCCTATTAGAGTCGCTACCTTGACAGTCTCTAGAGTAAGACCTAGAGGACGCGTGCGAAACTCTATAGGAACTTCCCCTAGTTTCTTTTATGTTTTAATTTTATCTAATTTTTTAAATTTAGTTTAGGCCTCATAATCTACAGAATAGCATGGGTGATGGTGTATTTCATACCTTGAGTGCAAGAAGGCTTTGCAATACTAAAGCATTGCAAAGCCTTGTTGCACTCAAGGTTCAAATGTATCAGTTTTATTAACTTGGGCAAAATATCAGACATAAACCATTTAATTTTTATTTTTAGTTTACATTGGTTATAGAAAGAGAGTATGCATCAAAAAAATGTGCGCACAGGTTCATCCACAAATTATATTAACAGTGTCTTGATCAAGTTTGATAACTACAATCATTCGATGAAAGTTAAGGGAGTCATTCCTCTTTGAATGTTGAATTTTTCATGACAATTTATGCAATAACTTGAACAGTAAACCTCAGATTTCAATAAAAAATGCTAGACTGCTTTCTATTAAGCTTGTCTTGGACAAGTTTGAAAACCACGAAAATTTCTAAAAAAAAATAAGAAACTAATGCCCTTTGTTTGTTGAACTTTCCTCGAAATTTCATTGTTTATCAAATAACTTGGAACAGGGAACTTCCGATTTCAGTAAATTTTGATATTGTGCTTTGTATTAATAATGTCATGGACAAGTTAAAAAATTACGATGACTTCTAGGAAATGGAGGGAGTTATTGCCCTTTTGTTGATTCCATGTTACTTGAATTTTTTATGTTTATGTGATTTCTTGAAAAGTAAACATCAGATTTATACAATAAATTTTTATATGCTTCTTTATATTAACATTGTCTTGAATTAGATTGAAAACCGCAATTTTATGTTGAAAATAGAAGGAGTTATTGCCCTTTGTTTATTAAGTTTCACTTTAATTTTGATGTTTTCATGATAACTTGAAAGGTAATGATCAGATTTCACTAACTTTTAGCATGCTGCTTTTTATGTTGACATCATCTTGTTTGAAAACCATGATGATTTGTGGAGTTATTGCCCTGTTCCATTTTACTGGAAATTTTAATAGTTATATCATAACTTGAAACAGTAATTATCAGATTTCATTACACTTTTGCTTATGCCACAGCACATTGGAAGCAAGCGTGTGGGGGTGGAGTGGATGTTATGGTTTGATTAGCTGTATCACAGGCTTATATTTCTTCTAAATTTGGAAGAGTCCATTTGAATTCTCACATAAATGGTTGTGAGAATCCATACCTACTATGAGTGTCCCAGGATCCCATGATGCCTCCATAGTTGAACCGCTGCTGTATACTGATAATACATGTTAACCCTTTACCCAACACAGCTTTTTAACACACCTTTTTAATTTTTAAAACATCAACTGAATTTTTAAAAAAATAAATAATATTTACCTATAAAACCTTACAAATATGGATGTCACTGGAACCGGCTCATTGAGCCGGTTCCAATGACTGCCATATTTGTACGGATTTATTGACAATGTAAGTGTTGGGATATTTCAGATCATGTTAGCCATGTATTGGGTATTTAGCTGTCGTTATGTTAGGTAAAGGATTAAGTTGATTCAATTCTTTTTATGTGTATCCAAACAGAGGTGCAGCGAGAATCTATATGGCTTCTCATGGGTGTTGTTGCTCGAATCTTTGCATGAATTGATTCTCGGATTCTTCTGAAAAATAAGCCCTTTGTGCGATGCTATATATTTTTATACTGTACCAATGACCCAGACATAGCTGGTGCTAACTCTTAAAATATAGGGCCAAACACAAATTTTGCCCCCCAATCCCCAAAATTTGCATCTAAAACTAAAGAAAACATGTCCAGAGAGGCCCTCCACACCTCGCCCCCACTGCGCATGCGCAGTGTCAAGGACGTTCCGAAATTGGCGCCATTTATCATTCTAAGTTTGGCCCTTCATCAGTTAACATCTGACTGATCTTTGTGCTTTTAAATCTCAGTTTAAATGATGCCAGACAAATAAATATTAGTGAAATGGTGATTCTAAGGAGGATAGAAAAGGAGGAGAGGAAAAGAATGTGTGACAGAATATTATCAGGGCTGTAACTTAAAATTTTTTAATGAAATTATGTTAAGTTACCTATTTTCAAGGCAGCAGCCATTTTGTTGTCATTCTGATTATTTAGTTACACTGTTTTTACAAGTGTTTTTCCTCTCTCCCTGTCCTTTAAGTTCCCCCTTGCTATTCTCCCATGCTTTTGGCATAATTTCTGTAATTATTATTACTAAAATTTCTTGGGAGTTTAGCTGAATAACAGAATGAATTCTGTTCTTTCCCCATGTTTACGTCTTCACCTACGGGTGGTTAGGCGTTGTGTTCTGCATCTACCATCTGATGTTCTGCAGTTTCTTCCCTGGAAGTCTCTGTTTTGCATCAGATGGTGTATTTTTGGTAACTGATTTCGGGCCTGGGTGCCTGGAGTCTTATTTTAGTGTTTTTACACTCATTGTTTACATTTACAACAGCCCTCTGTGTGAGGGGGGGATTTCTAATAATAATATCTTTATGTTATTTCAATCATAACTAGATACATTATTATTGTTCGTAAGTGTTGAATAAATTGTTTAAAATATTTTTTAAATTTTTGTCCACACTTAGGCTTGGGATCCATTGGGGCTCAACGTTACTTTTCAGAAACTTGGGCTGTTCTGAAAAAATATTTTTTCAAAATATTTTGATTTCAATTATTTTTTCTATATTAATGGATCATATTATTATTATGTATTTTGATTGCCAGGGGTTAGTGCGAGTACCAGGACTTGTTTTCTTTTCACATTGAAAGGATATTGATCTATTGTTTTAAGAGGAAGTCTTCCTCTGACCTTTTTATCATTCTATATGTGGTCAGTGTACTCGCATTAACTCCGGTTCTGTATCGTATGATTTCGATGACAATATGGGAAGCGTATGTCACGGTATGTTGTTGGGGATTTGGACACTCCGGTCCTTTCCCCGCAGGGTCACTCTACTTTATCAATTTCTATTTCAGACGATCAAGATTAGGGTGATGTATCTGTGATGTCTTCCAACAGTGTGCCTCCGTCGTCACAATTAATGAAGGGCTAGCGGAAAAGTGCTCATGTAATACGCCAATTGCCTAAGAGGACCCTAGTAGGTTCGACGGCCTTTGACGTCCGCTAGCTCGCCCGGTGTAGCGTCCATTCACCGAATGGTTCGGCAGCCGGGTTCGTCCGTTGCGGTCTAGAAGGAATTTTGGGGTGATGCGAGCACTATAAAATTAACTTAATGCACACCCAGTGACGGCGGATCGGAGGGAGAACGGAGGAAGCCTTTTAGTCCGGTTCATAGCTCGTTCCGGTCCATCCGGACGGCAAGCGAGAGAGGCCCCTCTCTCGTTCAACAACATCTGGCCCCAGATGTTGTGGTACAAATGTGTCGTTAGCGGAGCATACGTCCGTCGCTCGGGACGCTCCGTTGTATAGGCAGTCCGCTGAGACTGCTAAGGCTTCCTCTTCGTGTCAGCGCACACGACCGCACCTTGGCTGCGTGACCGCCGATATATTACCAGCTTCGCCGATCAAGGATTCTTCGGCGACCAGGTCACACCATCCGGCAGCCAGGGATTCGAGACCGATGGACTCCGGACGTTCGCATAGGAAAAGTATGCGGGAGCCATCTGATGCGGAGCTGCCCTCGGCGAAGCAGCGATAGACTGCGCCTCCGCAGGTCTCGACGCCGGACATTCTTGTGCACATAGCACAGCTTATCGCAGCATCCCAGCAGCCGACAGAAACGGTGTCGGATCGAGAATTATCCGACAGCGCTGGGTCGGTAGCCGGGGACTCGAGGTCTGCAGACTCCGGACGTTCGCATAGGAAGTATGCGGGAGTCAACGTACACGGAGCTTCCAGCGGCAATGCATCGTAAGTCCGCTACTGCACAGGCCTCGGGAACGAACGTGCTTTCCTTAATAGCACAGTTTATCGCAGCATCCCAGCATCAACTGAATCTGTCGCATATATTTTATCCGACGATGCTGGGTCGGGACGCTCCGCGGAAGCGGGTACGGACGTCCGAAAGTTTCATCCGGTCCGACGGGATACCGAAAGGGATTCGGTGGATTTCAAGCTTTCCCTTTCGGAACAACATATGCTGCGATGCCGGATAAGAAACTGATAGCGTCGGTGGACTTAGAAATTTTTGGTTCGGTTCAGGGACATCGTCCCTCAGTTCCGACATAGTCCAATAATGTCACACAAACTTTCGAATTATTGAACGACGCTATATATATTATTATTTTATGCTTGCTATCCAAGCATTTCTGGTTTCTTGTTCGAAGAGTTATGGAGATGTCTTTCAAAAGTGTGCCTCTGTCGTCATAGTTAATGAAGAGTTAGCGGCAATAAGTGCTCATGGAATATGTCTATCGCTTACGGAGTGACATTCGCTAGCTCACCCGGTGTAGCGTACATTCATCGAATGGTTCGGCTGCCGGGTTCGTCCGTTGCGGTCTAGGAAGGAGATTTGGGTGATGCGAGCACTTTAATTACTTTAGTACTCACCCAGTGACGGCAGATTGAGGACAGATCGGAGGAAGCCAACAACATAGGGGACCGCATGTTGTGGTTCAGATATTTTACATTCGGAGCATATGTCCGTTGCTCGGGACGCTCCGTTATATTGACAGTCCGAGAGACTGTCTTTAATGCTTCCTCATCCTCACAGCAGGGCACACGACCGCACATTGGCTACGTGACCTCGAGTATCCGATCAGTTTCGGCATTCAGTGATTCCACAGCGAATAGGTCGCGCCATCCGGTAGCCAAGGGACACGAGGCCTATACACTCCGTTCGCTCGCATATTGGAAGTATGCACGGGGTAACGATCTCGGAGCTTCCTGCGGCAATGCATCGTAAGACCGCTGCTCCTCAGGCCTCAGTGACGGACGTGCTATCCGAGTTAGCACAGTTGTTTCGCAGCATCCCAGCAATTGACGGTTTCTCGGTCGAATCAGGAATTATCCGACGGCGCTGGGTCGGTGCGGTCCGCGGTTGCATCAAGCTACGGACGACCGAACGCTTTATAGGGTCCGACAGGATGGCGAAAGGGATTCGAAAGATTTCGAGTTTTCCCTTTAGTAGTATCGGAAGATGCCTTTCATATCTTCTGGCATTTCTTCCAGTGATTATTTTTCGGACTTCATTGCTGCGATCTTGGATAAGAGACTTATAGCGTCATTGGACTCGGATTTTTCGATCGGTACAGGGACTTTGTCCCTGACTTACCGACGCAGTCCAATATTGTCATTACAACATGTGTTTTATTTTTCGACGCTATATATTTATATATATACAAGACGGCTACTAAGCATGATAGTTTAGTTTCTTGTCCGCGTGGCTCATTTCTGCCATTTTATCTTTTTTACATATAGTTTATTTTGGCAGAGCAGGGCATACCGAGAGTTCATATGCGTCTAGACGGTGTGATTAAAGACTGCATATATTCTTTTTCACCGTTTATGTCTTTTCCAATTTCAATGTTGGGAACGACATTATGTATATTAGACTTAACTTAGACGCTTTATTATACGTAATCCGCCTTACTGAGGCGTTATCATTACGTCTTCAAGAAAAGATTTACGGGATATTATTCTCAATGTAATTTCTTTTGAGGGCAGTAGTTTGTTCACGTATAACTCCGCCCTTCAGTGGCTGATTGGAGTTGGTTAGACGTGAGGCAGCCCTAGCTACATCCACGCGTGGATAGTAGGTTAAGAACTCTCTCAGAGTCGCTTCGTTCTCGGAGGAGCTTCTCTTCGACGGCAACTTTCCGGCAATCCATGAATTGCTTGATTTATACATTCTCTTGTCTATCTAGTGTTACAAGAGATTCAGACTGGGGCAAACATTCGGTGGTTGACTCAGAGAGTGCCGCCGCAGTTGCCGGACCCGAGTGTGGCTGTTATGACGGTTGCCAGTCAAACAGATTGGGATATATACTGATCCCTACGGATTCGAAGTGCCAGGGTCTTTGGGTTCCGCAGTCTTTTAGCTATCAGTTAACTTCCGCGGAATAATGTTTTTTTAGGCTTGCTTTATGTCATTGCATGAACATTATTCAGAAACGCATGCCCAAATTCCTGTCCTTTAATTCGACAGTAGTGGCGTATCTCCGGAACCAGGGAGGCACTCTTTCGTTTCCGTTATTCAATTTAATGGAAAGAATCCGTCTGTTGGTTATAGTACACCAAGTTCAGTTTTGGTCCGTCATATTCTGGGTCGTCTGATTGTTTTATCGCACTCCCGTTCTCTTACGGGTCGCTTGTTGCTGTCAGAATGGACTCTCAACAAACAAGTATTCAATCAGATTTGCTATCTATGGGAGCGCCCAATGATGTTTTATTTATGACACAGTTGGCTAATCAATTGCAGACGTATGTGTTGGCTTGTCCAGATCTCTGAGCTAATACTGTTAACGCTCTATTGATCTATAGGACAGAATGATAGGATACGCGTATCCTCCGGCGCTGTTGTTTTTAGCAGGTATTGCTAAGATAAACAACCACAATATATTCTGTTGATAGCATCTCTATCTTCACAGAGATCATGAGTAATTTACTCTCTTGTCTACTGTGGATCTTAACGTGAAATCTTCCTCTATGTGAGGATCTTTTTTCACTGGGTAAATCGTGTCATTTTTATCACAACCAGCAAGGTCGCAACCTTCATGTTTTCCGTTGTGTGGTCCATATTGCATTGTAAGCACTGTACTGGACGAGCTTTGGACGCGATTTCTTACTATAGGAGATCCTCTTCTTCGCTATTCTATGCGACTAAAGTGGAGGCTCTTCCGTCGTGGTGTAGGGATCATTATGTTCATATGGTTGATCCCTCCATACTACTCATTGCTATTTTTTTAGTATACTTGTTTCACAAGATCTACTGCAGCCTGTTGTTATTTAGGTTATAGGTTTATGTTACCTCATACCTATGCACTCTACGATAGTTTACAATTGAGTCTTTTGTCTCTTTATCTAAGTCAGTTAGTAACTTTTTGATAAATAGACTTAGAATCTTTAGATTAAATTCCTATACGGATTTTAACTTCAGGTTCTTATTTAGCTAAGTAATCATTTGAGCCTCTGGAAACAGTAGTTTTCAAATTCTGACCTTTTAGACAGTAATTCTGTTGGTTTCTCTTTTACTGTAGAGTCAGTGAGTTTCATGCACTATCGATGGATGATTTTCACTTTCATAGTTTCGGAATCAATACTTCCGTTACTATTTAGGTTGGATTGTTGCATAAGAGTTAGGCTCCTATTATCCGGAACCTATTATTTTAAGGTCCTTCCGTCTTCGTATGGGCATAGGCCTTTACTCTTTCCGGGTACAGTTTATGTATTTATAAACAGATATCTGTTTATTACAAGGGCGTAAGCTTCTTCTGTCTTTGATGTCTAGTAGAAGGACGTTACGCTCCATTTTATTGTTAATGGATTCTATTAACTAGCGTACTGCTTATGGTATATCATTGGCTTAGCAGTTGTGCTTAAGATTTCGGCTCATGAAGTAAGAGTTCTTCTACTTCTTGGGCTTACATTAATAGTGTTCTTTTATAGATTTTTGAAGGCTGCTCATTGCGCTCAGCCATCCATTCATGAATTTTATCTCAGAAATATCGAGTCCATTTCTGGAGGCCTCTATTGTTAGGTCTATTATCTACTGCTCAGAATGTCATTCACTTAACAGTTGCTACTATAGCTAGGTAGGCTGTCTGTTTCGGCAGTGTCTCCGTTCGGCTGCCCTCTTCGCTCTGGGCTATTTGACCCAGGGCAAGAAAAAGGGGGGGGGGGGGAGGGTGTTCCCTTGGGTCACCTGTTTTTACTATGAAAACAAGGGGATACCTCCTCCGGAGTTAGTAATTCTGAGCTGTTTTTAGGATGGTTGTTTAGTGAGAAGTTTAAGTTTATAAAATTCATTCAAGTCTTAGTTTTTAAAGTATAGCTTTTGAATATTGCATATGTCAACGGACATGATTATGCAATTCTCACACACTTTTAGGAGTATAAGAGTCTCTATTCTCTAGACTTACTTTATTATTGGCTTACTTTAAAAATTATTAGTATAAGGATTATTGGATATTAATAGAGTACATGGATGTATGAAGCTCAATTTTTGGAAGGTGTTGTATCTTTCTAATTTATCATAAATAAGAAAGATACATGTAAGGCCTATTACTTCTTTTCCCTACAGGGGATGACTCTATTTTATTTTATTGAGCGTATTCCATTTTGCTCTATGTCCTTGGCCCTCCAGCCTTTTTACTATTCAGCTATGTCTGGGTCATTGGTACAGTATAAAAATGTTAAAAAATTTATAGTAATTTATATATTTTTTATACTTACCAATGACCCAGACGGGGATGGCCCTCCCAGGAGTTGGGAACTCTTGCCTCCCCGCTGAGTACATAGCGCTTACCAGGCACTGGTTATTAGAATGATAAATGGCGCCAATTTCGGAACGTCCTTGACACTGCGCATGCGCAGTGGGGGCGAGGTGTGGAGGGCCTCTCTGGACATGTTTTCTTTAGTTTTAGATGCAAATTTTGGGGATTGGGGGGCAAAATTTGTGTTTGGCCCTATATTTTAAGAGTTAGCACCAGCTATGTCTGGGTCATTGGTAAGTATAAAAAATATATAAATTACTATAAATTTTTTAACTTTTATACTGTACCAATGACCCAGACATAGCTGGTGCTAACTCTTAAAATATAGGGCCAAACACAAATTTTGCCCCCCAATCCCCAAAATTTGCATCTAAAACCAAAGAAAACATGTCCTGAAAGGCCCTCCACACTTCGCCCCTACTGCGCATGCGCAGTGTCAAGGACGTTCCGAAATGGCGCCATTAATCATTCTAAGTTTGGCCCTTCATCAGTTAACATCTGACTGATCTTTGTGCTTGTAAATCTCAGTTTAAATGATGCCAGACACATAAATATTAGTGAAATGGTGATTCTAAGGAGGATAGAGAAGGAGGAGAGGAAAAATGTGTGACAGAATATTATCAGGGCTGTAACTTGAAATTTTTTAATGAAATTATGTTAAGTTACCTATTTTCGAGGCAGCAGCCATTTTTAGCTCAACTTGACAAAGTCAAGCTGAGCTATTGCCATCACTTCTCGTCCGTCGGCGTATTAGTACGTTAGTACGTTAGTACGTACGTCCACAATTTCCTTTGGCACACCTCACAGGTCGCATTTATGATCAGATTACTTTGAAACTGGGCATGCTTGTTTGGGGTGACCTCTAGATGGGAGCTATCGATTTTCTTCAATTTCCGTCAAGAAATGTTGCCGCGGCCAACATTCTTAGAACTTAGTTTAGTCAAACCACAATATTTCCCTTTGGCACACCCTACAGGGCACATTTATGATTTGATTGCTTTGAAACCTGGTATGCTTATTTAGGGTGACCTCTAGATGGGAGCTATCGATTTTCTTCAATTTCCGGCAGAAAATGTTGCCACGGCAAACGTTCGTAGAACTTAGTTTAGTCAGACCTCAATATTTCCCTTTGGCACACCCTACAGGGGACATTTATGATCAGATTGCTTTGAAACCTGGTATGCTTGTTTGGGGAGACCTCTAGATGGGTGCTATCGATTTTCTTCAATTTCTGTCAAAAAATGTTGCCGCGGCCAACGTTCTTAGAACTTAGTTTAGTCAGAAGACTCAATATTTCCCTTTGGCACACCCTACAGGGTACATTTATGATTTGATTGCTTTGAAACCTGGCATGCTTGTTTGGGGTGACCTCTAGATGGGAGCTATCGATTTTCTTCAATTTCCGACAAGAAATGTTGCCGCGGCCAACGTTCTTAGAACTTAGTTTAGTCAAACCACAATATTTCCCTTTGGCACACCCTACAGGGCACATTTATGATTTGATTGCTTTGAAACCTGGTATGCTTATTTAGGGTGACCTCTAGATGGGAGCTATCGATTTTCTTCAATTTCCGGCAGAAAATGTTACCACGGCCAACGTTCGTAGAACTTAGTTTAGTCAGACCTCAATATTTCCCTTTGGCACACCCTACAGGGCACATTTATGATCAGGTTGCTTTGAAACCTGGTATGCTTGTTTGGGGAGATATCTAGATGGGTGCTATCGATTTTCTTCAATTTCTGTCAAAAAATGTTGCCGCGGCCAACGTTCTTAGAACTTAGTTTAGTCAAACCACAATATTTCCCTTTGGCACACCCTACAGGGCACATTTATGATTTGATTGCTTTGAAACCTGGTATGCTCATTTAGGGTGACCTCTAGATGGGAACTATCGATTTTCTTCAATTTCCGGCAAAAAATGTTGCCACAGCCAACGTTCGTAGAACTTAGTTTAGTCAGACCTCAATATTCTCCTTTGGCACACCATACAGGGCCCATTTATGATCAGATTGCTTTGAAACCTGGTATGCTTGTTTGGGGAGACCTCTAGATGGGAGCTATCGATTTTCTGCAATTTCTGTCAAAAAATGTTGCCGCGGCCAACGTTCTTAGAACTTAGTTTAGTCAGAAGACTCAATATTTCCCTTTGGCACACCCTACAGGGCACATTTATGATCGGATTGCTTTGAAACCTTTCATGCTTGTTTGGGGTGACCTCTAGATGGGAGCTATCAATTTTCTTCAATTTCCATCAAAAAATGTTGCCGCAGCCAACATTCTTAGAACTTAGAACTTAGTTTAGTCAGACCACAATATTTCCCTTTGGCTCACCCTACAGAGCACATTTATGATTAGATTGCTTTGAAACCTGGTATGCTTATTTACGGTGACCTCTAGATGGGAGCTATCGATTTTCTTCCATTTCCGTCAAAAAATGTTGCCACGGCCAACGTTCTTAGAATTTAGTCTAGTCAGACCACAATATTTCCCTTTTATACACCCTACAGGGCACATATATGATTAGATTGCTTTGAAACCTGGCATGCTTGTTTGGGGAGGCCTCTAGATGGGAACTATTGATTTTCTTCGGTTTCTGTCAAAAAATGTTGCCACTGGCAAAAAAAATGACATTGGTACCAATGATCTTCAATTTTGCCATTTCATTTATAACTTACCAAGTTCAAGTTTGTCAAGATGAGCTACAGTGTCATTGACACTTTCATGTTGTCATTCTGATTATTTAGTTACACTGTTTTTTAAGTGTTTTCCTCTCTCCCTGTCCTTTAAGTTCCCCCTTGCTATTCTCCCATGCTTTTGGCATAGTTTTTGTAATTATTATTACTAAATTTTCTTGGGAGTTTTAGCTGTATAACAGAATGAATTCTGTTCTTTTCCCCATGTTTACGTCTTCACCTACGGGTGGTTAGGCGTTGTGTTCTGCATCTATCATCTGATGTTCTGCAGTTTCTTCCCTGGAAGTCTCTGTTTTGCATCAGATAGTGTATTTTTGGTAACTGATTTCGGGCCTGGGTGCCTGGAGTCTTATTTTAGTGTTTTTACACTCATTGTTTACATTTACAACAGCCCTCTGTGTGAGGGGGGGATTTCTGGAAAATAATATCTTGATGTTATTTTAATCATAACTAGATACATTATTATTGTTCGTAAGTGTTGCATAAATTGTTTAAAATATTTTAAAAATTTTTGTCCACACTTAGGCTTGGGATCCATTGGGGCTCAACGTTACTGAAAAAATATTTTTTCAAAATATTTTGATTTCAATTATTTTTTCTATATTAATGGATCATGTTATTATTATGTATTTTGATTGCCAGGGGTTAGTGCGAGTACCAGGACTTGTTTTCTTTTCACATTGAAAGGATATTGATCAATTGTAATAAGAGGAAGTCTTCCTCTGACTTTATAATCATTCTATATGTGGTCAGTGTACTCGCATTAACTCCTGTTCTGTATCGTATGATTTCGATGACAATATGGGAAGCGTATGTCACGGTATGTTATTGGGGAATTGGACACTCTGGTCCTTTCCCCGCAGGGTCACTCTACTTTATCTATTTCTATTTCAGACGATCAAGATTAGGGTGATGTATCTGTGATGTCTTCCAACAGTGTGCCTCCGTCGTCACAATTAATGAAGGGCTAGCGGAAAATTGCTCATGTAAATACGCCAATTGCCTAAGAGGACCCTAGTAGGTTCGACGGCCTTTGACGTCCGCTAGCTCGCCCGGTGTAGCGTCCATTCACCGAATGGTTCGGCAGTCGGGTTCGTCTGTTGCGGTCTAGAAGGAATTTTGGGGTGATGCGAGCACTATAAATCAACCTAATGCACACCCAGTGACGGCGGATCGGAGGGAGAACGGAGGAAGCCTTTTAGTCTGGTTCATAGCTCGTTCCGGTCCATCCGGACGGCAAGCGAGAGAGGCCCCTCTCTCGTTCAACAACATCTGGCCCCAGATGTTGTGGTACAAAATGTTTCGCATTCGGAGCATACGTCCGTTGCTCGGGACGCTCCGACGTATAGTCAGTCCGGAGCAGACTGTCTATAAGGCTTCCTCATTCTCATTGTTGCGCACACGACCGCTCTTGGCTACGTGACCATGGATATCCAGTCAGCTTCGCCAGTCAGAGATTCATCGGCGACCAGGTCACACCATCCGGTAGCCAGGGACACGAGGCCTGCAGACTCCGGACGTTCGCATAGGAAGTGTGCGGGAGTCAACGTACACGGAGCTTCCGGCGGCAATGCATCGTAAGACCGCTACTGCACAGGCCTCTGGAACGGGCGTGCTTTCCTAAATAGCACAGTTTATCGCAGCATCCCAGCATCAACTGAATCTGTCGCATATTTTTTATCCGACGATGCTGGGTCGGGACGCTCCGCAGAAGCGGGTACGGACGTCCGAAAATTTCATCCGGTCCGACGGGATACCGAAAGGGATTTGGAGGATTTCGAGCTTTCCCTTTCGGAACAACATATGCTGTTGTGTATGTCATCTGACTTGGTCTTCTACAGCTTCTTTCGTCGGACCAGAATGCTGCGATGCCGGATAAGAAACTGATAGCGTCGGTGGACTTAGAAATTTTTGGTTCGGTTCAGGGACATCGTCCCTCAGTTCCGACATAGTCCAATAATGTCACACAACTTTCGAATTATTGAACGACGCTATATATATTATTATTTTATGCTTGCTATAACCAAGCATTTCTGGTTTCTTGTTCGCAAAGTTACGGAGATGTCTTTCAAAAGTGTGCCTCTGTCGTCATACTTAATGAAGAGCTAGCGGCATTAAGTGCTCATGGAATATGTCTATCGCCTACGGAGTGACATTTGCTAGCTCACCCGGTGTAGCGTACATTCATCGAATGGTTCGGCTGCCGGGTTCGTCCGTTGCGGTCTAGGAAGGAGATTTGGGTGATGCGAGCACTTTAATTACTTTAGTACTCACCCAGTGACGGCAGATTGAGGACAGATCGGAGGAAGCCTGTTAGTCCGGTTCCTGGCTTGTCCAGGTCCGTCCGGGCTGTGAGCGAGAGAGGTCCCTCTCTCGTCCAACAACATAGGGGACCGCATGTTGTGGTTCAGATATTTTACATTTGGAGCATATGTCTGTCGGTCGGGACGCTCCGTTATATTGACAGTCCTAGAGACTGTCCTTAATGCTTCCTCATCCTCACAGCAGGGCACACAACCGCACATTGGCTACGTGACCTCGAGTATCCGATCAGTTTCGTCATTCAGTGATTCCACGGCGAAAAGGTCGCGCCAGGTCGAGGCCTATACACTCTGTTCGCTCGCATATTGGTAGTATGCACTGGGTAACGATCACGGAGCTTCCAGCGGCAATGTATTGTAGGACCGCTTCTCCTCAGGCCTCAGTGACGGACGTGCTATCCGAGTTAGCACAGTTGTTTCGCAGCATCCCAGCAATTGACAGTTTCTTGGTCGAATCAGGAATTATCCGACGGCACTGGGTCGGTGCGGTCCGCGGTTGCATCGGGTACGGACGACCGAACGCTTTATAGGGTCAGACAGGATGGCGAAAGGGATTCGAAAGTTTTCGAGTTTTCCCTTTAGTAGTATCGGAAGCTGCCTTTCATATCTTCTGGCATTATCTTCCAGTGATTGTTATTTCGGACTTCATTGCTGCGATCTTGGATAAGAGACTTATAGCGTCATTGGACTCGGATTTTTCGATCGGTTCAGGGACATTGTCCCTGACTTACCGACGCAGTCCAATAATGTCATTACAACATGTGTTTTATTTTTTGACGCTATATTTGCATACAAGCCTGCTACCAAGCATGATAGTTTAGTTTCTTGTCCGCGTTGCTCATTTCTGCCGTTTTATCATTTATACGAATAGTTTATTTTGGCAGAGCAGGGCATACCGAGAGTTCATATGCGTCTAGACGGTGTGGTTAAAGACTGGAAATATTCTTTTTCGCCGTTTATGTCTTTTCCAACTTCAATGTTGGAAACGACATGATGTATAGTAGACTTAACTTAGACGCTTTATCATACGTAATCCGCCTTACTGAGGCGTTATCATTACGTCTTCAAGAAAAGATTTACGGGATATTATTCTCAATGTAATTTCTTTTGAGGGCAGTAGTTTGTTCACGTATAACTCCGCCCTTCAGTGGCTGATTGGAGTTGGTTAGACATGACGCAGCCCTAGCTACATCCACACGCGTGGATAGTAAGGTTAAGAACTCTCTCAGAGTCGCTTCGTTCTCTGAGGAGCTTCTCTTCGACGGCAACTTTTCGGCAATCCATGAATTGCTCGATTTACACGTTCTCTTGTCTATCTAGTGTTACAAGAGATTCAGACTGGGGCAAACATTCGGTGGTTGACTCAGAGAGTGCCACCGCAGTTGCCGGACCCGAGTGTTGCTGTTATGACGGTTGCCAGTCAAACAGATTGGGATATAATACTGATCCCAACGGATTCGAAGTGCCAGGGTCTTTGGGTTCCGCAGTCTCTTAGCATTCAATTTTCTTCTGCGGAATAATGTTTTTTAGGCTTGCTTTATGTCATTGCATGAACATTATTCAGAAACGCATGCCCAAATCCTGTCCGTTAATTCGACAGTAGTGGCGTATCTCCGGATCCAGGGAGGCACTCTTTCGTTTCCGTTATTCAATTTAATGGAAAGAATCCATCTGTTGGTTTTACTACACCAAGTTCTGTTTTGGTCCGTCATATTCCGGGTCGTCTGATTGTTTTACCGGACTCCCGTTCACTTAGGGGCCGCTTGTTGCTGTCAGAATGGACTCTCAACAAACAAGTATTCAATCAGATTTGCTATCTATGGGAGCGCCCAATGATGATTTATTTACGACACAGCTTGCTAATCTATTGCAGACGTATGTGTTGGCTTGTCCAGATCTCTGAGCTAATGTTGTTGACGCTCTATTGATCTATAGGACGGAATGATAGGATACGCATATCCTCCGGCACTGTTGTTTCAGCAGGTATTGCTAAGATAAACAACCACAATACATTTCTGTTGATAGCATCTCTATCTTCACAGAGATCATGGGTAATTTACTCTCTTGTCTACTGTGGGACTTAACGTGAAATCTTCCTCAATGTGAGGATCTTTTTTCACTGGGTAAATCGTGTCATCTTTATCACAACCCGCAAGGTCGCAACCTTCATGTATTCCGTTGTGTGGTCCGTATTGCATTGTTAGCATTGTACTGGACGAGCTTTGGACGCGATTTCTTGCTATAGGAGATCCTCTTCTTCGCTATTCTATGCGGCTAAAGTGGAGGCTCTTCCGTCGTTGGTGTAGGGATCATTATGTTCATATTGTTGATCCCTCCATACTACTCATTGCAATTTTTTAGTATACTTGTTTCACAAGATCTACTGCAGCCTGTTATTATTAAGGTTATAGGTTTATGTTACCTCATACCTATGCACTCTAGGATAGTTTACAATTGAGTCTTATGTCTCTTTATCTAAGTCAGTTAGTAACTTTTTGATAAATAGACTTAGAATCTTTAGATTAAATTCCTATATGGATTTTAACTTCAGTTCTTATTTAGCTAAGTAATCATTTGAGCCTCTGGAAACAGTAGATTTTTATACTGTACCAATGACCCAGACATAGCTGGTGCTAACTCTTAAAATATAGGGCCAAACACAAATTTTGCCCCCCAATCCCCAAAATTTGCATCTAAAACTAAAGAAAACATGTCCTGAAAGGCCCTCCACACCTCGCCCCCACTGCGCATGCGCAGTGTCAAGGACGTTCCGAAATTGGCGCCATTTATCATTCTAAGTTTGGCCCTTCATCAGTTAACATCTGACTGATCTTTGTGCTTTTAAATCTCAGTTTAAATGATGCCAGACACATAAATATTAGTGAAATGGTGATTCTAAGGAGGATAGAAAAGGAGGAGAGGAAAAGAATGTGTGACAGAATATTATCAGGGCTGTAACTTAAAATTTTTTAATGAAATTATGTTAAGTTACCTATTTTCAAGGCAGCAGCCATTTTGTTGTCATTCTGATTATTTAGTTACACTGTTTTTTCAAGTGTTTTTCCTCTCTCCCTGTCCTTTAAGTTCCCCCTTGCTATTCTCCCATGCTTTTGGCATAGTTTCTGTAATTATTATTACTAAAATTTCTTGGGAGTTTTAGCTTAATAACAGAATGAATTCTGTTCTTTCCCCATGTTTACGTCTTCACCTACGGGTGGTTAGGCGTTGTGTTCTGCATCTACCATCTGATGTTCTGCAGTTTCTTCCCTGGAAGTCTCTGTTTTGCATCAGATGGTGTATTTTTGGTAACTGATTTCGGGCCTGGGTGCCTGGAGTCTTATTTTAGTGTTTTTACACTCATTGTTTACATTTACAACAGCCCTCTGTGTGAGGGGGGGATTTCTAAATAATAATATCTTTATGTTATTTTAATCATAACTAGATACATTATTATTGTTCGTAAGTGTTGAATAAATTGTTTAAAATATTTTTAAAATTTTTGTCCACACTTAGGCTTGGGATCCATTGGGGCTCAACGTTACTTTTCAGAAACTTGGGCTGTTCTGAAAAAATATTTTTTCAAAATATTTTGATTTCAATTATTTTTTCTATATTAATGGATCATATTATTATTATGTATTTTGATTGCCAGGGGTTAGTGCGAGTACCAGGACTTGTTTTCTTTTCACATTGAAAGGATATTGATCAATTGTTTTAGGAGGAAGTCTTCCTCTGACCTTATTATCATTCTATATGTGGTCAGTGTACTCGCATTAACTCCTGTTCTGTATCGTATGATTTCGATGACAATATGGGAAGCGTATGTCACGGTATGTTGTTGGGGATTTGGACACTCCGGTCCTTTCCCCGCAGGGTCACTCTACTTTATCAATTTCTATTTCAGACGATCAAGATTAGGGTGATGTATCTGTGATGTCTTCCAACAGTGTGCCTCCGTCGTCACAATTAATGAAGGGCTAGCGGAAAAGTGCTCATGTAATACGCCAATTGCCTAAGAGGACCCTAGTAGGTTCGACGGCCTTTGACGTCCGCTAGCTCGCCCGGTGTAGCGTCCATTCACCGAATGGTTCGGCAGCCGGGTTCGTCCGTTGCGGTCTAGAAGGAATTTTGGGGTGATGCGAGCACTATAAAATTAACTTAATGCACACCCAGTGACGGCGGATCGGAGGGAGAACGGAGGAAGCCTTTTAGTCCGGTTCATAGCTCGTTCCGGTCCATCCGGACGGCAAGCGAGAGAGGCCCCTCTCTCGTTCAACAACATCTGGCCCCAGATGTTGTGGTACAAATGTGTCGTTAGCGGAGCATACGTCCGTCGCTCGGGACGCTCCGTTGTATAGGCAGTCCGCTGAGACTGCTAAGGCTTCCTCTTCTCGTCAGCGCACACGACCGCACCTTGGCTGCGTGACCGCCGATATATTACCAGCTTCGCCGATCAAGGATTCTTCGGCGACCAGGTCACACCATCCGGCAGCCAGGGATTCGAGACCGATGGACTCCGGACGTTCGCATAGGAAGTATGCGGGAGCCATCTGATGCGGAGCTGCCCTCGGCGAAGCACCGATAGACTGCGCCTCCGCAGGTCTCGACGCCGGACATTCTTGTGCACATAGCACAACTTATCGCAGCATCCTAGCAGCCGACAGAAACGGTGTCGGATCGAGAATTATCCGACAGCGCTGGGTCGGTAGCCGGGGACTCGAGGCCTGCAGACTCCGGACGTTCGCATAGGAAGTGTGCGGGAGTCAACGTACACGGAGCTTCCAGCGGCAATGCATCGTAAGTCCGCTACTGTACAGGCCTCGGGAACGGACGTGCTTTCCTTAATAGCACAGTTTATCGCAGCATCCCAGCATCAACTGAATCTGTCGCATATATTTTATCCGACGATGCTGGGTCGGGACGCTCCGCGGAAGCGGGTACGGACGTCCGAAAGTTTCATCCGGTCCGACGGGATACCGAAAGGGATTCGGTGGATTTCAATCTTTCCCTTTCGGAACAACATATGCTGCGATGCCGGATAAGAAACTGATAGCGTCGGTGGACTTAGAAATTTTTGGTTCGGTTCAGGGACATCGTCCCTCAGTTCCGACATAGTCCAATAATGTCACACAATCTTTCGAATTATTGAACGACGCTATATATATTATTATTTTATGCTTGCTATCCAAGCATTTCTGGTTTCTTGTTCGAAGAGTTATGGAGATGTCTTTCAAAAGTGTGCCTCTGTCGTCATAGTTAATGAAGAGTTAGCGGCAATAAGTGCTCATGGAATATGTCTATCGCTTACGGAATGACATTCGCTAGCTCACCCGGTGTAGCGTACATTCATCGAATGGTTCGGCTGCCGGGTTCGTCCGTTGCGGTCTAGGACGGAGATTTGGGTGATGCGAGCACTTTAATTACTTTAGTACTCACCCAGTGACGGCAGATTGAGGACAGATCGGAGGAAGCCAACAACATAGGGGACCGCATGTTGTGGTTCAGATATTTTACATTCGGAGCATATGTCCGTTGCTCGGGACGCTCCGTTATATTGACAGTCCGAGAGACTGTCTTTAATGCTTCCTCATCCTCACAGCAGGGCACACGACCGCACATTGGCTACGTGACCTCGAGTATCCGATCAGTTTCGGCATTCAGTGATTTCACAGCGAATAGGTCGCGCCATCCGGTAGCCAAGGGACACGAGGCCTATACACTCCGTTCGCTCGCATATTGGAAGTATGCACGGGGTAACGATCTCGGAGCTTCCTGCGGCAATGCATCGTAAGACCGCTGCTCCTCAGGCCTCAGTGACGGACGTGCTATCCGAGTTAGCACAGTTGTTTCGCAGCATCCCAGCAATTGACGGTTTCTCGGTCGAATCAGGAATTATCCGACGGCGCTGGGTCGGTGCGGTCCGCGGTTGCATCAAGCTACGGACGACCGAACGCTTTATAGGGTCCGACAGGATGGCGAAAGGGATTCGAAAGATTTCGAGTTTTCCCTTTAGTAGTATCGGAAGATGCCTTTCATATCTTCTGGCATTTCTTCCAGTGATTATTTTTCGGACTTCATTGCTGCGATCTTGGATAAGAGACTTATAGCGTCATTGGACTCGGATTTTTCGATCGGTACAGGGACTTTGTCCCTGACTTACCGACGCAGTCCAATATTGTCATTACAACATGTGTTTTATTTTTCGACGCTATATATTATATATATATATACAAGCCTGCTACTAAGCATGATAGTTTAGTTTCTTGTCCGCGTGGCTCATTTCTGCCATTTTATCTTTTTTTACATATAGTTTATTTTGGCAGAGCAGGGCATACCGAGAGTTCATATGCGTCTAGACAGTGTGATTAAAGACTGCATATATTCTTTTTCGCCATTTATGTCTTTTCCAATTTCAATGTTGGGAACGACATTATGTATAGTAGACTTAACTTAGACGCTTTATTATACGTAATCCGCCTTACTGAGGCGTTATCATTACGTCTTCAAGAAAAGATTTACGGGATATTATTCTCAATGTAATTTCTTTTGAGGGCAGTAGTTTGTTCACGTATAACTCCGCCCTTCAGTGGCTGATTGGAGTTGGTTAGACGTGATGCAGCCCTAGCTACATCCACGCGTGGATAGTAGGTTAAGAACTCTCTCAGAGTCGCTTCGTTCTCGGAGGAGCTTCTCTTCGACGGCAACTTTCCGGCAATCCATGAATTGCTTGATTTATACATTCTCTTGTCTATCTAGTGTTACAAGAGATTCAGACTGGGGCAAACATTCGGTGGTTGACTCAGAGAGTGCCGCCGCAGTTGCCGGACCCTAGTGTAGCTGTTATGACGGTTGCCAGTCAAACAGATTGGGATATATACTGATCCCTACGGATTCGAAGTGCCAGGGTCTTTGGGTTCCGCAGTCTTTTAGCTATCAGTTTAACTTCCGCGGAATAATGTTTTTTAGGCTTGCTTTATGTCATTGCATGAACATTATTCAGAAACGCATGCCCAAATTCCTGTCCTTTAATTCGACAGTAGTGGCGTATCTCCGGAACCAGGGAGGCACTCTTTCGTTTCCGTTATTCAATTTAATGGAAAGAATCCGTCTGTTGGTTATAGTACACCAAGTTCAGTTTTGGTCCGTCATATTCTGGGTCGTCTGATTGTTTTATCGCACTCCCGTTCTCTTACGGGTCACTTGTTGCTGTCAGAATGGACTCTCAACAAACAAGTATTTAATCAGATTTGCTATCTATGGGAGCGCCCAATGATGTTTTATTATGACACAGCTTGCTAATCAATTGCAGACGTATGTGTTGGCTTGTCCAGATCTCTGAGCTAATACTGTTAACGCTCTATTGATCTATAGGACGCAATGATAGGATACGCGTATCCTCCGGCGCTGTTGTTTTAGCAGGTATTGCTAAGATAAACAACCACAATACATTTCTGTTGACAGCATCTCTATCTTCACAGAGATCATGAGTAATTTACTCTCTTGTCTACTGTGGATCTTAACGTGAAATCTTCCTCTATGTGAGGATCTTTTTTCACTGGGTAAATCGTGTCATCTTTATCACAACCAGCAAGGTCGCAACCTTCATGTATTCCGTTGTGTGGTCCGTATTGCATTGTAAGCACTGTACTGGACGAGCTTTGGACGCGATTTCTTACTATAGGAGATCCTCTTCTTCGCTATTCTATGCGGCTAAAGTGGAGGCTCTTCCGTCGTGGTGTAGGGATCATTATGTTCATATTGTTGATCCCTCCATACTACGCATTGCTAGTTTTTAGTATACTTGTTTCACAAGATCTACTGCAGCCTGTTGTTATTTAGGTTATAGGTTTATGTTACCTCATACCTATGCACTCTACGATAGTTTACAATTGAGTCTTTTGTCTCTTTATCTAAGTCAGTTAGTAACTTTTTGATAAATAGACTTAGAATCTTTAGATTAAATTCCTATACGGATTTTAACTTCGGTTCTTATTTAGCTAAGTAATCATTTGAGCCTCTGGAAACAGTAGTTTTCAAATTCTGACCTTTTAGACAGTAATTCTGTTGGTTTCTCTTTTACTGTAGAATCAGTGAGTTTCATGCACTATCGATGGATGATTTTCACTTTCATAGTTTCGAAATCAATACTTCCGTTACTATTTAGGTTGGATTGTTGCATAAGAGTTAGGCTCCTATTATCCGGAACCTATTATTTTAAGGTCCTTCCGTCTTCGTATGGGCATAGGCCTTTACTCTTTCCGGGTACAGTTTATGTATTTATAAACAGATATCTGTTTATTACAAGGGCGTAAGCTTCTTCTGTCTTTGATGTCTAGTAGAAGGACGTTACGCTCCATTTTATTGTTAATCGATTCTATTAACTAGCGTACTGCTTATGGTATATCATTGGCTTAGCAGTTGTGCTTAAGATTTCGGCTCATGAAGTAAGAGTTCTTCTACTTCTTGGGCTTACATTAATAGTGTTGCTATTATAGATTTTTGAAGGCTGCTCATTGCGCTCAGCCATCCATTCATGAATTTTTTTCTCAGAAATATCGAGTCCATTTCTGGAGGCCTCTATTGTTAGGTCTATTATCTACTGCTCAGAATGTCATTCACTTAACAGTTGCTACTATAGCTAGGTAGGCTGTCTGTTTCGGCAGTGTCTCCGTTCGGCTGCCCTCTTCGCTCTGGGCTATTTGACCCAGGGCAAGAAAAAGGGGGGGGGGGGGGGAGGGTGTTCCCTTGGGTCACCTGTTTTTACTATGAAAACAAGGGGATACCTCCTCCGGAGTTAGTAATTCTGAGCTGTTATTGGGATGGTTGTTTAGTGAGAAGTTTAAGTTTATAAAATTCATTCAAGTCTTAGTTTTTAAAGTATAGCTTTTGAATATTGCATATGTCAACGGACATGATTATGCAATTCTCACACACTTTTAGGAGTATAAGAGTCTCTATTCTCTAGACTTACTTTATTATTGGCTTACTTTAAAAATTATTAGTATAAGGATTATTGGATATTAATAGAGTACATGGATGTATGAAGCTCAATTTTTGGAAGGTGTTGTATCTTTCTAATTTATCATAAATAAGAAAGATACATGTAAGGCCTATTACTTCTTTTCCCTACAGGGGATGACTCTATTTTATTTTATTGAGCGTATTCCATTTTGCTCTATGTCCTTGGCCCTCCAGCCTTTTTACTATTCAGCTATGTCTGGGTCATTGGTACAGTATAAAAATGTTAAAAAATTTATAGTAATTTATATATTTTTTATACTTACCAATGACCCAGACGGGGATGGCCCTCCCAGGAGTTGGGAACTCTTGCCTCCCCGCTGAGTACATAGCGCTTACCAGGCACTGGTTATTAGAATGATAAATGGCGCCAATTTCAGAACGTCCTTGACACTGCGCATGCGCAGTGGGGGCGAGGTGTGGAGGGCCTTTCAGGACATGTTTTCTTTAGTTTTAGATGCAAATTTTGGGGATTGGGGGGCAAAATTTGTGTTTGGCCCTATATTTTAAGAGTTAGCACCAGCTATGTCTGGGTCATTGGTAAGTATAAAAAATATATAAATTACTATAAATTTTTTAACTTTTCAAATTCTGACCTTTTAGACAGTAATTCTGTTGGTTTCTCTTTTACTGTAGAGTCAGTGAGTTTCATGCACTATCGATGGATGATTTTCACTTTCGTAGTTTCGGAATCACTATTCCGTTACTATTTAGGTTGGATTTTTGCATAAGAGTTAGGCTCCTAATATCCGGAACCTATTGTTATTAAGGTCCTTCCGTCTTCGTACGGGCATAGGCCTTTACTCTTTCCGGGTAGAGTTTATGTATTTATAAACAGATATCTGTTTATTTCTATGGGCGTAAGCTTCTTCTGTCTTTGATGCCTAGTAGAAGGACGTTACGCTCCATTCTATTGTTAATGGATTCTATTAACTATCGGTACTGCTTATGGTATATCATTGACTTAGCAGTTGTGCTTAAGATTTCGGCTCATGAAGTAAGAGTTCTTCTACATCTTGGGCTTACATTAATAGTGTCGCTATTATAGATTTTTGAAGGCTGCTCATTGCGCTCAGCCATCCACATTCATGAATTTTTATCTCAGAAATATCGAGTCCATTTCTGGAGGCCTCTATTGTTAGGTCTATTATCTACTGCTCAGAATGTCATTCACTTAACAGTTGCTACTATAGCTAGGTAGGCTGTCTGTTTCGGCAGTGTCTCCGTTCTGCTGCCCTCTTCGCTCTGGGCTATTTGACCCAGGGCAAGAAAAAGGGGGGGGGGGGAGGGTGTTCCCTTGGGTCACCTGTTTTACTATGAAAACAAGGGGATACCTCCTCCGGAGTTAGTGATTCTGAGCTGTTATTGGGATGGTTGTTTAGTGAGAAGTTTAGGTTTTTAGAATTCATTCAAGTCTTAGTTTTTAAAGTATAGCTTTTGATTATTGCATATGTCAACGGACATGATTATGCAATCCTCAGACACTTTTAGGAGTATAAGAGTCTCTATTCTCTAGACTTACTTTATTTATTGGCTTACTTTAAAAATTATTAGTATAAGGATTATATTGGATATTAATAGAGTACATGGATGTATGAAGCTCAATTTTGGAAGGTGTTGTATCTTTCTAATTTATCATAAATAAGAAAGATACATGTAAGGCCTATTACTTCTTTTTCCTTACAGGGGATGACTCTATTTTATATTATTGAGCGTATTCTATTTTGCTCTATGTCCTTTGCCCTCCAGCCTTTTTACTATTCAGCTATGTCTGGGTCATTGGTACAGTATAAAAATGTTAAAAAATTTATAGTAATTTATATATTTTTTATACTTACCAATGACCCAGACGGGGATGGCCCTCCCAGGAGTTGGGAACTCTTGCCTCCCCGCTGAGTACATAGCGCTTACCAGGCACTGGTTTTTAGAATGATTAATGGCGCCAATTTCGGAACGTCCTTGACACTGCGCATGCGCAGTAGGGGCGAAGTGTGGAGGGCCTTTCAGGACATGTTTTCTTTGGTTTTAGATGCAAATTTTGGGGATTGGGGGGCAAAATTTGTGTTTGGCCCTATATTTTAAGAGTTAGCACCAGCTATGTCTGGGTCATTGGTAAGTATAAAAAATATAGAAATTACTATAAATTTTTTAACTTTCTTGTTTTATCATGCTATATCACTGAATTTGTAAGGGGCATTATAATCATGCAGTACATGGAAAATGGGTTCCTACTAAAAGTGGAGTTATCATTCATACAATAACTCATTGACTGTGAAAAAGCATTAGAACGCCAAACAAAGTTCCAGTCGATGGACCTCCGGGTTTAACCCGGAGGTCCACTGGCTGGAACTTTGCTTGGCGACCTTATGGATTATTAGAGAAATTGGCAGTTATTGTAGGTTTGTAAATTCCACTCCACGGGTCTTTTAGTGTGCTAATACACCGTCCAAGTACTGTACCCCTGACTTGCAGTGCCCTTGTTATTCTTTGAAAGCAAAAGCCTAAATAGGTATAGTGCTGGAAAAGTTTGGGTCATTGTCTTACTCCTTATTTTTCTCAACAGGAAAGTGTCAAATGAAACTGCCACTGGTAGTGTGAGTGTACAGAAAGTTAGAACAACATTAACTATAAGAGTAGAAACTCTTAACTTTGATACCCAAGCATGTGTTTTGCGAGTGAAAGGCAGGAATATCCAAGAGAATCAGTATGTCAAGGTATGTATAGAAAAGAGTCTTTCTGTCTTGATGATTTATCACATTCTTGTAAACAAGAGAGAGGAAGTGGTGGATCAGTGGTTATGGCATTGAACTTAAAGTATAAAGGCCCACAGTTCCATTCCCACCAAGGGCACCTGTGTTGTGTCCTTTGGCAAAGTACTTAATCCAAATTGCCCAAATGGGGCTCAGTGGCACTGTGTGCTAAGGGATAGTGCTCATCGATGAGGCACATGCTTTCAACCAATGCTAACCCTGCTTGTGCAGAGTTAGTATGTTGTGGAGTTGGTCAGTTGCTCTCCACTGCTCAGTGGTTCTCCCTAGGTACTCTGGCTTCCTCCACCTGTAAAACTGTCCTACATAAGGGGAGAGTCCTTAAGCCTTTACCAAACGAATTGGCCACATCTGCCCACGTAATATGCAAATTCAACAGCTGAAAAAATATTAAATTTTCAAAAAATTTCAACAAAACCATATCATGTTAACCCTCTTTGCAACGAGCTGGTTGAACTCATTCCAATGAGTGGTCACATGATATGATTTGGTTGGAATTTTTTGAAAAATTTAAAAAAATGATATTTAAATAATAAATTTTGATATCGTCTGCGTTGGGTAAAGGGTTAAACTTCAGTAAAAAAAAGTCAATGTTAATAAGCAATATAAAAATAACGGCAAAGTTTTGACCAGCAAATATTTCTCATAATGCAGTTCGATATTTAACCAAATATACCTTGTTCGACAGAGCTCAATGATCCCTGTCAAACAAGATACAATTGGTTGAATTCATAGTTACACAAGAGAAAGACTAGAGTGATTGGAGACAATTCTGTTGCACTACCAGAGCGCAACAGGTTAATTAGTTAATCAGGTGATTGTTATTATAGTTGAGAATTGTTAGATAAATCTGTCATCACCTATACAGTCTCACTATTTTGTTGACCCTAGTGGATCCTCACTCCCCAAAAAGATCCTTTTCCAATTTCTAACCTTGGCAATATTAACCCTATGAAACGTGGTTTAAACACTTATGTCAGTTCAACTGCAGCAATTAGAAGAGTCCATTTTCATTATTTGGGGGTAGACCAAATATAATATTTTCGACGTGCAGCCTTGTATATTGATTGGTCTACCTCACACATTCACTTAGTAGCCATGATACTTAATGATACTATGGCATATCGTGTTCCTGGCCATAAAAACGGCCTCTCGGGTTCAGAATGTTAAAAAGAACATGAAAAAGTGCTTGTATAGAATGAGACCAAATGGCCCATATCTGTCTCCAGTATCTCAGATAGCTGTTTTTAGAGCTGGGACGTTTTGATTTAAAAGGATTCAAGATAAAATCACGGTTTTGGTTCATTTTTTTTTTATGTATTAGATCATATAGTAAATATCACTTCAGTCTCCTTAACTTGGAAAAAATACTCAACAGTTTTTACACTATCACTCACCACAAAGTATCTTGTCTGTAAGTATCACCATTGGGGAGCGAGGTGGCTCAGTGGTTGACTGTTGAACTTCTATGCTAGAGGTCCCGAGAAAGATCCCCGTCTGGGCCAACCTGTGTTTTGTCCTTGGGCAAGGCACTTTATCCCAGTTGCCTACATGGGGGCACGATGATGCCGTGTACTAGGGCATACTGCACGTCGATGGTGCAATGTCTTCAACCACTGTAACCCTGCTTGAGCAGAGCTTAAACAGAGTTAGAATGTTGAGGAGCTGACAGTTGCTCGTCGATGCTTAGTTCTTTCTGGGTACTCCGACTTCCTCCACCTGTAAAACTGTCGCAGTCACGAATAGCCATTGTGCATAAGTATGTGACCTTAAACACCAATAAATAAATAAATAGTATCACCATTGGTTTCAGCCTAACTTCCCTTGATCATTATTTGAGGATCAGTTACTAAGCCTATTCCCTCAGAAAAACATGAATTACGGTAACATATGAATAAAGTTCATCTAATCAATATTGGGTTCTCATTGTCATTGTGGACAAGTCAAAAAGGAGAAAATGTGACTGAGAATGTGACGTATTCGCCCCTTTGCCAGATGGACCAGGTGACGAGAGTCCATAGGAGCCACTAGTCCAGTTCCCTCCCTGTAAGATAGTTTGATCAGTTTATGCACAAACACAGTAAAACCATGTTGATGGGTCTTGTGGTTGTCCTTTGAAAAAAAATTTGGGGGGGGGGGGGCTATTAAAATAGCCGATGTCCATCCGTCCGAGCATCCATCTCTCTGTGTGTCCGTGCCACTTTGGTTTCCTGATGATAACTTTAGT
Source organism: Pictodentalium vernedei (assembly GCA_031216915.1). NCBI lineage: Eukaryota > Metazoa > Mollusca > Scaphopoda > Dentaliida > Dentaliidae > Pictodentalium > Pictodentalium vernedei. The sequence goes on from CM062294.1 coordinate 392,264,337, forward strand.
TATAGTTAGCCAAAGCTAATGAAATTTAGTATGTAAGTGTATCAACATAAAATGCAGGTCAAGATCGAGGTGTGGTCTGACGATTTTTACCAGAGTTGTGTCCCTTTTTCGACTTCAAAAATTAATTTTTTTGGTTTCCCGATGATTACTTTAGGTATAGTTGGCCAAATCAAATGAAATTTGGTATGTAGGTGTATCAACATAAAATACATGTCAAGTTTGAATCGGGTTGCGGCCCTATCATTTTTGCCAGAGTTATGCCCCTTTCTCAACTTTGCAAATTCATTTTTTTTTGGTTTCCCAATGATAACTTTAGCTATTGTTGACCGAATCAAATAAAATTTGGTATGTAGGTGTATCAACATAAAATACAGGTCAATTTCAAATCAGGATTTGATCTGCCATTTTTGCCAGAGTTATGTCCCTTCTTCAATTTCAAAAAATTAAATTTTTTTCAAATACCTTGAATTGCACACTTTTTTGGGGGGTGGGGGGTTTGGGGGGGGGGGGGGGCATGTGGCCGGGAGGCCTTTTATTCAATTTGTGGTTTGCTACAAAAATCAGAAAGGAATCGAAAAACAAACAATAAACCCAACCCAGCTCTAGCTGTCTCAGTTTGAAACATCTATTGCAGGTTGCTGAGTTTCGGAGAAATTATGAGACCCACCCTAATGCAGGAACTTCTGCTTTTAAATGACAAAATAGACTTTTGAGACTTCCAGAGTGTTTCAGAGATCAAACTTAACATCAGTATGTCTGATTCTACTGAAAATATCCTTCAGGGAGTGTGGTGGCGCACTGGTTACAACATTGGACTTCAAACTGAAAGCCTAGGGTCAACGGTTCGATCTCCATCTTTAACTGTGTTGTATCCTTGGCCAAAGCACGTAATTCCAATTGCCCACATACCATAAAACTGTCCAACATGAGGTGACCCGAGCTGTTGAAAGTGTCATTAAGCCCCCTAAACCAAAAAGAAATATCCTTTTAATATTTCAGTGTAAGCTTTTTTGTCAACTTGCTTCTACAAAGGTGATATGATATGAAGTCAATCGAAAGATATATACTTCTTGAATTAATCTTTAACTCTTTTGGCGCGGAAACAGAGAAACAGAATTCTTAGCGCCTAATATTCATCAGGAATTTTACAAAAAGTGTAGGTTGTTAGATTTAAAGCGTTATTATTTTAAAAGGTGTTCTAATGATCTCATTGACAGTTTGTCAAATGATTTTGTGTATATATTTAAATGGCACCTTTATACTTTCAAGGGACGATATCATTGTTCATGGATAGGACATAAATGGAGCATGAAACGTAGGAATACGGAAATACATATGTTTGTTCAACCCTTTACCCAATGAATCGGCTGCATTCCCCCCCCCCCCTGCATAATATGCAACTTCAGCAGTTGAAAAAAGGTCATTTTTCAAAAAATTTCAACAAAACCATATCATGTTCCAACAAGGGGTCACATGATATTGTTTTGTTGAAATTTTTTGAAAAAAAGATATTTAAAATAATAAATTTTGATATCGTCTGCATTGGATAAGGGTTAAAAGCACTTGAAAATGGATACACACAGTTAGCTAAAATGACTACTGCAGTACCTTTCCGTGGTCTGCCGTCTGTCGACTTTAGTCACCTGTCGTGCCAAAAGAGTTAAGCAAATGCTTGAATATGATTACAAATCAAATTATTCAAACCTTGGTGAATATGGGAACTGAGTGAAACACGGTAGAGCCCATTTAATTGGATATTTCTTCCAAGAATGTTGCTAAATTAGATGGCAAACAGATGTTTCTTTGGATTTTTTTGATACCTTTTTGTCCTATTTTATAACAAGTGATCTAACCCTTAACAGCCTGGAGAATTTTCTACATTTCTGCTGCACATTTACAGTGTAGATCCTGTAACTTTGCATTTATTTCTAGCTAAGTCTTGGCTGTATATATAGGCAGCCAAGACTTGCCTACAAACAATTTCCAAGGTATTATAATTTTAATTTGAGTTTACCCAGAGACTGCAAGTCATTGGAGTTAGAATTAGACCATATTCTGAGGCACCAGTAAAACCACAAGGTTATAAATGGCATTTCAGACAGCCTTTATTACAAAACTTCTCATCAGTGGGGCAGAAAAGAAACTGACTTGATGAGTCTGCGATGTCGCCAGATTCGACCAGTCTATATACCTCAACATGTGTAATAACTCAATTCCAATTGAGTGCAAGTGAAAAAAAAATTTCTTCTGAATCAAAATAATTGCACATGTGGTTGCTACCCTTAGTACAAATTTGTATTTTTTTCTAGACGTTGGTTCTTGTAATGAGAAAAATATGTTCTTGTTGTAAGATGATAAATGTATTTTTTTCCACAGATGGGTGCCTATCACACTCTTGATTTAGAATTGAATAGAAAATTTACACTAGGAAAACATGAATTTGACAGTGTTGCCTTAGAACGAATAGGTAAGAATATTGTATTACCTGCTTCATGTTTATTTTGCTATTAATTTTAGTTATTATAGAATTGAGAACAAGTTGTTTTTTTTAATCCAGCTATATATTATTGTTTAATTTTTATCAGTTCATCTAAGAAGTGTATTGTAGAGCTGAAACGGTTAAGGGGTTTTCTTGATTGATTAGTCACATGGATTAACCTTGGTTAACTGATTAATCACTTGTCTAAATAGATATCTGAATAATTGCCGTACCGTTGATGATTTACAGCATGATCCCCTTACCCAATGTAACAAACAAAACCGACTAGGCTACTACAAAAATCTCCATTCAAATTTATTGTTTTCAATTTTTGTCTCAAAAACATAGCTTATGACCCCTCATTGGAACATGCTCGTTGAGCGCATTCCAATGAGGGGTCATAAGCTATGTTTTTGAGACAAAAATTGAAAATTTTTAGTAATTCATGAATTTATTTTACAAGAATCGTCTGCTACCCACAATGGTTAAAGGGTTAAGAATGACCATTTCCAGCCACTGATACAGTATGATGATCATGCAAGTAAACAAGTATGTCAGCAAGTAACTTGCATGCTTTACTCTGTCTCATGTAATTGATGTGAGTCAGTGTGACAATGTTTGCCTGTTTTGGAGCAAGTTTGTTTCTTTGTTAACCCATATAATACAGTAGTTCAAAAGTAATGGTTAATCAATCAATTACTTTTTGAATTGATCAAGATGTTGATTATTGATTAATCCCGTAATCGGTTAACCGATTCAGCTCTAGTGTATTATAGTGTTATTTAGTATATGAACATATTTAGTTTCTAATGATGTAATATATAAAACTTAGAATGCATATTCACTCTATAATCTAGTGATGAGCCAATAAGATAAATCACCCGTCACCTGAATGCCAATGTTTTGGAAACAAATTTAACCAATTGTCGATGCCAATGTCAGATGGTCATTGTTTTATGTTTGATTGTAATCGCCAGGCAGAGCACCATGTAATCCTCCAATCCTGACAACAGTTTTAGCGGTGTTTGTTATCAGTGATGAGAGCTTTAATTAATGATTTAATTATTGATAAGGAGCACATTTATTTTACAAATGTGCACTGCCATCTTGGATACATAATATTTGATAGACCGAAATCAAGGCAGAATAAATGAAACGAAACAAACATAAACCCAAACACTACAGTTTTATCTTTTATGGAAACCATCACTGAAATGCATCAAACATAATATACATAATGTCGCAAACAAGTTCCTGCAATTTATTGCTGGCATATTTTTATACTGTACCAATGACCCAGACTTAGCTGGTGCTAATCTTAATAATTCAGGGCCAAACACAAATTTTGCCCCCCCCCCCCCCCCCAATCCCCAAAATTTGCATCAAAAACCGAAAAATTTATGTCCCATATGGTCCTCCATACTTTTACTCCTCTACACATGCGCAGTGTCAAGGAGGTCCCAAAATTGGCTTGTTTGGCCCTCAAAACAGATACACCTCACTGTTATTTTTGCTACTAAATATCAGTTTAAATGATGCCAGACACATAATCATGAGAGAAATGGTGGATATAAGAAGGATATAAAAGGAGGAGAGGAAAAAATAGTGCAATGGCCCTGATGTTGTCATTCTTGCTATGAATGTTCCATTGTTTGATCAGTGTTTCCTCTCTCCCTTTCCTTTATTCCCCCCTAGCTATTCTCCCATGCTTTTGCCTTATTTTTTGTAATGTTTATTACTAAAATTTCTTGTGAGTTTTGGCTTGGTAACAGAATTATTTTCTGTTTTTCCCCATGTTTACGTCCTCACCTCTGGGTGTTTAGGCATTTTGGTCTGCATCTGCCATCTGATGTTCTACAGTTTCTTCTCTGGGAGCCTGTGTTTTGCATCAGATAGTGTTTAAATTGGTAACTGATTTCGGGCCATGTTTATTAGTGCCTGGAGTCATGTTTCTGGTTTGTTTACACTTTTTGTTTTGCTTGACAACTGTTACTTCTGATAGTAATTACTTGTCTTCTGCTTAGTTTACCTCATAGCAAGATACATTAATATTGTCCGTAAGTGTTACATTAATTTTTCAAAATGATTTAAAATTTTTGTCCACACTTAGGCTTTTGGGGGATCCATTTGGGCTCAGGGTTCCCATTGGGAACTTGGGCTCTTCTGAAAATTTTTTTTCTTTTTGAATCATTTTCTCGTAATGATTGTAATGGATTATTTGATTATGTATCTTTATTTTCAAGGTTTAGTGCAAGTACTATGACTGTTTACTTTTTTCACAATGAAAGATTATTGTTCAAATTGTAATGGGAGGAAATCTTCCTCTGATTCTCATGATCTCTGTATTAATTGTAGTCAATGTACTCGCACTAACCCTTGTTCAGTGTGTATCAATTGGGATGACAAACGTTGGAGACGTGTGTCACAGTATGTTGTTGGCGGGGAGAGGACCATACCACCGGTCCTCTCTCCACAAGGTCACTCTAGTTTTTCACTCTCTTTTTCAGAGGAACAAGAACAGGGTGATGTTTCCGTGATGTCGTCCAGAAGTGTGCCTCCGTCGTCACAATCAAATGAAGAACTAGCGGCAAAAGTGCTCATGCAGGTATGTCAATTACCCGGGTGTTCGCTAGTTCGATCGAAGGGTTTGACATCCGCTAGCTCGCCCAGTGTCGTGGCCATTCCCTGAATGGCTCAGCACCCGGGTTTGTCTGTTGCGGTCCAGGTGGGAGATTTGGGTGTTGCGAGCACTATAAACTTACCACGTGCACGCCCAGTGACGACGGAACAGAGGATAGTACGGAGGAAGCCTGATAGTCCGGTTCCTAGTCCGGGTCCGTCCGGGCTGTGAGCGAGAGAGGCCCCTCTCTCGTACAACAACATCTGGGCCCAGATGTTGTAGTACATAACGTTCCTCAGACGGAGCATACGTCCACCGCTCAGGACGCTCCGGTATATAGGCAGTCTGGAGAGACTGCATATAAGGCTTCCTCATCCTCACGGCACACACGACTGCACCCTGGCTACGTGACCAGTGACATCCAGCCAGTATCGCTGACCAGGGATTCCACGGCGACCAGGTCACGCCATCCGGTAGCCAGGGATACGAGACCTTCAACATCCGGACGTTCGCATAAAAGAGGTATGCAAGATGCAACGTCCAAGGAGCTTCCTGCGGCTAAATCCCATAAGACCGCAGCTTCTCAGGTCTTCGTAATCACAGATAGCACAGATCATCGTAGCATCCCAGCGGCCGGCAGAGCCTCTGTCGGAACATGAATTATCAGATGGTGCTGGGTCGGTGTGTTTCGCCGCTGGGTCAGTTGTGGATGACCAAGATTTGCAAAAAGTCCGACAGGATGGCGAAAGGGATTCCGAGGAATTGGATTTTTCCCTTTCGGAACAACACAAAATTGCCATGGAGTTCATCCGGCATTACCTTGCAGATGTTGTTCCAATGGACCAAAATGCTGCGCAGCCAGATAGGAGGCTTACAGCGCCACTGGACACCAATTTTTTCATTTTTTCGGTTTAGGGACACCGTCCCGGAATTTCCGTCACAGTTCAGAAATGTCTCTCGGACATTTGAATTATTGAATGACGCTATATCTAAACTTGCTAACAAAATGGGCAGGTCAGTCTTCCTACCGGTATCTGCTCTTCTTCTGCCGTTCTTCAACCCAAGGAATAAATTTGAAACGGCAGGTCAGGGCATCTAGAGAGTTCCTCTGCATCTAAAAGACCAGGCTGAAGACCTTGAATTATCCATGCCATCGTCTATGTCTATTCCTTCGGCGACGTTGGAAACGACAATAACGTCTAACAGAGCCAATTTAGACGCACTCTCGTACGCAGATCACCTTACCAGAGTGTTGTCATTATGCCTTGAGGGACAAGAATTCTGTGGAGGACGTGGGAATTAATTACGGAGGACCCTTGCGTTCGAAGGGTTATATCGGAAGGTCTGAAACTGTCCTTCACAGGCAAACCTCCATTAACTCGAAGTTCAAAATGGACTCAGCTTCTGTCAAATCTACAGAAAAGAGCCCCGCTTCTATCAGAAGTCCAGTCTCTTTTAATGAAGAACGTGATAGAGGTCGTAGAAAACCAGGAATCTCCAGGTTTCTACAGCCATCTCTTTCTGGTTCTGAAACCGGACGACTCGTTCCGTCCAGTGATAGATTTGAGCTGGATAAACAAGCTGATCGTGGCTCCAAAATTCTATATGGAGACCATTCGATCGGTCAGATCGAGCATTCGAGTGAACGACTATGCTGCGAGCATAGATCTCAAGGATGCGTACTTTCACGACATGGTACATCCGGCGTTCAGAAAGTATCTGCGCTTCGCTGTCCTAGGAGTCGTATATCAGTTCCAAGCGATGTGCTTCGGTCTGAATCTAGCACCCTGGGATTTCACTCGAGTAATGAACTTGGTAATGACTCATTTCCGAGCTCATTCGTCTGCGGTAACCTCGGCCTACCTGGACGATATTCTTCAGAGGTGCGGCAATGAGTTAACGCTTCAGAACGATATGCAGAATCTGTTTCTATTGCTCCGATGTCTCGGTTTCATAGTAAACAAAGAGAAATCGGATCTGGTGCCGTCCAAGTCATTCAGCCACCTGGGGATGAGCTTCGAGACGCACAACAATCTCGTTCATCTGCTGTTAACCAGAGCGAAGTTAGTCAGTTGTTACGCTCGCTATTGTCTTTATTCAGACAAGGTTACAGCGAGAGAATTCATGAGACTGATAGGTCTGTGCAGAGCTGCCACGGATCTCATTCCAATGGGGGCAGCTACGCACTCGTCCTCTCCAAATCTTTCTGACTCAGAATTGGAGGGTGAAGATTCATTCGCTCGATACGGACATCCTCTTGTCAAACCAAGTGAAACAAGGGATTCAGACTTGGGCAGATATTCAGTGGTTAACTCAGGGAGTTCCACTGCAATTGCCGGATCCGATTTTTACGATTATGACAGATGCCAGTCAAACAGGTTGGGGTGCAATGCTGAGCCCATCGGATTTGAAGTGCCAGGGTCTTTGGGATCCGCAGTTTTTAAGCAAGCACATAAACATCAAAGAAATGATGTCAATTTGGCTTGCGCTACGTCATTGGATAGACGTTATTCAGAATGCACACGTGCAAATTCTATCCGACAATACGACAGTAGTAGCATATATTTGGAATCAAGGAGGCACTCCTTCCATTCCATTGTTCAGTCTAGCGGAAAGAATCCTTCTGTTTGTACTAGAACATCAGATTCTCCTATCGGTCGGTCATATTCCAGGTCGTCTGAACGTTTTAGCAGACTCCGCTTCACGGAGGGGGTTGCCTGTTGCCTTCAGAATGGACTCTCAACAAGCAGGTATTCAATCAGATTTGCTACCAATGGGAGCCGCCAATGATAGACTTATTTGCGACACATCTCAACAATCAGTTACAGACGTATGTGTCTCCATGTCTGAATCCTCGAGCATTTGCAGTAGACGCTCTATCGATCTCGTGGGATGGAATAATAGGATATGCATATCCTCCAGCTCCGTTGATTCAACAGATATTGCTCAAGATAAAACAATCGCAATGCAAGATTCTGTTGCTAGCATCTCTGTCTCCACAGATACCGTGGATAAATCTACTCAGGTGTCTGTTGTGGGACATGCCGCAGAAGCTTCCTCCATTGGAGGATCTTCTGTCGCAGGGGAAATCGCGCATCCTCCTTCACAACCCGCAAGGTCTCAACTTTCATGTATTTCCATTGTGCGGTCCTTCTTGCACGGAAAGCATTTTACAGGACGAGCAGTGGACGCGATTTCTAACTGTAGGAGGACCTCCTCTTCGCTAAATTATGCGGCTAAGTGGAAGGTCTTTTGTCAGTGGTGTGGGGATCATTCGGTAGATATTTATGATCCTTCCATTCCAGACATTGCAAATTTTCTAGTCTACTTGTTTGATGAGATCAAACTGCAGCCTGTCACCATTAAGGGTTATAGGTCTATGCTATCCGATACCTATGCACATCATGATAGCTTAATGATTGGATCTTATGTCTCTTTATCTAAATTAGTTAGAAACTTTTCGATAAATAGACCTAGAACCCCTAGATTAATTCCTAAGTGGAATTTGGCTTGGGTTCTTCTTAAGCTAAAAGAAGCGCCATTTGAGCCTCTTGACACAGTGGACTTCAAATTCTTATCTTATAAGACAGCTTTTCTCTTAGCTTTCTCTTCCGCTAGAAGAGTTAGTGAGCTTCATGCACTATCTGTGGATGATTCTCACTATCGTAGTGTCGGTAATACTATTACCTTTACTACCAATGTTGGATTTTTGGCTAAGAATCAGGCTCCTAATAAATATCCGGAACCTATTGTTATTAAGGCCCTTCCATCTTCAGCCGGGCATAGGCCTTTACTCTGTCCTGTTAGAGCAATACGTATTTACAAACGTAGGTCTGAATTCATCAGAAAGGGACTTAAGCGTTTCTTTCTGTCTTTGATGCCTGATAGAAAGGACAGTATGGTCCATTCTATTGCTAGATGGATTCAATTAACTATCCGCACTGCTTATGGAAAACTTTCTTCTACTCGGCAGTCTGCGCTTAAGATTTCAGCTCACGAAGTAGGAGCTCTGTCAACATCTTGGGCCTATGCTAATAGTGTTGCTCTTACTGGTTTAATGAAGGCTGCATATTGGTCTCAGCCTTCCACATTCACGAATTTTTATCTCAGAAATATTGAGTCCATTGTTTAGGTCCATTATCAGTTGCTCAGAATATTGTCCACTAAACAGTTGCAACTATAGTTATGTAGGCTCTCTGTTCTGGCAGTGACTCTGTCCTGCTGCCCTCTTCGCTCTGGGGTATTTGACCCAGGGCAAAGGGAGGGCGGGGGGTGTTCCCTTAGGTCACCTGCTTTATAGTGAAAAGCAAGGGAATACCTCCCCTGGAGTCAGTAATTCTGAGTCTGTACCGGGATGGTTTTAAAGTGTAAAGCTAATGTTTACTCATAAATGTAATATTTTTAAAGTGTAGCTCTGTGTGAAGCATTTATATATGTCACGTGTCAAACGGACGTTAATATACAATCCTCGGACACTTTTAATGAGTATAAAGAGTCTCATTTCTCTGGACTTCCTTTATTTATTGGCTTACTTTTAAAAATAATTATTATAAAGGGTTATACTGGATGTTAATAGAGATCATTGATGTCATTGTGCTCAATTACAGAATGGTGTTGTGTCTTTCTTCTTTGATATAAATAAGAAAGATACATGTAAAGCCTATCTCTCCTTTTCTTCTTGAGGGGATAATTCTGTTATATGTAATTGAGCCTATTGGATTTTCCTTTATGTCCTAGGCCCTCCAACCTTTTTACTATTCAGCTAAGTCTGGGTCATTGGTACAGTATAAAAATGTTAAAAAATTTATAGTAATTTGTATATTTTTTATACTTACCAATGACCCAGATGGGGATGGCCCTCCCAGGAGTTGGGAACTCATACCTCCCTGCTGAGTACATAATGCTTGCCAGGCACTGGTTGTAAGAATATTTGGCACCAATTTCGGGACCTCTTTGACACTGCGCATGCAAATTTTGGGGATTGGGGGGGGGGGGGGGGGGGCAAAATTTGTGTTTGGCCCTGAATTATTAAGATTAGCACCAGCTAAGTCTGGGTCATTGGTAAGTATAAAAAATATATAAATTACTATAAATTTTTTAACTTTCAGATTTTTTTTATATCAAGATGTGAACATGGTTGTGACTCATTTTCTTCCAGTGCTGGGTGAAATTTGACAAGATCAAATGGAACTACGAATCACTAAAAATGTCCAAAATTTGGATGATGAATTGAGAAAATCTTGAAAATTTTTTACATGTGAGCATTGGTGAGGGCCGATCCCACATCCCATGACTACCGATTGTTAACTGATGGGTGCTTATCGGCCGATGGCTGATTGTACACCGACTCATCACCTCATCACTGTATATATCAAACAATATTATTTATGGAGGTCTTTGGCAGGGTACACAACCCTGTGTACCGTGTCAGACTTTTCAATACCCTGAGCCACACTTGAAGGCTACATAGAATTCTGACAACCTACATGGTGCTGTGTACCTGCCACAGACCTATATAACGAATATGTAACTCTGGAAAGCTATCGTAATTGGTTCTGAATGCAGTGATTTTCTTATCTCCTTTCCAGCATCCAAGCATAAGGTATAATAAAGGCCAGAAAGTTTCAGCTGCCATGTTATAATTATTCTTTGAGGCAGCTAGTGCTAATTTCAGGTTATATGATTCATGAATCTTTCCATGTTTACTTGATTCTATACAAACCACTTGTCACTTTATTTGTGGACATAATCATCCCCTCGGTTCAGTTTTCTAAGGGATTTATATCTCTCGACTACATTGAATGTTGCATAATTTTATGTACCCCGGCAATAACCCAAGCATAAATCTATGTACTCTTGCACGGTGGTCAATCACAACTCATCATTTTTTTTTGCTTAACTTGACATAGTCAAGATAAGCTATTGCCATCACACGTGCGGAAGTCTGTGAGTCTGTACACCCCACAGTTCGTGTCTGATCGTCACGAAATTTCATATGCAGGTTTGGGGTCATGTCTAGATGAGAACGTCCCGTTTTGGTCGCAATCGGGCAACCGGTATGGCTGCCCGAGCCCAAAACCCCAAAACCATTAGCACAGTCTACAGGTCATATTTTTGAAGGGATTTCATTGTAATTTGGTAGGATGCCTCTGTATAATGCCTAGATGAGAACGTCCCCTTTTGGGCATGATCCGTCACCTGTGATGGCTGGCCAAGCCCAAAACCCAAAAACTTTTAGCACAGTCTGCAGGTCATGTTTAATATGGTGGGATTTCATTGTAACTTGGTAGGATGACTCCTTATGATATCTAGATGAGAATTTCCCCATTTGGGCATGATCTGCCAACCGTGACGACTGCCCGAGCCCAAAACCCAAAAACCTTTAGCACAGTCTACAGGTCATATTTATTGAGGAATTTCATTGTGACTTCTTGGTGGGTTGACTTCATATATTGTCTGGATGAGAAGGTCCCCTTTTGGACGTGATTGGGCAGCTGTGACGGCTACAGGGGCCCGAAGCCCGAAAACCTTTAGCACAGTCTACAGGTCATATTTATGAAGGTATTTCATTGTAACTTGGTAGGATGACTCCAGATAATGTCTAGATGAGAACGTCCCATTTTGATCGCGATCATTCAGCCTTGATGGGTGCCTTAGCCCAAAAACCTTTAGCATAGGCAAAAGGTCATATTTATGGAAGGATTTCATTGTAACCTGTTAGGTTGACTCCATATAATGTCTAGATGATGACATCCCCTTTTTGACCGCGATTGGTCAACTGTGATGGCTACAGGTGCCCGAAGCCCGAAAACCTTGAGCACAGTCTACAGGTCATATTTATGAAGGGATTTCATTGTAATTTTGTAGGATCACTCCAGATGATGCCCAGATGAGATTGTCCCCTTTGGTTGCGATCATTCAGCCAGGAGGGCTGCCCGAGCCCGAAGCCCGAAAACCTTTAGCACAGTCTACAGGTCATATTTATGAAGGGATTTCATTGTAACTTGGTAGGTTGACTTCATATAATGTCTAGATGAGAACATCCTCTTTTGGACACAATTGGGCAACTGTGACGGCTACAGGGGCCCGAAGCCCGAAAACCTTTAGAACATTCTACAGGTCATAATTATGAAGGGATTTCATTGTAGCTTGGTAGGATGACTCCAAATAATGTCTAGATGAGAACGTCCCCTTTTGGTTGTGATCATTCAGCCTTTACGGCTGCCCGAGCCCAAAGACCTTTAGCATAGTCTATAGGTCATATTTATGGAAGGATTTCATTGTAACCTGTTAGGTTGACTCCTTAGAATGCCTAGATGATGACATCCCCTTTTGGTCGTGATTAGCCGACTGTGTTGGCTACAGGTTCCCCGAAGCCCGAAAATCTTGAGCACCGTCTACAGGTCATATTTATGAAGGGATTTCATTGTAACTTTGTAGCATCACTCCAGATGATGCCCAGATGAGGATGTCCCCTTTTGGTTGCAATCATTCAACCATTATGGCTGCCGAAGCCCGAATACCTTTAGCACAGTCTACAGGTCATATTTATGAAAGGATTTCATTGTAACTTGGTAGGTTGACTTCATATAATTTCTAGATGAGAATGTCCCCATTTGGACACGATTGGGCAACTGTGACGGCTACAGGGGCCCGAAGCCCGAAAACCTTCAGAACAGTCTACTGGTCATAATTATGAAGGGATTTCATTGTAGCTTGGTAGGATGACTCCAAATAATGTCTAGATGAGAACGTCCCCTTTTGGTCGCGATCATTCAGCCTTGATGGCTGCCCGAGCCCAAAAACCTTTAGCATAGACTATAGGTCATATTTATGGAAGGATTTCATTGTAACCTGTTAGGTTGACTCCTTAGAATGCCCAGATGATGACATCCCCTTTTGGTCGTGATTAGCCAACTGTGTTGGCTACAGGTGCCCGAAGCCTGAAAATCTTGAGCACCGTCTACAGGTCATATTTATGAAGGGATTTCATTGTAACTTTGTAGCATCACTCCAGATGATGCCCAGATGAGAATGTCCCCGTTTGGTTGCGATCATTCAACCATTATGGCTGCCGAAGCCCGAATACCTTTAGCACAGTCTACAGGTCATATTTATGAAAGGATTTCATTGTAACTTGGTAGGTTGACTTCATATAATGTCTAGATGAGAATGTCCCCTTTTGGACACGATTAGGCAACTGTGATGGCTACAGGGGCCCAAAGCCCGAAAACCTTTAGAACAGTCTACTGGTCATAATTATGAACGTCCCCTTTTGGTCGCGATCATTCAGCCTTGATGGCTGCCCGAGCTCAAGACCAAGACCCCAAAACCTTTAGCATAGTCTATAGGTCATATTTATGGAAGGATTTCATTGTAACCTGTTAGTTTGACTCCATATAATGCCTAGATGATGACATCCCCTTTTGGTCGTGATTGGTCAACTGTGATGGCTTCAGGGGCCCGAAGTCCAAAAACCTTGAGCGCAGTCTACAGGTCATATTTATGAAGGAATTTCATTGTAACTTCGTAGGGTCACTCCAGATGATGCCCAGATGAGAATGTCTCCTTTTGGTTGCGATCATTCAACCATGATGGCTGCCCGAGCCCAAAGCCCAAAAACCTTTACCACAGTCTACAGGTCATATTTTTGAAGGGATTTCATTGTAACTTGGTAGGTCTAGATGAGAACGTCCCCTTTGGACGCAATTGGGAAACTGACGGCTACAGGGGCCTGAAGCCCGAAAACCTTTAGCACAGTCTATATTGGCCATAACTGAATAGGATGACTCGTTTTGGAATAATTTCACTGTAACTTGGTAACTTTTGTTAATATACGTTAACTGCGAGGGCCACATACATTAACTGTGAGGTCATATTAACATACCTCTCAGCTCTTTAGTACAATGTACACCTCATATTATTTTTATCAAAAACATAGCATACAGGGACCAGAAATGAACATATTCCCGATTATCACAATTCTTGTCTTATTTCATAATCCTTTCATAAACATTGAACATTATCCTTTTCATCAAATACAACACACAAGTTAAGCTACATTGTCATTGACACTTTCATTTTGCTCAACTTGATGAAGTCAAGCTGAGCTATTGCCATCACTTCCAATATGTCGGTGTACATACATCCACAATTTCCTCTGGCACACTGCACAGGATGCATGTATGATTGGATCACTTTGAAACTTAGTATGCTTGTTTGGAGTGACCTCTAGAGGGGAGTTTTCGGTTTTCTTCCATTTCCATCAAAAAACACTGCCGTTAGTAATGACCTTTGAACTTAGTGCATTTGTGCATCAATATATTCCTTTGGCATGCCCTACAGGGCAAATTTATGAACGGATTGCTTTGAAACTTGGTATGCTTGTTTGGGGTGACGTCTAAATGGGAGCTATCAATTTTCTTTCATTTTGGTCGAGAAACTTTGCTGTTAGCAATGAAGTTCAACTTATCTGTTTTATACATCAGCAATTTCTTTTGGCACTCTGCAAAGGTTGCATTTATCATCAGATCACTTTGAGTCTTGGTAAGTGTGTTCAGGGTGACCTCTCGATGGAAGCTATTGATTTTCTTTCATTTCCAACAAAACAAGTTGCCGTTTGCAATGACCTTTGAACTTTGTGCATCAATTTTTCCTTTGGCATGCCCTACAGAGTGCATTCATGAATGCATTGCTTTGAATCTTGGAATGCTTTTTTGGTGTTTGATTTGCCATTAGCAATGACATTCAACTTATCTGTTTGGATGTCGACAATTTTCTTTGGCACACTCCAAAGATCGCGTTTATCATCGAATCACTTTGAAACTTGGTATGCATATCCGGGGAGACCTCTAGATGGGAGCTGTCGATTTTCTTCCACATTTTCGTCAGAAACGTTGCCCTTACCAATGACCTTTAAACTTAGTGCATTTGTGCTCCAGCATTTTCCTTTGGCATGCCCTACAAGGTATATTCATGAATGGATTGCTTTGAAATTGGGTTTGGTTTTTTTGGTTGACCTCCAGGTGGTAGCTTCTTTCATTTCTGTCCAAAAAGTTGCTGTTAGCAATGACCTTCAACTTTGCCCTTTTGTGCATCAACAATTTCCTGTGGCACACAGCATAGGTCATATTTATGATCCGATTGCTTTGAAACTTGGTGCGCTCGTTTGGAACAACCTTTAGATGTGAGCTATTGATTTTCCTTCATTTTTGTCGAGAAACATTGCTGTAAGCAATGATCTTTGAACTTTGCCATTTTTGCATCAACATTTTTCTTTGGCACACTCTGTATGATGAATGGAGCAGTTTGAAACTTGGTATGCTTGTTTTGGGTGACTTCTAGATGAGATCTGTACATTTTCATTCATTTCCATCAAATAATGTTGCCATTAGCATTGACCTTGAACTTTGACATTTTGTCTGTCAACAGTTTCCTTTGGAACATCGCACAGTTCATGTTTCCAATTCGATTGCTTTGAATCATGGTCTGTTTGTTTGGAGCGACCTCTAGATGGAAGCTTTTGATATTTTTATACTGTACCAATGACCCAGACTTAGCTGGTGCTAACTCCAACAAAACCAGGGCCAAACACAAATTTTGCCCCCCAATCCCCAAAATTTGCATCCAAAACAAAAAGAAATCATGTCCTAAAGGACCTCCATAGTACGCCTCTACTGCGCATGCGCAGTGACGCAGTCGTCCCGAAATTGGCGCCAATTATCATTTCTCTGTTTGGCCCTTCATCAGTCAACATCTCACTGATCTTTGTGCTTGTAAATCTCAGTTTAAAGGATGCCAGACACGTAATTTTTGGAGAAAATGTGATTCTAAGGAGGATAGAAGGAGGAGAGGAAAAAAGAAGTGGCAAAAAATAATCAGGGCTGTACTTAAAATTTTTTGTTGAAATTATGTTAAGTTGCCTATTTTCGAGGCATGGGCCTCTTGTTGTCATTCTTGCTAATTGTTGCACTGCTTATTCAGTGTTTCCTCTCCCCTAGCCTTCTAAAGTCCCCCCTTGCAATTCTCCCATGCTTTTGGCATATTTTTGAGAAGTTTCATTTCTAAAATTACCTGGGAGAGTTGCTTGGTTACAGAATGTTTTCTGTTATTTTCCCCATAGTTACGTTTTCACCCATGGGTGTATAACGTTTGTGTTCTGCATCTTCCATCTGATGTTCTGCAGATTCTCCCCTGGGAGTCTCTGTTTTGCATCAGATAGAGTGTAATTGATGACTGATTCCGGGCCAGTTTTTCCAGTGCCTGGAGTCATGTTTTCTAATGTGTTTACACTGTTTGTTTTCATTGGCAACAGCCTTTTTTGAGGGGGGCTGTTTGCCTTTGTGGTAGTTTATCTCATTATAAGATACATTTATATTATCCGAAAGTGTCTCATTAATTATTTTATATAAATTTAAAATTTTTGACCACACTTTGCCATCGGATCCATCGGGGCTCAATGTTACTTTTCAGCAACTTGGGCTTCTCTGAAAAAATATTTTTTCAAAATTATTTTGTTTTGCAATTGTTTTTTCATTTATTAATGGATCATGTTATTATGTATCTTTGTGTCAGGGGTTTTTGCGAGTAACTAGGACTTATTGTTGTTCTTTCACAATGAAGGGACATTGTTCAAATTGTAATAGGAAGAAATCTTCCTCTGACTTTCATGATCATTGTATTAATTGTAGTCAGTGTTCTCGCATTAATCCCTGTCCTATATGTGAACATTGGGATGAGAAACATTGGAAACGTGTGTCACGATATGTTGTTTCTGGAGAAAGAGCGATGCCGGCTCTTTCTCCACAAGGTCATTCTACTCTCTCAGTTTCTATTTCAGAGGAACCAGAACAGGGTGATGTTTCCATGTTATCTTCTTCAAGTGTGCGTCCGTCGTCACAAATGAATTCAGAGCTAGCGGCAAAAGTGCTCATGGAGATTAGACAAATGTCGTCCGCTAGCTCGCCGGTGTAGCGTCCATTCACCGAATGGTTCGGCAGCCGGGTTCGTCCGATGCGGTCCAAGAGGAAATTTTGGGTGATGCGAGCACTATAAACATAATAGATGCACACCCAGTGACGGCGGATAGTAAACGAGAACGGAGGAAGCCTTTTAGTCCGGTTCCTAGCTCGTCCAGGTCCAGCCGTGCCGCGAGCGAGAGAGGCCCCTCTCTCGTACAACAACATCTGGGACCAGATGTTGTGGTACAAAATGTGTCTTTAGCGGAGCATACGTCCGTCGCTCGGGACGCTCCGTTGTATAAGCAGTCCGCAGAGACTGTTGAGGCTTCCTCTTCTCGTCGGCGCACACGACCGCACCTTGGCTGCGTGACCTCCGATATTTTGCCAGCTTCGCCGATGAAGGATTCTTCGGCGACCAGGTCACACCATCCGGCAGCCAGGGATTCGAGACCGATGGACTCCGGACGTTCGCATAGGAAAAGTATGCGGGAGCCATCTGATGCGGAGCTGCCCTCGGCGAAGCAGCGAAAGACCGCGCCTCCGCAGGTCTCGACGTCGGACATTCTAGTGCAGATAGCACAGCTTATCGCAGCATCCCAGCAGCCGACAGAAACGGTGTCGGATCGAGAATTATCCGACGGCGCTGGGTCGGTACGCTGCGCCGAAGCATCGGGGGCGGACGACCGGGAACATCGGGAGGTCCGACCGGATGGTGAAAGGGATACGGATGAATTGGAGCTATCCCTTTCGGAACAACATAAAGCTGCCGTGGACTTCATCCGGCACTTTCTCCCTCAAGTTGTTCCGTCGGGCCAGACTGCTGCGCTTCCGGACAAGAGAATTATAGCGTCATTGGACTCTGAATTTTTTGAGCGGTTCAGGGACATCGCTCCCGAGTTTCCGTCGCAGTCCAATAATGTTGCAAGAACATTTGAATTATTGAACGACGCTATATTTAAACTTGCTTCCAGGACGGGGAAAGCAGGTTTCTTGTCCGCAAATACTCTCAACCTGCCTTTCATTAATGCAAGGAATAAATTCGACACGGCAGGACAGGGTATACCGAGAGTTCCTCTGCGTATGGACGACGAGGCGGAAGACTTAGAGCTATCATTACCGTCGTCAGCTTCTATTCCAACCGCGGTGTTGGAAACAGCTATTGCGTCTAACAGAGCCAATTTAGATGCCTTATCTTATGCAGATCACCTTACTAAGGCGTTATCAATGCGCCTTCAAGGGGAAGAGTTTCAGGATATACAATCCTCTTTAAGACTTCTTTCAAGGGCAGTAGCTTATTCCACGTGTAACTCCGCCCTTTCAGTGGCAAATCTGGAGTTGGTTAGACGTGACGCAGCCCTGGCTACATCCACACTAGTGGATTCTAAGGTGAAGAACTCTCTTAGAGTCGCTTCGGTCTCAGGAGAACTTCTCTTTGACGGCAAGCTTTCCGCTATTTATGATAATATTAAAAAGAAAGCTAATGATTCTCTGTTGTTCAGATCCGCTCCTAAAAGGTCGGATACAGCAGACACGAATAAGGCGGGCACTTCAGGGTCTAATGCGCCCAAGAGAGGTTCCTATAGAGGTTCCGGTGCGTCCTCTTGGTCTTATTCGAGAGACCGTCAGGATAGCGACTCTCGTTCGGGACGTCCTTCAGGCCGGGACAATCGGTCGGACGCCCCGAGGTCGACGAGGCGAGGTGCGGGTCGTGGAAGACGTGGTTTCTCCTACCGCAGGCCTCGCAGGTCCAGGAGGTGATGGCTTAAACCTCTATCGCGTTCCGGTTGGCGGAAGGTTGTCGAGTTTTTCACAAGAGTGGGCGTCGATTACGGACGACCCGTGGGTGAGAGGAGTGACTTCGGAAGGTCTAAAGATATCCTTCAAACGAAAGCCTCCATTAACTCGAAGTCCAAAGTGGACTCATCTTCCGTCAAATCCACAGAAAAGAGACGCTCTGTTATTAGAGGTGCAGTCTCTTTTAATGAAGAACGCGGTAGAGGTCGTAGAAAACCAGGAATCGCTGGGATTCTACAGCCATCTGTTTCTGGTTCCGAAACCAGACGGCTCGTTCCGTCCAGTCATAGATTTGAGCTGGATAAACAAGCTGATCGTCGCTCCGAAGTTTTATATGGAGACGATTCGATCGGTCAGAGCGAGTATTCGGGTGAACGATTATGCAACGAGCATAGATCTCAAAGATGCGTACTTTCACGTCATGGTACATCCGACATTCCGAAAGTATCTACGCTTCGCAGTCCTAGGAGTGGTGTATCAGTTCCGGGCCATGTGCTTCGGATTGAATCTAGCACCCTGGGCTTTCACTCGGGTAATGAACTCGGTAATGATCTACTTCCGAGCTCATTCGTCTGCGGTAACGTCGGCCTACCTGGACGACATTCTTCAGAGGTACGGCAACGAGTTAACGCTTCAGAACGATGTTCAGAATCTTCTTCTATTGCTCCGACGTCTCGGTTTCATAGTAAACGAGGAGAAGTCGGATCTGGTGCCGTCCAAGTCATTCACTCATCTGGGAATGAGCTTCGAGACGCACAACAATCTCGTTCGTCTGCCGTTAACCAGAGCGAAATTAGTCAGTTGTTACGCTCGCTATTGTCTGCATGCAGACAAAGTCACGGCGAGAGAATTTATGAGACTGATAGGTCTGTGCGGAGCCGCCGCGGATCTCATTCCGATGGGGCGGCTACGCACACATCCTCTTCAAATTTTCCTGACTCAGAATTGGAGTGTGAAAATTCATTCGCTCGATGTAGACGTTCTCTTGTCAGATCAAGTGAAACAAGAGATTCAGACTTGGGCAAACATTCAGTGGTTAACTCAAGGAGTTCCGCTGCAGTTGCCGGATCCGAGTTTTACCATTATGACGGATGCCAGTCAAACAGGTTGGGGTGCATCATTAATCCCAACGGATTCGAGATGCCAGGGTCTTTGGGATCCGCAATTCCTGTGCAAGCACATAAACATCAAGGAAATGATGTCAATTTGGCTTGCGTTACGTCACTGGATGGACATTATTCACGATGCTCATGTCCAAATCCTATCCGACAATACGACAGTAGTGGCGTATATACGGAATCAGGGAGGCACTCATTCAGTTCCGTTGTTCAATCTAACGGAGAGTATTCTTCTGTTTGCGTTGGAACATCACGTTCTTCTTTCGGTCCGTCACATACCGGGTCGTCTGAATGTGCTAGCAGACTCCCTTTCACGAAAGGGTCGCTTGTTGCCGTCGGAGTGGACTCTCAACAAACAAGTATTCAATCAGATTTGCTACCAATGGGAACGGCCAATGATAGACTTATTTGCGACACATCTCAACAATCAGTTGCAGACGTATGTGTCCCCGTGTCTGGATCCAAGAGCATTTGCAGTAGATGCTCTGTTGATCCCTTGGGACGGAATGATAGGATATGCGTATCCTCCAGCGCCGTTAATTCAACAAGTATTGCTAAAGATAAAACAATCTCAATGCAAGATTCTGTTGGTAGCATCTCTGTCGCCACAGAGACCGTGGATAAATCTACTCAGGTGTCTGTTGTGGGACCTACCGCGGAAGCTTCCTCCACGAGAGGATCTTCTTTCGCAGGGGAAATCGCGCCAACTCCATCACAACCCGCAAGGTCTCAACCTTCACGTTTTTCCGTTGTGCGGTCCTTCTTGCATGGCAAGCACTTTACAGGACGAGCAGTGGACGCGATTTCTAACTGTAGGAGGACCTCCTCTTCGCTAAACTATGCGGCTAAGTGGAAGGTTTTCCGTCGTTGGTGTAGGGATCATTCTGTAGATATATTTGATCCCTCTATACCAGACATTGCAAACTTTCTAGTATACTTGTTTGACGAAATCAAACTGCAGCCTGTTACTATAAAGGGTTATAGATCTATGTTATCTGATACCTATGCACATCATGATAGTTTACAAATTGGATCTAATGTCTCTTTATCGAAATTGGTTAGAAACTTTTCGATAAATAGACCCAGAACTCTTAGATTAATTCCTAAGTGGAATTTAGCTTGGGTTCTCCTTAAATTGAAGGAAAAGCCATTTGAACCTCTTGGGACAGTAGATTTCAAATTCTTATCTTATAAGACAGCTTTTCTCTTAGCTTTCTCTTCTGCCAGAAGAGTCAGTGAACTTCATGCACTATCGGTGGATGATTCTCATTATCGTAGTGTTGGGAACACTATCACCTTCACTACTAATGTGGGTTTTTTAGCTAAGAATCAGGCTCCTAATAAATATCCGGAACCTATTGTTATTAAGGCTCTTCCGTCTTCAGACGGGCGTAGGCCTTTACTCTGTCCTGTTAGAGCACTACGTATCTATAAACAGAGATCTCAGTTCATCAGAAAGGGACGGAAACGTTTCTTTCTGTCTTTGATGCCTAATAGAAAGGACATTTCAGTCCATTCTATTGCTAGATGGATTCAGTTAACTATCCGTACTGCTTATGAAGATTTATCTTCTTCTCAGCAGTCTGTGCTTAAGATTTCTGCTCATGAAGTAAGAGCTCTTTCTACTTCCTGGGCTTATGCTAATAGTGTTGCTATTACAGATTTAATGAAGGCTGCTTATTGGTCTCCGCCATCCACATTTACTAATTTTTATCTCAGAAATATTGAGTCCATTTCTGGAGACCTGCATTGTTTAGGTCCGTTATCTGTTGCTCAGAATGTCGTCCACTAAACAGTTGCAACTATAGTTATGCAGGCTTTCTGTTCCGGCAGTGACTCCGTCCGGCTGCCCTCTTCGCTCTGGGCTATTTGACCCAGGGCAAGGGGAAGGGGGGGGGGGGGGGCGGGTGTTCCCTTAGGTCACCTGCTTTGTAGTGAAAAGCAAGGGAATGCCTCCTCCAAGACAGTATTTCTGAGTCGCTTCCGGGATGGTTTTAAAGTGTAATATTAATGTTTAATTTCATTCATGTCTTATTTTTAAAGTGTAGCTCGGTGTGAAGCATTTGTATATGTCAAGTGTCAAACGGGCTTTAATATACAATACTCGGACACTTTTAAATGATTATAAAGAGTCTCAATTCTCTGGACTACTTTATTTATTGGCTTGCTTTAAAAATAATTAGTATAAGGGTTATACTGGATGTTAATAGAGAACATGAATGTTATTGTGCTCAATTATTAAGGGTAGTGTATCTTTCTAATTTAATATTAAATAAGAAAGATACATGTAAAGCCTAATACTCCTTTTCTCCTTAAGGGGTTACCTCTTTATTATATAATTGAGCTTATTGGATTTTCCTCTATGTCCTAGGCCCTCCAGCCTGTTTACTATTCAGCTAAGTCTGGGTCATTGGTACAGTATAAAAATGTTAAAAAATTTATAGTAATTTATATATTTTTTATACTTACCAATGACCCAGACGGGGATGGCCCTCCCTGAGTTGGGAACTCTTGCCTCCCCGCTGAGTACATAGCGCTGACCAGGCACTGCCAGTAAGAATGATAATTGGCGCCAATTTCGGGACGACTGCGTCACTGCGCATGCGCAGTAGAGGCGTACTATGGAGGTCCTTTAGGACATGATTTCTTTTTGTTTTGGATGCAAATTTGGGGGATTGGGGGGCAAAATTTGTGTTTGGCCCTGGTTTTGTTGGAGTTAGCACCAGCTAAGTCTGGGTCATTGGTAAGTATAAAAAATATATAAATTACTATAAATTTTTTAACTTTCTTGCATTTCTCTCGAAAAATGTTGCCGAATGTTGCTCTTAGCAATGACCTTTAAACTCATTGCATGTGTGCATTAACATTTTCCTTTGACAAGCCCTGCAGGGTGAATTTATGAATGGATCAGTTTAAAAATTGGCATGCACGATACATGTTTGGGGTAACCTCTAGATGTGAGCTATCGATTTTCTTCCACTTCCATCAAAAAAACATTGCCATCAACAATGACCTTTAAACTTAGAGCATTTGTGCATTAACATTTTTATTTGGCACAGCTCAGAGGGCGCATTCATTTGCAGGTTGTTTTGAAACTTGGTATCCTTATTCACATTGAGCTTCCACGGGAATCCCGTGAAGTGAAGCAGTGCCTGTTCACTGCAGTAAACAGACTGTGTTTTACTGGTAAAATAGGACCCAGTCACCAGTGCATGGGAGGTGCAAACCCTCTCTAAAATGGGCAACACGGCTTATTAACGCTTGCCCCTGGTCTTGAGTTGATACTCATGTGGTGGTCTTGATTAGCCATTGTGCAAAAATATGTGACCTTAAACACCAATAAATATATAAATAAAATATTCAGGGTGACCAAGATAGGAGTTATTGATTCCCTTTCATTTCTGTCAAAAACTGTTGCTGTTAGCAATGAGCTTTGAATTCAGTGCATTTATGCATCAACATTTTTTTTTGGCATGGCCTACAGGGCACATTTATCATAGGATTGTTTTAGAACTTGTTGTGCTGATTAGGCGAGACCCCTACTTAAGAGCTATCGATTCGCATTCTTTTCTGTGAAAAAAGTTGCCGTTTACAATAATCTTTAAACTTACTGCATTTGTGTATCAACGAATGCATTGCTCAGACATTGTGCACACACAATGCTGTTATGTTGAATTTTCACCAAATAACTTTGGAATCAATGATCTTCAATTTAGCCATTTCACTTATAACTTACGAAGTTCAAGATTGTCAAGATGAGTTACAGTGTCATTGACACTTTCTTTCTTTACCATATGACAATACATTTTGCACTAATCTTCAGGCTAGTTCAGCATATTTGTTTAGATTGTAATTTTCCTTTGTCCTCTTTTTGCTGATCTCATGTCAGTAACACATTAAAATTAATTACCTATTTAGTTATATCAGGGGTTTGAACCCACAGAGAGAGAGTTTCCTTTGGCACCAACTACCTTGTGGAACTTTCCTGAAGCACTCATCTACCGACATACCCTAAGAAGGGAATGCTAGTAAACCAAGGATATCCAGGGCCAGCACAGAACACACGGGATACTCCATATTAATTATTAGTATCAGGAGATTTCATCACTTAATTCTACATACAGTGGAACCCCATTAATTGAATTGCCTCTTTACCATTGAAAATTATTCAGTTAACAGGAGTATTCAATTAACAAGGACTGTGTTACTTTTCTGTATTCTAGAGATAAACTTAGCATTTATTCTATTATATCTTGTTTGTGTCAAACAAGATATAATAGATTAAATTGCTGTATTGGATCTACTGAGGCAAAATGGGTCTATAAACAAAGGAAAACTGGGGGAGAGTCAGGGTAATTTCTCAACAGGTCACAAGATTTTTTATTAGCTCATCCCGTGGGAACCGTGGGTACTGTGGTAACAAGCTCTTTTTCACTGGTAAAATAGGACCCAGTCACTAATGCTTGGGGTGCGAGTCCTCTAAAATAGGCAACATGGGGTATAAACGAATGACTGACCTTGACTTTATCTCCATGTTCTGGTCATGATTAGCCATTGTGCAGAAGTATGTGACCTTAAACAATAATAAATAAATAAATAAATAAATATTTATTAGCTCAACTTTGGCGAAGCCAAATTTGCAGTATTGTCATGGCCCGTCATCCGTCTGCTGTCCATCTGTCCATCCGTCGCACCGTCAACACGGCTCGGCCTAGAGGCTGTATTTATGAACCAATCTTTACAAAACTTCTTGGGTACCATCTGTTATCACCGTGGGATGAGAATGAGTGTTTTGGGGTCTGGTCCAAAATTCAAGATGGCCGCTGGCAACCATTTTGTACAAAATTAGGTGCAATCAGATTTTTGCACAGAACTTCCATATGAAAGCTCTGATTTGAATAATTTTTTGTATGAATGTTTAGTACCATGGGATACATCACATATAATATGGGTTTTTTTTCTCATGCGTAAATTATGCAAATTAGACTAACTTTGATTTATTTAGTGTTACTTTCAGCACTGTAAGTGCAAATGCCAATACGGCTCGGGCTAGAGGCTGTATTTATGAACCGATCTTTACGAAACTTCTTGGGTACCTTTGTTATCACTGTGGGATAAGAACAAGTGTTTTTGGGTCCGGTCTGAAATTCAAGATGGCCACTGAATTTCCATCGAAAAACAAAATTGTAATTCTAAGAAAATTTCAAAAGGTGTCATGATACCATGCATAGAATATGGCAACTGTGCAGTCTCTATATAATAACAGTATGCTGTATTAAGGCGATCTTTCTCATTATTTGATTTTAGACGGCATTGTATATCGCTGCTTTTTTCGCCCGATGACGTTGACTGGAAATCGAAAGTACATATTTGTGTAAACAAAAGCAAAGGTTTTTGAATTAATCCCCATGCAGCTCTGCCACTATGAGGAATTTTTATGCCCTAGTTTTGTTCTTGGATGTGTGAAGCACATTTGGCCATAAGTTGTTCTCGTGAAGTATTATTCACTTATCAGTTCTGGTATGTATATGGTAGCAATCTTCCAGGAACCAGTGGTGCCTGCTGTCAACTCTGTGAGTTGATTTCATATATTTTTGGTGCTCTCTACCTCACAATCTTCATTTTGATGTATAGTTTGTGTATATTTAATTTGAATTTAAGGAATATCAGAGATGGGAATATCAAAATAAACAAAATTCCATTACTTATATAGCACCTTTAACACCGGAATTACCTGTTTTATATCATATTTTTTCACTCTTTTCCAGGTCGGTCTTTTTGAAAATTATAGGAGGGCACTTGCTGGCTCTCCCTGCTCTATATTCAGGTGGGCACAAGCCCACCCAGACTGGCTGGTGCATACCAAAATCATCAGAATCAGGATATATATGGCATTTTGTACAAAATTAGGTGCAATCAGATTTTTGCGCAGAACTTCCAAATGAAATTTTTTGTGTAGTACCATGGAATACATCACATATAATACGCGTTTTTTTCTAGTGCGTAAATTATGCAAATTAGACTAACTTTGATTTATTTAGTGTTACTTTCAGCACTGTAACTTCAAATGCCAATACGGTTCGGGCTAGAGGCAGTATTTCTGAACCGATCTTTATGAAACTTCTTAGATATCTTTGTTATCACCGTGCAGGCCTCGAAATAAAAGGCGAACGCTCATACAGTTCGCATATCGGTTACGCAGATTTGTTTTCATGTGAACGCTCGATCGGTTAACCAAAAATTGCGCCGATGGCCGATGAAGTTGGTTGTTACGGGATGAGAAAAGTTTTCAACGTTTTTCCTCCCACTGATTTAAAAGAAGCACTGCAGAGAACAAAACAAGAACAAAATGCTTATGTGGTTATCATACAGCGTGTTTCAATCATTACTGTACTTGTGGGGGTATAAATCTATAGTATTAGCGGTACTGAAGATCTGGGTCCCTTGTGTCTAAATGCCAAACTAATTTGGGAGGAACTTAGTTGGGTATGTCAGAAGCTTTGTCAGTATTAATACTTTTAATGCAATGGTTAACCAATAGGTTTATGAAAAAAATCTAGGTAACCGATCAACAGGTTAACCATTGTCAAATGAGGCAACCTGCTGGAAGGTTTATCAAAATCTTGTTATTTCGGGGCCTGTCGTGGGACGAGAACGAGTGTTTTGGGGTCGGTCCAAAATTCAAGATAGCCACCAGCAGCCATTTTGTACAAAATTTTGTGCAATCAGTTTTTGCTCAGAACTTCTATATGGAAGCTCTGATTTGAATAAATTTTTGTGTGAATGTTTATTAACATGGGATGCATCACATATAATACTTATGTCCTATTCTTTAGACCATTGCAGTCACCTTGTAACTGATTTACTATGGTTGACGTGGTCACAACAAAACTCCTTTTTCTCTTATTCATTATTGTTGACTTGGTCACAACAAATACTGATTCCTGTCATATTCATTATTGTTGACCTGGTCACAGCAAATACTAATTCCTGTCATATTCAGAGTTGAGCTACAGTGTCGACACGTTCATTCAATGAACTGGAGTTTACTCTATAACACATATTCAATTAACAGGTCAAATTAGTACTGGAGGTATGGTAAATGGTTTTGTGTTGGGAAATTATATTCAATTAACAGGGTTATGTAGTTAAGAGATATCCAATTAAATGGGCTCCACTGTACTACATTTCATGGGAATCAACAAGAATGTCTCTTTCTCACATTTCCTGAGTGCCATAGAATCAAGAAAGGACACTGGTTATATTGCAAATGACATGGGTGTGGGGAATGGGGTGGGTGTGGGAATAGGGTGGTTGAACTGATTCTAAAAAGAGAAAGTTTTCCTTTGGTAAAAATTTTACTAAACCACACACACTACTCAGTCACTGACAGGCCCTAAAAAAGAGAATGCTAGTTAACCAAGCATATATGGGGACAACAAAGAACACAGAATACTTTTGTGGCCAGGTGGTTTCTTGATTCTGTGGCACACGGAGAAATTTGAGAAAGAGATATTCTCCCTGATTTCCATGAAGTGTAGTATGTAGAATGTATCACCACAACTTGGTGGTTCTCTCCAGGTATTCTGGCTCCCTCCACATATGAAACTGTCTGACATGATATGACCCTGGCTGTTGAAAGTGTCATTAAACAAACAACAACAACAACAAAAATTAGATTCTAAACTGTGTTTTTAGTAAGGATTGGTGCAATTTGAAAATAAATTTTAAATTTTCATTTTTAGCTCAACTTTGGCGTAGTCAAATTTGAGGTTATGTCATGGCCCGTCGTCTGTCGTCCATCTGTCAGCAATTCAATACGGCTCGGGCTAGAGGCCGAATTTATGAACTGATCTTTACGAAACTTCTTGTGAGGCTTCCACGTTTACATGTATAAACGTGAACGTTTCGTTTATGGGCATTAAACATTTACAGTTCTGGTAAACGTGTACACGGAATGAAGTTTTAATAGAGTAATTTCAAAATTGCAGATTAATGCAGAAAGTCAAAGAAACAAAAAAAAAAATTCCAACTTTGCAATGCAATATTTTGGTAATGCTTCTGAAAAACAGTGTACTGGTTCCGACTGGCCCCGCCGCCACAGCAACCGAACGAAATCATCTTCAAATCATGTGATATCATATGTGACACAGTCACGTGAGCCGCATGGCACGTGCTTATCTTTGGTGTTTCCTTCGAAACATGTGTGGGATGTTTTAGTTTATTCGGATTTACATGTATATTCCCAAAGTGATACACAATTGTTCTCGATGATTTCATTCACCTGACATGGATTATTAATTTATGCTTCACACATGGGATGATCTTAGGATCGATTTATGGAGTTTGACAGTGTTTGAAAATTTGGATTCCCCTGCATGGTTTGTAGACTTTGTTTATTTTTGCGACATTGCATTCCACTCTCAAGTCCGGTATTGTCACTATTGTGTGCCATGGCAACTCGCTCCAACATTACTGTTTAAAAAAACACAAGGAATTTCACCCCGAACCTACCAGAATGAGCTCAGAGACCCCCATAAATTTAAAAAGTTACCTGGGGGAGAATCCCCCAGACCCCCCCCCCCCCCCTCCCCCCATAGACTGAGCGACTTTGCCTTCGGCATCTGCATGCTGTGATCGTTCGTCTACTTCGTTTTTGGACGAACTGTAAATCGGCTGTCTCAATAACATCAGTTGTATGCCCTGTACGCAAAGATATGATGAACTTACTGTGTATTAACCTATTATTACACACTTCTATCAAATATTGACTACTTGCATTGTTAGTACGTGTAAACATTTCCGTTTCGTTTACAGACAGTCGTTTAAACGTTTACAATTTTGTCTAAACGTGGAAGCCTTAACTTCTTGGGTACC
Organism: Pictodentalium vernedei; assembly: GCA_031216915.1. Lineage (NCBI taxonomy): Eukaryota > Metazoa > Mollusca > Scaphopoda > Dentaliida > Dentaliidae > Pictodentalium > Pictodentalium vernedei. The sequence continues at coordinate 392,293,185 of CM062294.1, forward strand.
TTTCTTTTCACCGTGGGACGAGAACAAGTGTTTTTGGGTGCGGTCTGAAATTCAAGATGGTCACCAACAGCCATTTTGTACCTTAATTAGTGCAATCAGTGTTTTGTACAGAACTTCTGTATGAAAGTTCTGATTTGAATAAATTTTTGTCTCAATGTTTAGTAACATGTAATACATCACATATAATACAGGGTTTTTTCTTGTGCAGAAATTCTGCAAATTAGATGAACTTTGATTTTTTCAGTGCTACTTACACACAGTAAGTACACATGTCAATACGGTTTGGGCTAGGGGCTGTATTTATGAATCGATCTTCACAAAACTTCTTGGGTACCTTTGTTATCACCTTGGGATGAGAACAAGAGTTTCTGGGTGTGGTCCAAAATTCAAGATGACTGTCAGCGGCCATTTTGTGCCGAAATTAGATCCAATCAGTTTTTTGTACACAACTTCTATACGGCTCAGGTTAGAGACCATATTTATGAACCGATCTTTACGAAACTTCTTGGGTACTTTTGTTATCACCGTGGGATGAGAACGATGTTTTTGGGTGTGGTCCGAAATTCAAGATGGCTGCCGGCAGCCATTTTGTACCAAAATTAGTGCAATCAGTTTTTTGAACAGAACTTCTGTATGAAAGTTCTGATTTGTATGAATGTTTAGTAACATTGAATACATCACATATCATTCAGGTTTTTTTCTCGTGCAGAAATTATGCAAATTAGATGAACTTTGATTTATTCAGTGCTACTTATACACAGTAAGAGCACATGTCAATACGGCCCGGGCTACAGGCTGTATTTATGAACCGATCTTCACGAAACTTCTTGGGTACCTTTGTTATCACCTTGGGACAGGAACGAGTGTTTTGGAGTGCCTTTGTTATCACTGTGCTATGACAACAAATATTTTGGGGTTCAGTCAGACCCACTCTGGGACTGCAAGATTTCTTTTCTAGTTTAGCATCTAACTGTCGCCCACCTTTACAATACTTTACCTATACATTTGTTACAGGCTACAGTCAGTATTTATGTACAGACCGTTACAATACTTTATATGTACCTTTGTTATCAGATCATTACCTTGATGTGTGTCATTGCTGTGTCACATACTATAATATACATGTCTTACACAAGTTGAGCTACAGTGTCATTGACACTTTCATTTTGTTTTTTGTCTTCCAGAGAATGCTTGTGATGTCACACAGCATGCTGACCTCGCTGCTGTCGTGATGCAGGAGGGACTAGCACATGTTTGTTTAGTTACAAGTGCAATGACATTAGTCAGAGCCAAAATTGAGACAAATATTCCAAGAAAAAGGAAGGGTATGTGTACACAGCATGATAAGGTAAGTTCACTCAATATGGCACTGATTCGGTGTGATCAGTGCCATTTTACCCTCAAAGGATAATAATTTTCGAACTCAGGGCAGTGTTAGCGCTGTTGGGTGCCACTTTAGCCAATTACACTAAAAATTTTGATTTGACATCAAACAATTCTTTTTGGCTAAGATTTTGACACAAAAACATTTCCTTTCACTTGTAAAGGAAAGTCACTGCAGCAAATGAAGAGCGCAATCGATGACAAAACAAACAAAAATTATTGTTTTACTTTAGTACAAGGAAATCATTATCTGGCAAGAAAAACAGATTTAGTAATCGATTTTCACGAAAAACCCCTCAAACCCACTGATTTTGCCAATAAGTGTACAGAGGCAATGTTTTTAGCTCAACTTTGCTGAAGCCAAATTTGAGCTTATGCCATGGCCAATTGTCCATCTGTCTGTCAACACTTCAATACGACTCGGGCTAGAGGCCACATTTATGAACGGATCTTTACAAAAATTCTTGGGTATCTTTGTTATGACTGTGGGACGAGAACGAGTGTTTTTGGGTCTGATCCAAAATTCAAGTTGGCCGCTGGCAGCAATTTTGTACAAAATGAGGTAGAATCAGATTTTTGCACAAAACTTCCATATGAAAGTGCTGATTTGAATAATTTTTTGTATGAATGTTTAGTACCATGGGATACATCACATATAATACAGGTTTTTTTCTCATGCGTAAATTATGCAAATTAGACTAACTTTAATTTATTTAGTGTTACTTTCAGCCCTGTAAGTGCAAATGCCAATACGGCTCGGGCTAGAGGCCGTATTTATGAACCGATCTTTACGAAACTTCTTGGGTACCTTTGGTATCACCGTGGGACGAGAACAAGTGTTTCTTTTCAACCTACTCACAATTGTTTACAATTGGCTGTAACATAAGTGCAAGCCCTACTTCGGAACTAACTCAAGCTTTTAGAATCTTTTCCAAACGAGTTGGAAAAGTACTAGAGTGCAAAAGCACGAAAAAGATCGAAAAAAAGGGTCGAGCGAGACCAGCGCTCGAAATTACAGGTACTCTCTCTGCACACCTCTTGCGTTTACCGAGCGCATGCGCAACAACCGTGACGTCAATTCCTTTATTTTCCGCCATTGTTCATGGTCGGAAATTTTTGTGACTCGTGCTGTTTATGCTATTAATTCTTCGTGAACAACTTATTAATCATCTTTAGTGTGCTACTGTATTGTATCCTTTTTCAAGCTACCAAATTATTATTCTCATTTAATGTTAATTTGTATTATTATTGCTGTTCTTTTCACACTTTATCTTGCCTTTCCCCCACGTGTGAACACGACCTTCGTTCTGTTTTCCGTCGGCGGGAAGCTTGATTATTGTATTTATATCATGCCTAAGACTATTCCTTGTACCTCTTGTTTGCAGGTGAAACATGTGGACGATTCCCATACCACATGTGTCACTTGCAACAATTGCACTCAGGCCCAATCATGTGGTATCTGTGGGGTTTGGTCCTCTAAATTTTGGGCTTCTGTTAACAAGGTGGTTCTTTCCAGAGCTAGAACCCCTCGTTCTCGGGGTAAGGGTAGCCGTGCCGTTGCAGACATTTCTGCTGGTGCACGTGGTGACTCTGTCACACAGGATTCGGATCTGACTTCTGTGGCGAGCTCCTCTGCAACTGTTGATGGTGTTTGTTCAGTGATACCTGATGAGGAGACCGCGGTCTCTTTGTCTTCGGATGTCACTATTGAGGCGTCTGTTTTCGTTGAGAGCTTTTCCGAGGTCAGCTCGGTAACCCTCTCCGATCTGCCTCCTACACCGTCGACCGTTGTTGAGGAGGTTGCTACTCCAGATCCTATTCTGTCTGATGGTGGCTCTTCCATCTCCTCTGGGGATGGTCTACAGTCTCGGGGGACCGAGGCTGTATCTGCTGGTGTGTCTGTGTGTTTTCAGCCTCCCCCAGCCTCGCGGCGAGGCTGTGCGGGTTTGCTGTCTGCTCCGTCTCATCTGGCTAGGTTTGCTCCTAGTCGGTTGAGCCGGCCGGTCGCTTCGGCAGCGATTCCTCGTCCCTCGAGTGAATCGTTTATTGTTCCACCTTCGCCTGCTAGTGTGCCGGCTAGCGGGATGATGTTGGGACGTTGGCATCCAGGGCCTGCTGTTCGGCAGCGGTCAGTGACAGCCCCGGTTAGCTGTCACTCTCGGAACCTTCCTCCGGTGATTCCTCACTGTGTTCCGAGTCTGGGTGTCGATCGATGCTTGCCGTCGGTCTCAGAGGATAGGCAGTTGGGGCCGTCTGCTGCGCAGAGGTCAATGACAGGTTCCTGTCATTCTTGGGACAATCCTCCGGTGTCTTCTCACCGTGTCCTAGGTCCAGCTACCGATCAACGTGCGCCGTCGGTCCCTTTCGAGGATTTGCAGGCAGGGCCTTCTGTTTCGCAGAGGCCAGTGATGGCTCCTGGGCGTCACAATCGGGACTATCCTCCGGTGTCTTCTCACCGTGCTCCTATTCTGTCTGCCGATCGACGTTCGCCGTCGGTCTCTTCTGAGGATTTGGGTTCTTCTACCAGAAGGGTCCATTGGGAGGACACTCCGTCGGGCGATTCTGCTGCGACGGATTCTCAGGGTGACCTGCGCCAGGCCGTTTTGGCGCTCACCCGGTTGCTTTCTGGCAACCCTCAAGTTGGCCTCCCTGTGCCTCCTGAGGCACAACCTCCTTTGGTCGGTCGCCGAGATGTCTCGCCTGGCCCCTTGGATACTGCACAGTATTCACAGGAGGTTTCTGCTGGTCAGCCCGAGTTGGGCTACGTCTCCTCTGCTACGGAGGATGACGAGTATCTTGAAGGTGATGGTCCCCCCTCGTCAGTCTTGGGGCAGGCTTTGGATTTCGTCTTTGGCTTATTGCCGGACGTTCTACCTTCCGACCAGCCTTCTGTGACCGTCCGGCCGCGGTCCACTGTGGAGCGCCGTAACCCTGTTGAGCCTTCTAGCTCCGGGGCTTTGCGTCCTCTGCAATCGGCTCAGGTGGTTGAGTCCTTCCAGGGCTTAGACGCCAAAATGCGTTCTAAGGCCCTCAAGGGTTCCTTCTTTTCTAGAGCTGATGCCTTTCTGCCTCCATCGCGGTTTCGTGTTTACGATTCCGTCTCTCCACCAGTCTTCCAAGGGATGACTACTGTGGATGAGGATTCTTCTTCCCTCGGGTTGACTAAGCCTAAGTCGGCAGTTCTCCCGATGTCGGTAGTTGAGTCTATGGTGGGCCTGTCCCGAGAGATGCTGGGTATGTTATCTCTCGCGGACCATGTCGTCGCTGCTCTGGCTGAATATTTTCCACCAGGGGAGTTTGATGATGCTCAGGCGCCTTTTCGCGTTTTGTCACAGGCTCTTATGAACTTGACTCACGCTCACGCCTGTAACACGGCCAATTTGGAGCTGGCACGCCGGGATGCGGTTTTGGATTCTTTACCATCCCTTCCTTCTGAGCAACGTGCTGTTCTGAGGTCTGCCTCTTTGGTAGGACCTCAGTTGTTCCATGGCTCCGTGGAAGCTGTTCGTGGCGAAGTTCTTCGTCATTCGAAGGACCAGCTTTTGCTGAGACAGCTTGACCCACCTGCTGCTGCGGGTGGGGGTCGTTCCAGGCCCGCCAAGCGTGCTGCTGCGTCTGCCTCGTCGGCGACGTCGGCTACGCCTTCGGCTCCGTCTGCTCCTTCTGCTCATAAGAAGCGCCGACATGGCCAGGCCCGCTGGCAGCCTCAGGCTGGAAAGTCTCAGGACTCTGTCACTTCCCGAGGTGGTTTCTCCTCTCGGGGGCCTCGTCGAGGCCGCAAGTGAAGGTTCTCACCTCGATTCGCCTCCAGTCGGGGGAAGGCTGTCGCTGTTTTACGACCGTTGGACAGAGATAACGTCGGACTCTTGGGTCCTCGACGTCATTCATTCCGGTCTGCGACTGTCCTTCCATCGGCACCCCAGTTTCTCTCGGGTGCCCCTTCCGACTCAGGTCCCTTCAGATTCTCTGCGTCGGGACCTTCTGGTGCAGGAGATCGACAATCTCCTCACCAAAGGGGCGATCGAGGTGGTCAGGAACACCCTTTCACCGGGGTTTTACTCGAGACTTTTCTTGGTGCTGAAGAAAAACGGCCAATTTCGTCCTGTCATCGATCTGAGTACCCTGAACGAGTACATAATTGCTCCTCGTTTCAGTATGGAGACTTTCCGGTCGGTTCGACGTTCAGTTCATCAGGGCGATTTTGCGGCCAGTATCGACCTGAAGGATGCCTACTTCCATGTACCCATTCATCTGGCGTCACGGAAATACCTTCGGTTCTCGTTTCGGGATCGAGTTTTTCAATTCAGAGCTCTCCCGTTCGGTTTGAACCTGGCTCCTTGGGCCTTCACCCGACTGATGTCACATGTGCTTGCTTTCCATCGCACTCAGTCGGCGGTGACTTTGTCCGCCTACCTAGACGACATCCTCCAACGGCACCACGATGCTGCTGTTCTGGAGTTCGATGTCCGGCAGTTTCTTTGCCTGCTAGCGTCGCTGGGTTTCAGAGTCAATCGCGAGAAGTCGGATCTTCTTCCTTCTCAGCGATTCCGTCATTTGGGGATGGATTTCGACACTCTTCACAATGTAGTGTCGGTCCCCCAGGCTCGGGCGACGATTCTTTCCGCCTTGACTCGGGACCTGCTTCAATCTTCCTCGGTCTTGGCCAGGACTTTCCTTCGGATGCTGGGCCTTTGCGGTTCGGTGACCGATCTCATTCCGCTCGGTCGCTTGTTTGTCCGACCTCTCCAACACTTCCTGTTGGATCATTGGCGTCCGAATGTAGATCCGCTGGACCTGGAACTCACTATTCCTCGGTCTCTGCTTTGTCACCTCCGCCCTTGGGCAGATATTCCCTGGCTGACACAGGGTGTTCCGTTGGATCTTCCTTTGGCCGATCGCATCCTTACTGCGGATGCCAGCGATCGGGGCTGGGGTGCGACGTTGGACCCTCTCGGTCTGTCTACTCACGGAGAGTGGGACAGCGAGCAGGTGGGCCTTCATATCAACCAGAAGGAGCTCCTTGCTCTTCTGTTGAGTTTTCGACTTTGGATCCCTCATCTGTCGGACCATGTTGTCCTACTTCTTTCGGACAATTCGACAGTAGTGGCCTACATACGGAATCAGGGAGGCACTCATTCGATTCCCATGTATCGGCTGTCTCGGGATCTTCTTCTGTTGGCGCGGGATGTGAACGCTCGGGTGTCCATTCGACACATTCCCGGGCGTCTCAACGTCCTAGCAGACTCCGTGTCCCGACGCGACAGTGTCCTTCCAACCGAATGGATGCTACATCGGTCGGTGTTTCAGGCGATTTGCGAGCAGTGGGGTCGTCCTCAGGTCGACCTTTTCGCTACTCGCTGGAATCATCAGGTAGAGACTTTTGTCTCCCCTTGTCCAGATCCTCTGGCATTTGCAGTAGACGCTCTGTCTCTGGACTGGACAGGCTGGGTCGGCTATGCCTTTCCTCCTGCACCGATTCTTCCTCAAGTTTTAGCGAAGATTCGTGCTTGCAGTTGCAGGATCATTCTGATCACACCCCTGTCTCCACAGAGGGTGTGGATCAATCTGCTGCGGCCTCTATTGGCCGATCGACCGATTCGTCTACCTCTACGTCGCGATCTTCTTTCACAGGGTCGTCCCAGGAAGTATCACAACAACCTGGCGAGCCTGTCCCTTCACGCCTGTCTTTTATCAGGTCCAGTCTCCGACGTAGCGGTTTTTCGAGACGATCAGTGGAGTGCATTTCTGCATCGCGGCGACCTTCCACTGGAATGACTTATGCCGCCAAGTGGAAGGTTTTCTGCCGCTGGTGTTCAGATCACAATGTGAATTACCGTAATCCGTCTATCGCTCAAATTGCGGATTTTCTGGTTTTTCTTTTTGACTCCAAGGGCCTCCAGCCTATTACGATTAAGGGCTATCGGTCTATGCTGTCTGATACTTTCTCTTATGTGGGAAAGCGGTGTATCGGTCGTAATCTTTTCCTCTCCAAACTTATTCGGCACTTTTCTTTGAAGAGGCCTCGAGTTTTGCGTCTTACACCCAAGTGGAACTTGGCATGGGTGTTGCACTGTTTGGAGGGGGCGCCTTTTGAGCCTTTATCTGAGACCGACATGCGTTTTCTCACCTATAAGACGGCTTTTCTTCTAGCGTTTGCTTCTGCTCGTCGAGTCAGTGAGCTTCATGCGCTATCTGTTGATTCTGCCTTCTTCCGAAATGAGGCTAACAGTGTCACATTCACTACTGATTGCTCTTTTCTGGCTAAGAATCAACTCCCCGATTCGGTACCTCCTCCCATCTGCATTCGGGCTCTCCCTGCTGTAGATGGACGGAGGCCTCTTCTTTGTCCTGTTCGTGCGGTCAAGACTTACATTACTCGCACTCAGTTCATTAGGAGGGATCGGAAGAGATTCTTTCTGTCTCTCATTCCTAAGCGGCAGTCTATCTCTTCCCATTCTATTTCCAGGTGGATCTGTCTTGCAGTCAAGCTGGCTTATTCTCGCTTGTCTGCATCGGATCTTGTTTCGAACCGGCTTAATGCTCACGGGGTTCGTGCCATTTCTACATCCTGGGCGTTCTCCAATTCTGTTTCGCTCCGTGATGTTATGAATGCGGCTTACTGGAGGAATGCTTCTACCTTCTCCTCCTTTTATCTCCGCCACCTTCAGCAGCAATCTGAGGACCTTTATTCTTTAGGCCCTCTCGTTGCTGCTCAGGCTGTTGTGCACCCTCGTTAAATTGTTTTTGTCGAGGTTGCGCTTCTCTCAGCCTTGTTCTTTTCAGGTGCCTTCTCTCTTTCTTCATTACAGGTTTTAGTTTTTGTTCTCTGCCATCCTTGCTTTCGTTCTGCTACTCTTGTTGGTATTGGTTATGTGATTCACCTCCTCCTATTGTTTATTCAGCCAATTGTAAACAATTGTGAGTAGGTTGAAAAGAAATTAAAATTTTTTAGTAAATTTTGTTTCTTAACATACCTACCACAATTGTTTACCGGAGGCCCACCCTCCTTGGGGATATCTTTGATATCGATGCCTCCCCGCTAAATCACAAACTTCTCGTTGGCGGAAATACGGAATTGACGTCACGGTTGTTGCGCATGCGCTCGGTAAACGCAAGAGGTGTGCAGAGAGAGTACCTGTAATTTCGAGCGCTGGTCTCGCTCGACCCTTTTTTTCGATCTTTTTCGTGCTTTTGCACTCTAGTACTTTTCCAACTCGTTTGGAAAAGATTCTAAAAGCTTGAGTTAGTTCCGAAGTAGGGCTTGCACTTATGTTACAGCCAATTGTAAACAATTGTGGTAGGTATGTTAAGAAACAAAATTTACTAAAAAATTTTAATTTTTGGGTCTGGTCCGATATTCAAGATGGCCGATGGCAGCCATTTTGTTCAAAATTAGGTGCAATCAGATTTTTGCACAGAACTTCCATATGAAAGCAATGATTTGAATAATTTTTTGTGTGAATGTTTAGTACCATTGGATACATCACATGTAATACAGGTTTTTTTCTCGTGCAGAAATTAGGCAAATTAGATGAACTTTGATTTATTCAGTGCTACTTATACACAGTAAGAGCACATGTCAATACGGCCCGGGCTAGAGGCTGTATTTATGAACCGATCTTCATTAAACTTCTTGGGTCCCTTTATTTTCACCTTGGGACAGGAACGAGTGTGTTTTGGGGTGCCTTTGTTATCACTGTGCTACGAGAACAAATATTTTGGGGTTCAGTCTGACCCACTCCGGGACTCAAAGATTTCGTTTCTAGTTTAGCATCTGACTGTCACCCACATTTTCAATACTTTACCTATACATTTGCTACAGGCTACAGTCAGTATTTATGTACAGACCGTTACAATACTTTATATGTACCTTTGTTATCAGGTCATTACCTAGATGTTTGTCATTGCTGTGTCACATACTATACACGTACATGTCTTAACAAGTTGAGCTACAGTGTCATTGACACTTTCATTTCTTCAGTAAAACATCATAGGATGACAACTTTACAAAAGGCAGCATTTAACTGGTTGAGTGCTAATAGCCACTATCATGGCTGTATTGAAAAAGTGGCATCACACTGTATTCATTTAGCTACTCAGCAGCAGAAACACAATTGGCACTCTCCAATAAATTGTAACAAAACAATTATTTATGAACAAAATCTTGCTAAAATAGTGCTCTCTTTGCTGAAAACATGGTATCTTGCAAAAAAAAAAATACTCATGTTTAAAATCATCTTTGAAAAATAATTTAGCACTCTACCAGTTAATGAGATAAATACTTCATATCGTCGCCAGTTGACTCGCACTGGTATCAAGTATTTATCTAATTAACTCTTAACCTGGGAGTGCGGTGGCTCAGTGGTAGACTGTTGTTGCTTCTATGCTACAGGTCCCGAGTTTGATCTCCGGCTGGGACAAGCTGCGTTATGTCCTTGGGCAAGGCACTTTATCCCGGTTTCCTACATGGGGGCTTTATGGTGCTGTGTACTAAGTCATACTGCACGTCGATGATGCACTTGTCGTCAACCGCTGTAATCCTGCTTGAGCCTAGCTTGAACAGAGTTAGAATGTTGAGGAGCTGACAGTTGCTCATCGATGCTCGGTGGTTCTCTCCAAGTACTCAGGCTTCCTCCACGTGTAAAACTGCCATGGTCACGATTAGACATTATGTGTAAGTATGTGACCTTAAACACCAATAAATAAATAAATAATTCTTAACCCGCCGAGTATTTTCAAATTATTTTTCATCAAATCTAGTCATGGCTGCTGTAATGCAGCCAGGACTAGATTTGATGAAAAATTCTTCTAAATATGTCTCAAAAGATTCATTGGACAAAAAGTCCATGTGGATTACAGGAGATAAATGTGTCAAAATTATACTTATTTCAGTGTCAAGATATTTCATGTCCAGGGCTGGAATCAGGCCTTCAGATTATCCCGCTTTCATACGGTTTTACAGGTGTGCCCAAATTAGAGAAGGTTTGAAGACATCAGGAAAAATATATGAATCCTCTCTGTCTCTTCTGTATTTGAGAATAGCTTCCATCATAATATGGCCATAGAGTCACAAAGAAAGACATGGAAATAAAACATAACAGGATAAAGCTGTTATTTCTGGTTTTAATGTGACCAAATTAGGGCAAAAGGGTATGCCTAATGTAAATGAATTTAAAGACCTTCTGGAATATCTGCCCACAGCATGCAAGGAGTTAAATGCAGCCTACTGTTTTGACTTGCGATTAACAGTAATTATTTGGTTATTCTACTATTATCTAAGTGTAACAGCAGGTGAATGTACTAACGACATTCAGATTGACCATTAATTGAATCACGTAGTTAGATATAAATAAGGTAACGACACCTTTCACCTACCGACCATTTCGTCAGAACTTTTGAGTTCTGTCAGATTTTTCCATGACCAATTGTCTGTTTACTCTTGAGTTTCTTTTAGTTTCTATTTCTATTTGTTCATTTTCATGCTGTTACATTGTCTTGTCATTTGTAGTATTCCTTTGTTCTGTACATTTAATTTTTTTCGGGGGGGGGGGGGGGGGGGGGTGGAGGGGGGTCTATTAAAATGGCCAGATTCCCTGGGTGCGACTGTGTGTGCATCCATGCGTGTGTGCATTCGTCCCACATTGGTTTCCCAATGATAACTTTAGTTACAGTAGACCAAATGTAATGACATTTGGTATGTAGGTGTATCAACATAAAATATAGGTCAAGTTCGAATTGGGGTGTGGTCCGACAATTTTGGCCAGAGTTATGCTCCTTTTTCAACCTTGAAAAACCTTGAAAAATCATTTTTTTGGTTTTCCCGATGATAACTTTAGTTGTTGATGACCAAATCAAATAAAAGTTTGTATGCAGATGTCTCAACATAAAATGCAGGTCAGTTTCTCTTTGGGGTTTGGTCCTACATTTTTTACCAGAGCTATGTCCCCTTTTAGCTCACCTGAGCGAAGCTCAGTGGGAGCTTGACTGATCACATTCCATACGTCGTCGTCCGGCGTTAACTTTACATTATCGACTTCTCCTCCAAAACCACTACCCCAATTTTATTCAAATGTTGGTTAGATGTTTATTACCTAATGCCAATTCAGATTTGTTCAAATGAAGTTGCCCCTCCTCCTGGGTGGTGCTACGCCCCCAAGGGGCACCAAAATCTTTGAAAATCTTCTCATGAACCAGCAGTAGCAGAGACTTGACATATGGTATACAGCTTCCTTTTAAGGTGTAGACTCAGATTTGTTCAAGAGAAGTTTGATGGGCTATATTTGGCATTGTTATGGGAGGGGCAAAATTTTTGGCCCCGCCCCAAATTTCTATTTTCAGAACCGAGAGGCTAATTTGAACCAAATTTTATGTGAGGGCTTATTGGGTCATAAGTACCTAATTTATGCCAAATTTTTCCCGTAGCCCCGTGGGAACCGCAGGTGCTAAAAATAGAAAAAATTAAAACGCCCACATCTCCAAAACTGCACGGCACTGAGAATTTTTATTTGGTGTGAAGCTTCCTTAGGACCAACAGAAAGGATTGGTAAAAAAAAGTCAGCACTTTTTAAAACTGCAGGCAATGGGAAAAACATTAAAGAATCTTCTTTTTCAGATTCACCAGTCAGAATCCTTTCATATTTGGTATACAACATCTATAGGGGGGTCAGATTCATGTTTGTTCAAATTGAGTCCCTGGGTTCATATTTGGGCTCCCTATGGGAGCCCGAATTTTAACTTTAGTGCAATTTGAGGACTATTCTTTAAAAATCTTCTTCTTCAGATTCACCAGTCAGAATCATTTCAGTTTTGGTATTCAACATCTCTAAGGGGTTACAATTGAAGTTTGTTCAAATTGAGTCCCTGGGTTCATATTTGGGCTCCCTATGGGAGCCCATTTCTTAACTTAGTGCAATATGAGGACTATTCTTCAAAATCTTCTTTTTCATATCCACCAGTCAGAATTCTTTCATATTTGGTATACAACATCTCTATGGAGGTTTGATTCAAATTTGTTCAAATCGAGTCCCTGGGTTCATATTTAGGCTCCCTATGGGAGCCCAAATTTTAACTTAGTGCAATATGAGGAGTATTTTTTAAAAATATTCTTCTTCAGATCCACCAGTCAGAATTCATTCTTATTTGGTATATAACATCTCTAGGGAGGTCAGATTCAAGGTTGCTTAAATCGAGTCCCTGGGTTCATATTTGGGCTTCCTATGGGTGCAATATGTGGAAAATATTTTTAAAATTCTTCTACTTCAGATCCACCAGTCAGAATCATTTCATTTTTAGCTCACCTGAGCAAAGCTCAGTGGGAGCTTTACTGATCACATTCCGTCCGTCGGCATCCGGCGTTAACTTTACATTATTGACTTCTCCTCCAAAACCACTAGCCCAATTTTATTCAAATGGTGGGTAAATGTTTATTGCCTAATGCCAATTCGGATTTGTTCAATTGAAGTTGCCCTTCCCCATGGGTGGTGCCATGCCCCCAAGGAGCACCAAAATCATGAACCAGCAGTAGCAGAGACTTGATATATGGAATGCAGCTTCCTTTTGAGGTGTAGATTCAGATTTGTTCAAGGGAAGTTCACGGGGCAATATTCGCCATTGTTATGGGAGGGGTAAGAATTTTGACCCTGCCCCAAATGTCTGTTTTCCGAACCGAGAGGCTGATTTGAACCAAATTTTATGTGAGGTATTACTGGGTCACAAGTACTTTATTTAGGAATAAAATATTTTTCCAGCTGCACTGTGGGAAACCCACGAGCTAAAAATAGAAAAAATTAAAACGCTCACATTTCCAAAACTGCACGGCGCTGACAATTTTTACCTCACCTGAGCAAAGCTCGGTGGGAGCTTTACTGATCACATTCTGTCTGTCATCCGTCGTAACCCTCCCCCACCCACACACACATACGCACACCTCTAAATTTGTCAAAGAAAAGACTAAATTGGTTCAATTTTTAAAGGAATTGTAGGAACAACTTGCCTAATGAAATTTAAATACTTTTGTATCATTCAATGTCACCTTCAAGAACAAACCACATCTTTACCCAGCATAGCTCCCAAAACTCACCAGCATCATTCACAAAAATTGCCATTATATATTTTAAATTTTTATCTCAAAAAGATAGCTTATCCCACCTACCCAAATCCCCATCCCCACCCCCACACCCCTACCCTCATGGAATAAGATCTTTGAGTTTGTTCCAATGATAATAAAAAACAATATTTTGGAAAATTTGTGAAAATTTTCGTTACCGGTATATATATATATAGCACAGGGAAGATATCCACAGTTGGGGAAATATATCCTAGGTTATCTCTTCTCTCTCTGTAATCTTAACTGTTTGAGCACTGGGAGCCGCTATCATGGCTTTAAGAAACCATGAGTATGCCAGGCTTTAGTCTTCACATTCCTTGTTCGTGCTTCATGCTAAACCAGAAGAATATAACAGTTTGTCTGCATAGATTTGCTTTATTAAAAATCATTGGACAGTGCCTGTTGGCACACTCCAGTGATTTTAAATAAAACAAATTTTAGGGCACAAATGTTGACCATCGAAGAAAATCTAGCACTCCGCCAGTTAATGTTGACGAGTCATGAAAGCGACCTAAAATATTTCTTAGAGCCACTTTGTCAGGTGAGCTATTAAGACCACTTTGGGGCCTCTTGTTTGACTGGAAAATTCAATTTTTTTTCAAATACCTCGAATTGCACACTTTTTAGTCCCCCACGGTTTTACCGTTTTGGGGGACTATTGGATTGCACTCTGTCTGTCTGTTTGCCCGTCCGTCTGTCTGTCTGTCTGTCCTCATTTATGTTACCACCTGTATCTCATATGTGCTTCGACGCTGTACTTTCATTTTTATACCATTGGTGGCATATAATAGGAGGATGATGCAGGTGACAAATTTTTGAAAAATGATTCAAGATGGCCGACTGGCGGCCATTTTTGTCATCATTTTTTGCTTCATTTGATGTTACCACCTGTATCTTAAGACATGTTTTGATATATTTGGTTCAGGTTTCTAACATTGTTCATAGATGCTATGAGGATGATGCACACCAAAATTGTTTGAAATAAAAATTCAAGATGGCCAAATGACGTCCATTTTAGTTCATTTTTAGCTTAACTTGACATACTCAAGATAAGCTATTGCCATCACGCGTGCGGAAGTCTGTTAGTCTGTGACGTCTGTTCACATTTTCCTTTAGCACGGGCTACACCCCGCAGTTCTTGTCTGATCGTCACGAAATTTCATATGCAGGTTTGGGGTCATGTCTAGTGAGAACGTCCCCTTTTGGTCGCGATCGGGCAACTGGTATGGCTGCCCGAGCCCAAAACCTGAAAACCATTAGCACAGTCTACAGGTCATATTTATGAAGGAATTTCATTGTAACTTCGGAGGATCACTCCAGATGATGCCCAGATTAGAATGTCCCCTTTGGTTGCGATCATTCAACCATGATGGCTGCCCAAGCCCGAAGCCCGAAAACCTTTAGCACAGTCTACAGGTCATATTTATGAAGGGATTTCATTGTAACTTGGTAGGTTAACTTCATATAATGTCTAGATGAGAACATCCTCTTTTGGACATGATTGGGCTACTGTGACGGCTAAAGGTGCCCGAAGCCTGAAAACCTTTAGCACAGTCTACAGGTCATATTTATGAGGGGATTTCATTGTAACTTGGTAGGATAACTCCAAAAAATGTCCAGATGAGAACGTCCCATTTTGATTGCGATCATTCAGCCTTGATGGGTGCCCAGAGCCCAAAAACCTTTAGTATAGGTAAAAGGTCATATTTATGGAAGGATTTCATTGTAACCTGTTAGGTTGACTCCATATAATGCCTAGATGATGACATCCCCTTTTTGGTCATGATTGGTCAGCTGTGATGGCTACAGGTGCCCGAAGCCCAAAAACCTTGAGCACAGTCTACAGGTCATATTTATGAAGGGATTTCATTGTAACTTCGTAGGATCACTCCAGATGATGCCCAGATGTGATTGTCCCCTTTGGTTGTGATCATTCAACCATGATGGCTGCCCGAGCCCAAAGCCCGAATACCTTAAGCACAGTCTACAGGTCATATTTATGAAGGGATTTCATTGTAACTTGGTGATTGACTTCATATAATGTCTAGATGAGAACGTCCCCTTTTGGACATGATTGGGTAACTTTGACGGCTAAAGGTGGCCGAAGCCCGAAAACCTTTTGCACTGTCTACAGGTCATATTTATGAAGGGATTTCATTGTAACTTGGTAGGATGACTCCAAATAATGTCTAGATGAGAACGTCCCATTTTGGCCGTGATCATTCAGCCTTGATGGGTGCCCGAGCCCAAAAACCTTTAGCATAGGCAAAAGGTTATATTTATAGAAGGATTTCATTGTAACCTGTTAGGTTGACTCCATATAATGCCTAGATGATGACATCCCCTTTTGGTCGTGATTGGTCAACTGTGATGGCTACAGGTGCCCGAAGCCCGAAAACCTTGAGTACAGTCTACAGGTCATATTTATGAAGGGGTTTCATTGTAACTTCGCAGGATCACTCCAGATGATGCCCAGATGAGATTGTCCCCTTTGGTTGCGATCATTCAACCATGATGGCTGCCCGAGCCCGAAGCTCGAAAACCTTTAGCACAGTCTACAGGTCATATTTATGAAGGGATTTCATTGTAACTTGGTAGGTTGACTTCATATAATGTCTAGATGAGAACGTCCCCTTTGGACGCAATTGGGAAACTGACAGCTAAAGGTGCTCGAAGCCCGAAAACCTTTAGCACAGTCTACAGGCCATATTTATGAGGGGATTTTAATGTAACTTGATAGGATGACTCGTTTTGGAATAATTTCACTGTAACTTGGTAACTTTTGTTGATATACGTTAACTGTGAGGGCCACATACATTAACTGTGAGGTCATATTAACCCACCCCTCAGCTCTTTAGTACAGTGTACACCTCATATTATTTTTATCATAAACATAGCACACAGGGAACAGAAATGAACATATTCCCAATTATCACAATTCTTGTCTTATTTCATAATCCATTCATAAACATTGAACATTATCCTTTTCATCAAACACAACACACAAGTTAAGCTACAGTGTCATTGACACTTTCATTTGCATTCTCAAGTTACGTTATCACCTGTACCTTAGAGATGTTTTGAGATATTAGTTTTAAATTATCAACATTTGTCAGACATCATAGGAGGCTGATGCATGCCAAAATCTTTTGAAAAAAAAATTCAAGATGGCTGAATGGCAGCCATTTTTGTTGTCATTTTTTTGCTATATTTGACGTTACCACCTGTATCTTAATTTATGTTACCATCTGTATCTCATAAATGCTTCGACGCTGTACTTTCATTTTTATGCCATTGGTGACACATAATAGGAGGACAATGCACGTCAAAACTTATTGAAAAAAAAATCAAGATGGCCGACTGGCGGCCATTTTTGTCATCATTTTTTGCTTTATTTGATGTTACCACCTGCATCTTAGACATGTTTTAATATATTTGTTTCAGGTTTCTAACATTGTTCATAGATGCTATGAGGATGATGCACGTCAAAATTTTAAAAAAAAAAAAATTCAAGATGGCCGGGCCATGTTTGTTCATTTTTTGCATTCTCAAGTTATGTTATCACCCATATCTTGGAGATGTTTTGAGATATTAGTTTTAAATTTTCAACATTTGTCAGACACCATAGGAGAATGATGCATGCCAAAATGTTTTGAAAAAAAATTTCAAGATAGCCGAATGGCAGCAATTTTTGTTATTTTTTTTACCTTATTTGATGTTACCACCTGTATCTTAGACATGTTTCCAGCTATTACATTCAGATTTCTAACATTGGTCAGAGATGCTAGGAGGGTGATGCACGTCAAAATTTTTAAACAAAAATTCAAGATGGCCGAAATCTTTTGAAAAAAAAATTCAAGATGGCTGAATGACAGACTTTTGGGTTGTCATTTTTTCGCTATATTTGACGTTATCACCTGTATCTTAGACACGTTTCGAGCTATTACTTTCAGATTTCTAACATTGGTCAGAGATGCTAGGAGGAGGATGCACGTCAAAATTTTTTGGAAATTTTTTTTTAGAATGGCCGAAGGACGACCATATTTTTATACTGTACCAATGACCCAGACATAGCTGGTGCTAACTCTTAAAATATAGGGCCAAACACAAATTTTGCCCCCCAATCCCCAAAATTTGCATCTAAAACTAAAGAAAACATGTCCTGAAAGGCCCTCCACACTTCGCCCCTACTGCGCATGCGCAGTGTCAAGGACGTTCCGAAATTGGCGCCATTAATCATTCTAAGTTTGGCCCTTCATCAGTTAACATCTGACTGATCTTTGTGCTTATAAATCTCAGTTTAAATGATGCCAGACACATAAATATTAGTGAAATGGTGATTCTAAGGAGGATAGAGAAGGAGGAGAGGAAAAGAATGTGTGACAGAATATTATCAGGGCTGTAACTTAAAATTTTTTAATGAAATTATGTTAAGTTACCTATTTTCAAGGCAGCAGCCATTTTGTTGTCATTCTGATTATTTAGTTACACTGTTTTTTAAGTGTTTTCCTCTCTCCCTGTCCTTTAAGTTCCCCCTTGCTATTCTCCCATGCTTTTGGCATAGTTTTTAGCTCACCTGAGCGAAGCTCAAGGGGAGCTTTACTAATCACTTTCTGTCCGTCGTCCGTCGTCCGGCGTCCGTCGTCGTCCGTCCGGCGTTAACTTTACATTATCGACTTCTCCTCCTAAACCACTAGCCCAATTTTATTCAAATGTTGGCTAAATGTTTATTACCTAATGCCAATTCAGATTTGTTCAAATGAAGTTGCCCCTCCTCCTGGGTGGTGCCACGCCCCCAAGGGGCACCAAAATCTTTGTAAATCTTCTCATGAACCAGCAGTAGCAGAGACTTGATATATGGTGTGCAGCTTCCTTTTGAGGTGTAGACTCAGATTTGTTCAAGAGAAGTTTGTGGGGCTATACTTGGCGTTGTTATGAGAGGGGCAAAATTTTTTGCCCCGCCCAAAATTTCTATTTTCCAAACCGAGAGGCTGATTTGAACCAAATTTTATGTGAGGGCTTATTGGGTCATGAGTACTTGATTTATGCAAAAAAAAATTTTCCCGCAGCCCCGTGGGAACCGCAGGAGCTAAAAATAGAAAAAATTTAAAACTCCCATATCTCCAAAACTGCACGGCACTGAGAATTTTTATTTGGTGTGCAGCTTCCTTAGGACCAACAGAAAGGATTGGTAAAAAAAAATTGCCATCGGTTTTATCATAGGGTACAGTTTCGGGACTTTGAAAAAGTGCTGAGTCAGCACTTTTTAACACTGTAGGCAATGGGAAAAACATTAAAAAATCTTCTTCTCCAGATCCAGCAGGCAGAATCTTTTGATATTTGGTATGCAACATTGTAGGGTGGATCTGATTCAAGTTTGTTCAAATCGGCCCCCTGGGTTCATATTTGGGCTCAGTATAGGAGCCCGATTTCGAACTTAGTGCATTTCAGGCAAATTTATTAAAAAATCTTCTTCTCCAGATCCAGCAGGCAGAATCTTTTGATATTTGGTATGCAACATTGTGGGGTGGATCTGATTCAAGTTTGTTCAAATCGGCCCCCTGGGTTTATATTTGGGCTCAGTATAGGAGCCCAAATTTGAACTTACTGCATTTCAGGCAAATTTCTTTGAAAATCTTCTTCTCCAGATCCAGCAGGCAGAATCTTTTGATATTTGGTATGCAACATTGTAGGGTGGATCTGATTCAAGTTTGTTCAAATCGGCTCCCTAGATTCATATTTGGGCTCACTATAGGAGCTTGAAATCGAATTTAGTGCATTTCAGGCAAATTTCTTCAAAAATCTTCTTCTCCAGATCCAGCAGGCCGAATCTTTTGATATTTGGTATGCAACGTTGCGGGGTAGATCTGATTCAAGTTTGTTCAAATCGGCCCCCTGGATACATATTTGGGCTTACTATAGAAGCCCGAATTCGAACTTGGTGCATTTCAGGCAAATTTCTTAAAAAATCTTCTTCTCCAGATCCAGCAGGCAGAATCTTTTCATATTTGGTAAGCAACATTGTGGGGTGGATCTGATTCAAGATTGTTCAAATCGGCCCCCTGGGTTAATATTTGGGCTCAGTATAGGAGCCCGATTTCGAACTTAGTGCATTTCAGGCAAATTTCTTAAAAAATCTTCTTCTCCAGATCCAGCAGGCAGAATCTTTTGATATTTGGTATGCAACATTGTTGGATGGATCTGATTCAAGTTTGTTCAAATCGGCCCCCTGGGTTCATATTTGGGCTCAGTATAGGAGCCCGATTTCGAACTTAGTGCATTTAGGCAAATTTCTTAAAAAATCTTCTTCTCCAGATCCAGAAGGCAGAATCTTTTGATATTTGGTATGCAACATTGTGGGGTGGATCTGATTCAAGTTTGTTCAAATCGGCTTCCTAGATTCATATTTGGGCTCACTATAGAAGCTCAAATTTGAACTTAGTGCATTTCATGCAAATTTCTTAAAAAATCTTCTTCTCCAGATCCAGCAGGCAGAATCTTTTCATATTTGGTAAGCAACATTGCGGGGTGGATCTGATTCAAGTTTGTTCAAATCGGCCCCCTGGGTTTATATTTGGGCTCAGTATAGGAGCCCAAATTTGAACTTAGTGCATTTCAAGCAAATTTATTAAAAAATCTTCTTCTCCAGATCCAGCAGACAGAATCTTTTGATATTTGGTATGCAACATTGTGGGATGGATCTGATGCAAATTTGTTTAAATCGGCTCCCTAGATTCATATTTGAGCTTACTATAGAAGCTCGAATTCGAACTTAGTGCATTTCAGGCAAATTTCTTAAAAAATCATCTTCTCCAGATCCAGCTGGCAGAATCTTTTGATATTTGGTATGCAACATTGCGGGGTGGATCTGATTCAAGTTTGTTCAAATCGGCCCCCTGGATTCATATTTGGGCTCACTATAGAAGCTCGAATTCAAACTTACTGCATTTCGGGCAAATTTCTTCAAAAATCTTCTTCTCCAGATCCAGCAGGCAGAATCTTTTGATATTTGGTATGCAACATTGCGGGGTGGATCTGATTCAAGTTTGTTCAAATCGGCCCCCTGGATTCATATTTGGGCTTAATATAGAAGCCCGAATTCGCACTTAGTGCATTTCGGGCAAATTTATTAAAAAATCTTCTTCTCCAGATCCAGCAGGCAGAATCTTTTGATATTTGGTATGCAACATTGTGGGGTGGATCTGATTCAAGTTTGTTCAAATCGGCTTCCTAGATTCATATTTGGGCTCACTATAGAAGCTCGAATTCGAACTTAGTGCATTTCAGGCAAATTTCTTAAAAAATCATCTTCTCCAGATCCAGCAGGCAGAATCTTTTCATATTTGGTATGCAACATTGCGGGGTGGATCTGATTCAAGTTTGTTCAAATCGGCCCCCTGGATTCATATTTGGGCTCACTATAGAAGCTCGAATTCAAACTTACTGCATTTCGGGCAAATTTCTTCAAAAATCTTCTTCTCCAGATCCAGCAGGCAGAATCTTTTGATATTTGGTATGCAACATTGCGGGGTGGATCTGATTCAAGTTTGTTCAAATCGGCCCCCTGGATTCATATTTGGGCTTAATATAGAAGCCCGAATTCGCACTTAGTGCATTTCGGGCAAATTTATTAAAAAATCTTCTTCTCCAGATCCAGCAGGCAGAATCTTTTGATATTTGGTATGCAACATTGTGGGGTGGATCTGATTCAAGTTTGTTCAAATCGGCTTCCTAGATTCATATTTGGGCTCACTATAGAAGCTCGAATTCGAACTTAGTGCATTTCAGGCAAATTTCTTAAAAAATCATCTTCTCCAGATCCAGCAGGCAGAATCTTTTGATATTTGGTATGCAACATTGCGGGGTGGATCTGATTCAAGTTTGTTCAAATCGGCCCCCTGGATTCATATTTGGGCTCACTATAGAAGCTCGAATTCAAACTTAGTGCATTTCGGGCAAATTTCTTCAAAAATCTTCTTCTCCAGATCCAGCAGGCAGAATCTTTTGATATTTGGTATGCAACATTGCGGGGTGGATCTGATTCAAGTTTGTTCAAATCGGCCCCCTGGATTCATATTTGGGCTTAATATAGAAGCCCGAATTCGCACTTAGTGCATTTCGGGCAAATTTATTAAAAAATCTTCTTCTCCAGATCCAGCAGGCAGAATCTTTTGATATTTGGTATGCAACATTGTGGGGTGGATCTGATTCAAGTTTGTTCAAATCGGCTTCCTAGTTTCATATTTGGGCTCACTATAGAAGCTCGAATTCGAACTTAGTGCATTTCAGGCAAATTTCTTAAAAAATCTTCTTCTCCAGATCCAGCTTCAGAATCTTTTCATATTTGGTAAGCAACATTGTGGGGTGGATCTGATTCAAGTTTGTTCAAATCGGCCCCCTGGGTTTATATTTGAGCTCCGTATAGGAGCCCAAATTTTAACTTAGTGCATTTCAGGCATATTTCTTAAAAAATCTTCTTCTCCAGATCCAGCAGGCAGAATCTTTTGATATTTGGTATGCAACATTGTGGGGTGGATCTGATTGTGATTCATGAACGTATTTATTTGTAAAGTTGATAGAATCTTAGACAAAATTTGCAGAAAAGATCTACTATAGAAGGGGTGGTATCCAGGGTGAACCGTTTACCCAAATCTAGCAGTACTAATGCATTATTCACACAAATCTCCGTTCAAATTTTATGACCCCTCATTGGAACACACGCATTCAGCTCATTCCAACAAAGGTCATATGCCATGTTTTCGAGACAAAGGAATAAAAATTTTAGTTATTCATGAAATTTTTAGGCAACTGTTGTCTGTTATTCACATTGCTTCATGAAATTTCAGTACTTTTAGAAGTTACCTCAGTAATCAAGGGTTAATTCCCCTTAATTAAATGTCGCCTCTAAAAAACAACCACTTTGCATATCTTACCTTTTTACCAGCATAACTGCCAAAACTTGTCAGCATTCTTCGCAAAAATCGCTATTCAGATTTTAATTTTTGTCTCTTAAACATACATGTACTTATCGCTTGTAAATACCCCATTGGAATGAGCTTTTTGAGCTCATTCCAATGAGAGGTCGCACACCATGCTTTTTGAGTCAAAAAAGCAATTTTTTTTGTTATTCCAGAATTTCGTACGTAAAACACAGCTTTATGACTTCACATTAAAATGAGCTCTCTAAGCTTGTTCCAATCAACATTCACGCACTATGTCTTTCACACAAAAAATAAAATTTTCCATTTATTCAGGAATTTTGTTTGCAAGAACACTCTTACCCCCCCCCCCCCCCCCCCACACACACACACACAAACACACACACACACACACACACACACACACAAACACACACACACACATCTAAAAGTTTGTCAGCAAAAAAACAGTTACTTCAATTTTTAAATGCATTATAGGAACAACTTGCCTAATCAAATTTAAATACTTTTGCATCATTCTGTATCTAGAACAAACCATTTACCATATCTTTACGCAAAATTCTCCAGCATCATTCACAAAAAAACACCATTATTTATATATTCACATTTCTGTCTCAAAAATATACCTGATCTTCCCATACCCCTATTGGAATAAGCTGTTTGAGCTTGTTCCAATGATGATAAAAAAAACTAATATTTTGGAAAATTTGTGAAAATTTTTGTTTTCTTGCATGCAAATATATACATGTAGCACATGGAAGATATCCACAGTTGGGGAGAGATGTCCAAGGCTATCTCTTCACATTCCTTGTTTGTGCTTCATGCTAAACCAGTTTGTCTGCAGAGATAAATTTGCTTTATTAAAAATCATTGGAGATTGGCCACACACCAACGATTTTAAATAAAACTAATTTTAGGTAACAAATGTTGAACTTCAAACAAAATCTATCACTCAACCAGTTAATGTTGATGAGGCATGACATGGTGAAGGTGACCTAAAATACTTCTTAGAGTCACTTTGTCAGGTGAGCGATTAAGGCCACGTGGGGCCTCTTGTTGTAATTATTATTACTAAATTTTCTTGGGAGTTTTAGCTGAATAACAGAATGAATTCTGTTCTTTCCCAATGTTTACGTCTTCACCTACGGGTGGTTAGGCATTGTGTTCTGCATCTACCATCTGATGTTCTGCAGTTTCTTCCCTGGAAGTCTCTGTTTTGCATCAGATAGTGTATTTTTGGTAACTGATTTCGGGCCTGGGTGCCTGGAGTCTTTTTTTAGAGTTTTTACACTCATTGTTTACATTTACAACAGCCCTCTGTGTGAGGGGGGGATTTCTAAAAAATAATATCTTGATGTTATTTTAATCATATCTAGATACATTATTATTGTTCGTAAGTGTTGAATAAATTGTTTAAAATATTTTTAAAATTTTTGTCCACACTTAGGCTTGGGATCCATTGGGGCTCAACGTTACTTTTCAGAAACTTGGGCTGTTCTGAAAAAATATTTTTTCAAAATATTTTGATTTCAATTATTTTTTCTATATTAATGGATCATATTATTATTATGTATTTTGATTGCCAGGGGTTAGTGCGAGTACCAGGACTTGTTGTCTTTTCACATTGAAAGGATATTGATCAATTGTTTTAAGAGGAAGTCTTCCTCTGACTTTATTATCATTCTATATGTGGTCAGTGTACTCGCATTAACTCCTGTTCTGTATCGTATGATTTCGATGACAATATGGGAAGCGTATGTCACGGTATGTTGTTGGGGATTTGGACACTCCGGTCCTTTCCCCGCAGGGTCACTCTACTTTATCAATTTCTATTTCAGACGATCAAGATTAGGGTGATGTATCTGTGATGTCTTCCAACAGTGTGCCTCCGTCGTCACAATTAATGAAGGGCTAGCGGAAAAGTGCTCATGTAAATACGCCAATTGCCTAAGAGGACCCTAGTAGGTTCGACGGCCTTTGACGTCCGCTAGCTCGCCCGGTGTAGCGTCCATTCACCGAATGGTTCGGCAGCCGGGTTCGTCCGTTGCGGTCTAGAAGGAATTTTGGGGTGATGCGAGCACTATAAATTAACCTAATGCACACCCAGTGACGGCGGATCGGAGGGAGAACGCAGGAAGCCTTTTAGTCCGGTTCATAGCTCGTTCCGGTCCATCCGGACGGCAAGCGAGAGAGGCCCCTCTCTCGTTCAACAACATCTGGCCCCAGATGTTGTGGTACAAAATGTGTCGCAAGCGGAGCATACGTCCGTCGCTCGGGACGCTCCGTTGTATAGGCAGTCCGCTGAGACTGCTAAGGCTTCCTCTTCTCGTCAGCGCACACGACCGCACCTTGGCTGCGTGACCGCCGATATATTACCAGCTTCGCCGATCAAGGATTCTTCGGCGACCAGGTCACACCATCCGGTAGCCAGGGACACGAGGCCTGCAGACTCCGGACGTTCGCATAGGAAGTGTGCGGGAGTCAACGTACACGGAGCTTCCGGCGGCAATGCATCGTAAGACCGCTACTGCACAGGCCTCGGGAACGGACGTGCTTTCCTTAATAGCACAGTTTATCGCAGCATCCCAGCATCAACTGAATCTGTCGCATATATTTTATCCGACGATGCTGGGTCGGGACGCTCCGCGGAAGCGGGTACGGACGTCCGAAAGTTTCATCCGGTCCGACGGGATACCGAAAGGGATTCGGAGGATTTCGTGCTTTCCCTTTCGGAACAACATATGCTGTTGTGTACGTCATCTGACTTGGTCTTCTACAGCTTCTTTCGTCGGACCAGAATGCTGCGATGCCGGATAAGAAACTGATAGCGTCGGTGGACTTAGAAATTTTTGGTTCGGTTCAGGGACATCGTCCCTCAGTTCCGACATAGTCCAATAATGTCACACAAACTTTCGAATTATTGAACGACGCTATATATATTATTATTTTATGCTTGCTAACCAAGCATTTCTGGTTTCTTGTTCGAAGAGTTATGGAGATGTCTTTCAAAAGTGTGCCTCTGTCGTCATAGTTAATGAAGAGTTAGCGGCAATAAGTGCTCATGGAATATGTCTATCGCCTACGGAGTGACATTCGCTAGCTCACCCGGTGTAGCGTACATTCATCGAATGGTTCGGCTGCCGGGTTCGTCCGTTGCGGTCTAGGAAGGAGATTTGGGTGATGCGAGCACTTTAATTTCTTTAGTACTCACCCAGTGACGGCAGATTGAGGACAGATCGGAGGAAGCCTGTTAGTCCGGTTCCTGGCTTGTCCAGGTCCGTCCGGGCTGTGAGCGAGAGAGGTCCCTCTCTCGCCCAACAACATAGGGGACCGCATGTTGTGGTTCAGATATTTTACATTCGGAGCATATGTCCGTTGGTCGGGACGCTCCGTTATATTGACAGTCCGAGAGACTGTCTTTAATGCTTCCTCATCCTCACAGCAGGGCACACGACCGCACATTGGCTACGTGACCTCGAGTATCCGATCAGTTTCGGCATTCAGTGATTCCACAGCGAATAGGTCGCGCCATCCGGTAGCCAAGGGACACGAGGCCTATACACTCCGTTCGCTCGCATATTGGTAGTATGCACTGGGTAACGATCACGGAGCTTCCAGCGGCAATGCATCGTAAGACCGCTTCTCCTCAGGCCTCAGTGACGGACGTGCTATCCGAGTTAGCACAGTTGTTTCGCAGCATCCCAGCAATTGACAGTTTCTCGGTCGAATCAGGAATTATCCGACGGCGCTGGGTCAGTGCGGTCCGCGGTTGCATCAGGTACGGACGACCGAACGCTTTATAGGGTCCGACAGGATGGCGAAAGGGATTCGAAAGATTTCGAGTTTTCCCTTTAGTAGTATCGGAAGATGCCTTTCATATCTTCTGGCATTATCTTCCAGTGATTATTATTTCGGACTTCATTGCTGCGATCTTGGATAAGAGACTTATAGCGTCATTGGACTCGGATTTTTCGATCGGTTCAGGGACATTGTCCCTGACTTACCGACGCAGTCCAATATTGTCATTACAACATGTGTTTTATTTTTCGACGCTATATATATATATATACAAGCCTGCTACTAAGCATGATAGTTTAGTTTCTTGTCCGCGTTGCTCATTTCTGCCATTTTATCATTTATACAAATAGTTTATTTTGGCAGAGCAGGGCATACCGAGAGTTCATATGCGTCTAGACGGTGTGATTAAAGACTGCATATATTCTTTTTCGCCGTTTATGTCTTTTCCAATTTCAATGTTGGGAACGACATTATGTATAGTAGACTTAACTTAGACGCTTTATTATACGTAATCCGCCTTACTGAGGCGTTATCATTACGTCTTCAAGAAAAGATTTACGGGATATTATTCTCAATGTAATTTCTTTTGAGGGCAGTAGTTTGTTCACGTATAACTCCGCCCTTCAGTGGCTGATTGGAGTTAGTTAGACGTGACGCAGCCCTAGCTACATCCACAGGCGTGGATAGTAAGGTTAAGAACTCTCTCAGAGTCGCTTCGTTCTCGGTGGAGCTTCTCTTCGACGGCAACTTTTCGGCAATCCATGAATTGCTCGATTTACACGTTCTCTTGTCTATCTAGTGTTACAAGAGATTCAGACTGGGGCAAACATTCGGTGGTTGACTCAGTGAGTGCCGCCGCAGTTGCCGGACCCGAGTGTGGCTGTTATGACGGTTGCCAGTCAAACAGATTGGGATATAATACTGATCCCTACGGATTCGAAGTGCCAGGGTCTTTGGGTTCCGCAGTCTTTTAGCAATCAGTTTTCTTCCGCGGAATAATGTTTTTTAGGCTTGCTTTATGTCATTGCATGAACATTATTCAGAAACGCATGCCCAAATTCCTGTCCTTTAATTCGACAGTAGTGGCGTATCTCCGGAACCAGGGAGGCACTCTTTCGTTTCCGTTATTCAATTTAATGGAAAGAATCCATCTGTTGGTTATAGTACACCAAGTTCAGTTTTGGTCCGTCATATTCCGGGTCGTCTGATTGTTTTATCGGACTCCCGTTCTCTTACGGGTCGCTTGTTGCTGTCAGAATGGACTCTCAACAAACAAGTATTCAATCAGATTTGCTATCTATGGGAGCGCCCAATGATGATTTATTTATGACACAGCTTGCTAATCAATTGCAGACGTATGTGTTGGCTTGTCCAGATCTCTGAGCTAATATTGTTAACGCTCTATTGATCTATAGGACGGAATGATAGGATACGCGTATCCTCCGGCGCTGTTGTTTTAGCAGGTATTGCTAAGATAAACAACCACAATACATTTCTGTTGATAGCATCTCTATCTTCACAGAGATCATGAGTAATTTACTCTCTTGTCTACTGTGGGTCTTAACGTGAAATCTTCCTCTATGTGAGGATCTTTTTCACTGGGCAAATCGTGTCATCTTTATCACAACCAGCAAGGTCGCAACCTTCATGTATTCCGTTGTGTGGTCCATATTGCATTGTAAGCACTGTACTGGACGAGCTTTGGACGCGATTTCTTACTATAGGAGATCCTCTTCTTCGCTATTCTATGCGGCTAAAGTGGAGGCTCTTCCGTCGTGGTGTAGGGATCATTATGTTCATATTGTTGATCCCTCCATACTACTCATTGCTATTTTTTAGTATACTTGTTTCACAAGATCTACTGCAGCCTGTTATTATTTAGGTTATAGGTTTATGTTACCTCATACCTATGCACTCTACGATAGTTTACAATTGAGTCTTTTGTCTCTTTATCTAAGTCAGTTAGTAACTTTTTGATAAATAGACTTAGAATCTTTAGATTAAATTCCTATACGGATTTTAACTTCGGTTCTTATTTAGCCAAGTAATCATTTGAGCCTCTGGAAACAGTAGTTTTCAAATTCTGACCTTTTAGACAGTAATTCTGTTGGTTTCTCTTTTACTGTAGAGTCAGTGAGTTTCATGCACTATCGATGGATGATTTTCACTTTCATAGTTTCGGAATCAATACTTCCGTTACTATTTAGGTTGGATTGTTGCATAAGAGTTAGGCTCCTATTATCCGGAACCTATTATTTTAAGGTCCTTCCGCCTTCGTATGGGCATAGGCCTTTACTCTTTCCGGGTACAGTTTATGTATTTATAAACAGATATCTGTTTATTACAAAGGGCGTAAGCTTCTTCTGTCTTTGTTGTCTAGTAGAAGGACATTACGCTCCATTTTATTGTTAATGGATTCTATTAACTATCGGTACTGCTTATGGTATATCATTGACTTAGGAGTTGTGCTTAAGATTTCGGCTTATGAAGTAAGAGTTCTTCTACTTCTTGGGCTTACATTAATAGTGTCGCTATTATAGATTTTTGAAGGCCGCTCATTGCGCTCAGCCATCCACATTCATGAATTTTATCTCAGAAATATCGAGTCCATTTCTGGAGGCCTCTATTGTTAGGTCTATTATCTACTGCTCAGAATGTCATTCACTTAACAGTTGCTACTATAGCTAGGTAGGCTGTCTGTTTCGGCAATGTCTCCGTTCGGCTGCCCTCTTCGCTCTGGGCTATTTGACCCAGGGCAAGAAAAAGGGGGGGGGGGGGGGGGGGGGGTGTTCCCTTGGGTCACCTGTTTTACTATGAAAACAAGGGGATACCTCCTCCGGAGTTAGTAATTCTGAGCTGTTATTGGGATGGTTGTTTAGTGAGAAGTTTAGGTTTTTAAAATTCATTCAAGTCTTAGTTTTTAAAGTATAGCTTTTGAATATTGCATATGTCAACGGACATGATTATGCAATCTTCAGACACTTTTAGGAGTATAAGAGTCTCTATTCTCTAGACTTACTTTATTTATTGGCTTACTTTAAAAATTATTAGTATAAGGATTATATTGGATATTAATAGAGTACATGGATGTATGAAGCTCAATTTTGGAAGGTGTTGTATCTTTCTAATTTATCATAAATAAGAAAGATACATGTAAGGCCTATTACTTCTTTTTCCCTACAGGGGATGACTCTATTTTATTTTATTGAGCGTATTCCATTTTGCTCTATGTCCTTGGCCCTCCAGCCTTTTTACTATTCAGCTATGTCTGGGTCATTGGTACAGTATAAAAATGTTAAAAAATTTATAGTTACCAATGACCCAGACGGGGATGGCCCTCCCAGGAGTTGGGAACTCTTGCCTCCCCGCTGAGTACATAGCGCTTACCAGGCACTGGTTATTAGAATGATTAATGGCGCCAATTTCGGAACGTCCTTGACACTGCGCATGCGCAGTAGGGGCGAAGTGTGGAGGGCCTTTCAGGACATGTTTTCTTTAGTTTTAGATGCAAATTTTGGGGATTGGGGGGCAAAATTTGTGTTTGGCCCTATATTTTAAGAGTTAGCACCAGCTATGTCTGGGTCATTGGTAAGTATAAAAAATATAGAAATTACTATAAATTTTTTAACTTTCATTGATTTTTTTTGTGTTCCTATTTTACGGTTACCACCTGTATCTAATAGATAGATGCTTTGAGACTGTATTTTCATATTTATACCATTGGTGCCACATAATAGTAGGATGATGCAAGTCAGTAATTTTTGAATAAAAATGCAATATGGAATGATTACATTGTTGTTCCTGTTGTTAAATGGTAGGTGCCTGAGAACAGATACATGATGGGAGAGAGAGGACTTCAATTCCCACTTGCTGTTAAAATCTTTTATCCATTTCATAATGTGCAACTTATTTTTTTTAAATGCCCAATAGGCCTAAAAAATATTTTGCATGTTTTATAGAACAGACCATCCACCGTGGGGGACTAGAGTCTGATCGCCTGCGATTGGCGTGCACTTGTTTTTCAGGGGACGTGTGGCCAGGCAGCCTTTTATCATCATTTGAAATAAATAAGATGCACGAACAGTGGGTTAATTTGTAATTTATTTTATCAAAGATACAAAAGACAGTATAAACACAATCACTGTTTCATGTAATAACAATGAACATGTAGTAAAGTTGATAGCTGAAATGAATTTCTAAATGCTGTTAACCCCAACTACAAAATATGACCTCAATCCTTTTGCCAGCCAAAATCACCTAATCACCACAAAAAAGATAACTTGAACACCCAGATAATTCGAAGTTCACTGTTGCTCTTGCAAGTTTTGAGTTAATGAGTTTTGACTGTAACTAATGTGGAGCTCTCGTTTGCACTTCTTCTAACACGACTACCAGTCAACACCAGCTGAAGTTCTTGAACAACTAAATAGAGGATACCTATGGTTTTTGAGTGGATACCATAATTATTTCATGAGTGACTACAAAATGAAATATAAATTTTTCATGCTTGTCCCTCATGAAATAACTATGGTATTCACTCAAAACACTATAGGTATTCTTTTTATTATATGTGTTGTTTTTTGTACAAAAAATCTTGACATTTCTAATCAGAATTTAATGCAAAGTAATTGCCTTGAAAGCAACAAACATTTCAGTTTAAAAGCCATCAGTAGATAGGCAACCAACTGCTTTCTGCGATGAAATTAGTCTGTCATCTGCGAAACAGCAGAGTTCCTTCAGCTTTTTACTGAAATCTGCATAGAAACATTAATGGATATTAATTTAATACCACAAATAACAATTACGACAACTTTTACCATGAATTAGTAAATATCTCTCACTTTTATAACATTTTAGTGAATTTATTTCTTGTGCGTTGCTATTATTTTCATTGTGAATCACCGGTTTTACCTACAGTGATATGATATGATTTTAAAAGTAACATAATCATATATTATAATATATATTATTAGTGATGAACTGATAATCAGAATTGACAATTAGGGCTTGGCAGTTTATCGGTTTTTTGGTTCGGTTCATTTTTTTTCAAAACTAAAATGCCGCTTTAACAAAAAAACAAGACTTTCAATAAATCTCCCAGAATTGGCAAGTTTATGACCTCTCAATCATATGCTCTCCGCACGCCAAAGGCTAAAATATCGGGCAAAGGTAAACGCTGTACCGTCTATGCTTACTTTGAGAGGATTGACAACAAATCCCCCCCCCAAAATAGTGGTAGCAAATTTCTTATATCTTAAACAATATCTACAGAACCACCACCAGAAGGAATATGAAAAATGAAAAAGTCTTACGTAAGAATTAACACATGCGATTCAAGAATCGTTAAGTAAATTTAATGAACCGGGCACAGCCTCAGGCTCACTCATATCCGACCAAATAGGTATTGAAAGTTACTTGACAATATATGGTGCAAAAGTAATATAAATTATCTTTGACACAGAATCATCTGCGTATGGCATGTAGTAAATTAGATTGGAGGTAAACATAAAATTTATTGAGTTTTAAAACCTCAAAGTTCACATGGGAAAAATGACGGGTAAATTATGTTAATTAGCCGACTTCTGGCATGTTCTCTGAAGTCAGATGCTCAGAGATACTGCTGCTCATTGACAGTTCTGTTTTTTGTCAACAATAAAATGGTTAAAATAAAATAGAACATATCTTGTAAAATGGATGGCAGGTAATTATTGAAAGTTTTTTTTAAAACTTTTTGCGAATTGTTTGTATACTATTTGAAATTACTTTAAGGAATCGTGCAGTACGGTATAAACTGTCAAGTGTCAAGTTAACGCTGCATTCCCAATATGCAGTTGTTATAATCAACACATCTTTTCCCATGTATATTTTGTATACACACCAAATTACAAGATGCAATATTGCAAACATTCAAATCCCTTTATGCAGCTGTCTCCCTTCAAAAACATAAATCGCCTGTCTTGACTGAGATGAAATCAATATGGGAATCAGCCAAGAGGGCAAAGTGAAGTTGGAAATATCTTCGCCTTGGCACCACTCGCTTTGCCCAATTTCTATGTTTGGGCAAATTCAAAGTCAAAAATGAACCTCTACAGTCAAAATTAGGAGAGATATTGTGAAAACATTGGAGTGAGTGAGTTACCAATAAAAGTGATTCATATATCTGAACTTACTTCAATAGTAGTTACCAAAATCACTAGAAATATGATTTGTGTTCCTTTTATTCCACTGTCATTTGAAGCAGGAACCATTAAGAAACATGGGGCAGTCTAATTTGAAGCGATGTGATAATTACCGAAATCAGCACAACATTTGCATATTATCCACCAAAACTAGGGTGAGAGCTGAACGACTCCTTGAAAAATAAGGAAGTGTTGATATTTTTACACTGTAAACCAATGACCCAGACTAGCTGGTGCTTAACTCTAAAGTTATTAAGGGCCAAGCACAAATTTGGACCCCCCAATCCCCAAAATTTGCTTGCAAAACCGAAAATTAAAAGTCCTATCTGGCCCTCCATACATTTACTCTCCGTGCATGCACAGACGTCAGGAAGTGACTGGAATTGGCGCCAACATCATTCTTTGTTTGGCCCTAAAGTCAATGAAATGACATCTGTGCTTTAAAATCTGCTTTTTTTTGAGGATGCCAGACACAAATCAATGCAAGAATTGGTGGATACAAGGCTGTTATTGGATGAAGGAAGTGTTCAACGGAGTCTTTGGACGTTCAGGGCTGTAACTTTATAATATTTTTATACTGTACCAATGACCCAGACATAGCTGGTGCTAACTCTTAAAATATAGGGCCAAACACAAATTTTGCCCCCCAATCCCCAAAATTTGTATCTAAAACCAAAGAAAACATGTCCTGAATGGCCCTCCATACTTCACCTCTACTGTGCATGCGCAGTGTCAAGGACGTCCTGAAATTGGCGCCATTAATCATTCTTAGTTTGGCCCTTCATCAGTTAACATCTGACTGATCTTTGTGCTTGTAAATCTCAGTTTAAATGATGCCAGACACATAAATATTAGTGAAATGGTGATTCTAAGGAGGATATAGAAGGAGGAGAGGAAAAATGAGTGACAGAAAATAATCAGGGCTGTAACTTAAAATTTTTTTTTTGATCAAATTATGTTAAGTTACCTATTTTCGAGGCAACTGCCTGTTGTGGTCATTCTTGTTATCAAGATTACACTGCTTATTCAGTGTTTTCCTCTCTCCCTTTCCTTAAAGTCCCCTCTTGCTATTCTCCCATGCTTTTGGCATATTTTCTGTAATATTATTACTAAAATTTCTTGGGAGTTTTAGCTGGATAACAGAATGTATTCTGTTCTTTTCCCCATGTTTACGTCTTCACCTATGGGTGGTTAGGCGTAGTGTTCTGCATCTACAATCTGATGTTCTGCAGTTTCTTCCCTGGAAGTCTCTGTTTTGCATCAGATAGTGTATTATTGGTAACTGATTTTGGGCCAGGGTGCCTGGAGTCTGGATCTAGTGTTTTTACACTTATTGTTTACATTTCCAACAGCCCTCTGTGTGAGGGGGGATTTCTTGAAAATAATATCTTGATGTTAATTTAATCATAACTAGACACATTATTATTGTTCGTAAGTGTTGCATAAATTGTTTTAAATATTTTTAGAATTTTTGTCCACACTTAGACTTGGGATCCATTGGGGCTCAACGTTACTTTTCAGAAACTTGGGCTGTTCTGAAAAAATATTTTATCAAAAGTTTTTGATTCAATTATTTTTTCTATGTTAATGGATCTTGTTATTATGTATTTTGATTGCAGGGGTTGGTGCGAGTACTAGGACTTTGTTTTCTTTTCACATTGAAAGGATATTGTTCAATTGTAATAAGAGGAAATCTTCCTCTGACTTTCTAATCATTGTATAATGTAGTCAGTGTACTCGCACTAACTCCTGTTATGTATGTGTTGATTACGATGACAACATGGGAAGCGTGTGTCACGGTATGTTAGTGGGGAATTGGCCATTCCGGTCCTTTCCCCGCAGGGTCACTCTACTTTATCAATCTCTATTTCAGACGATCATGATCAGGGTGATGTATCCGTGATGTCTTCCAGAAAGTGTGCCTCCGTCGTCACAATTAATGTAGAGCTAGCGGAAAAGTGCTCAGGTAATACGTCAGTTGCCTAAGAGGACCCTAGTAGGTTCGACGGCCTTTGACGTCCGCTAGCTCGCCCGGTGTAGCGTCCATTCATCGAATGGTTCGGCAGCCGGGTTCGTCCGTTGCGGTCTAGAAAGGAGTTTTGGGTGATGCGAGCACTATAAATATCCATGTGCACACCCAGTGATGGCGGATTAGAGGGGAGAACGGAGGAAGCCTTTTAGTCCGGTTCATAGCTCGTCCAGGCCCATCCGGGCTGCGAGCGAGAGAGGCCCCTCTCTCGTACTTCAACATCTGGCCCCAGATGTTGTGGTACAAAATGTATCGCATTCGGAGCATACGTCCGCCGCTCGGGACGCTCCGTTATATAGACAGTCCGGAGAGACTGTCAATAAGGCTTCCTCATTCTCATGGCAGCGCACACGACCGCACCTTGGCTACGTGACCTCCGATATCCAGTCAACTTCGCCAATCAGAGAATCCTCGGCGACCAGGTCACGCCATCCGATAGCCAGGGACACGAGGCCTGCAGACTCCGGACGTTCGCATAAGAAAGTATGCGGGAGTCAACGTACTCGGAGCTTCCAGCGGCAAAGCATCGTAAGACCGCTTCTGCACAGGCCTCGGTGACGGACGTGCTATCCCAAATAGCACAGCTTATCGCAGCATCCCAGCAACGACAGAATCTCTGTCGCATAATATAATATCCGACGACGCTGGGTCGGGACGCTCCGCGGAAGCATCAGGTGCGGACGTCCGAAAATTTCATACGGTCTGACGGGATGCCGAAAGGGATTCGGAGGTTTTCGAGCTTTCCCTTTCGGAACAACATAAGCTGCTGTATATGTCATCCGACTTCTTCTTCTAGAGGTTCTTCGTCGGACCAGAATGCTGCGATACCGGATAAGAAACTGATAGCGTCGGTGGACTTAGAAATTTTTGGTTTGGTTCAGGGACATCGTCCCTCAGTTCCGACACAGTCCAATAATGTCTCAGATACGTTCGATTTATTGAACGACGCTATATATATTTTTTATATGCTTGCTATGTACAAGCATATCTGGTTTCTTGTTCGCAGAATTACTGAGATGTTTTTCAAAAGTGTGCCTCTGTCGTCATAGTTAATGCAGAGCTAGCGGCAATTAGTGCTCATGGATTACGTCAATCTCCTAAGAGGTCCTTAGAAGGATCGACGGAGTTGACATTCACTAGCTCACCTGGTGTAGCGTCCATTCATCGAATGGTTCGGCAGTCGGGTTCGTTCGCTGCGGTCTAGGATAGAGATTTGGGTGATGCGAGCACTATAATAGACTTTAGGACACACCCAGTGACGACGGATTAGAGGAGAGATCGGAGGAAGCCTGTTAGTCCGGTTCCAAGCTCGTCTGGTCTGTCCGGGCGGCGAGCGAGAGAGGTCCCTCTCTCGTGCAACAACATATGGGACCGGATGTTGTGGTACAGACATTTCACCTTCGGAGCGTATGTCCGCCACTCCGGACGCTCCGTTATATAGACAGTCCGAGTGACTGTCGATAATGCTTCCTCATCCTCACAGCAGCGCACACGACCGCACATTGGCTACGTGACCTTGAATATCTGGCCAGCTTCGGCATTCAGTGATTCCATGCCGAACAGGTCACACCATCCGGTAGCCAAGGGACATGAGGCCTGCACACTCCGGTCGCTCGCATAATAGAAGTATGCACGGGGTAACGAACATGGAGCTTCCAGCGGCAATGCATCGTAAGACCGCTTCTCCACAGGCCTCAGTGACGGACGTGCTATCCAAAATAGCACAGCTTATTGTAGCATCCCAGCAAACGACAGATTCTCGGTCGGATCAGGAATAATCCGACAGCGCTGGGTCAGTACGCTCTGCTGTTGCATCAGGTACGGACGACCGAATATTTCATAGGGTCCGACAGGATGGCGAAAGGGATTCGGATGATTTCGAGCTTTCCCTTTCGGAACAACAGAAGCTGCCATACATTTCTTCCGGCATTATCTTCCAGAGGTTGTTCCGTCGGACTACATTGCTGCGATGCTGGATAAGAGACTATAGCGTCATTGGACACGGAGTTTTAGATCGGTTCCGGGACATTGTCCCTGAGTTGCCGACGCAGTCCAATAATGTCTTTAGAACATTTGAATTATTGAACGACACTATATATATATAAGCTTGCTTTTCTTGTCCGCAATGCTCTATTCTGCCTTTCGTGAATTCTAGGGAATAATTGTTTATTGGCAGAACTGGGCTTACCGAGAGTTCCTTTGCGTCTAAGACGGCGAGACTGAAGACTGCTAATTATCTTTTTCGCACTCTTTGTCAATTCCAACCACGATGTTGGAAACGACAATGATGTATAATAGACTTAACTTAGACGCTTTATCATACGTATACAACCTTACTGAGACGTTTATCATTACGTCTTCAACAGAAAGAATTCCAGGATATGATCCTCAATGAGATTTCTTTCAGGGGCAGTAGTTTTTCCGCGTATAACTCCGCCCTTCAGTGGCAATCTGGAGTTGGTTAGACGTGACGCAGCCCTAGCTACATCCACACGCATGGATAGTAAGGTGAAGAACTCTCTCAGAGTCGCTTCGGTCTCGAGAAGCTTCTCTTCGACGGCAACCTTTCAGCAATCTTGAATTGCTCGATACACACGTCCTCTTGTTTATCAAGTGTAACAAGAGATTCAGACGTGGGCAAAAATTTGGTGGTTGACTCAGAGAGTTCCACTGTAGTTGCCGGATCCGAGTTTTTCGATTATGACGGATGTCAGTCAAACAGGTTGGGACACAATTCTGATCCTAACGGATTTGAAGTGCCAGGGTCTTTGGGTTCCGCAGTTTTTAGGCAAGCTCCTTTCTTCCAAGGAAGAATATTATGTTGGCTTGCACTACGTCATTGGATGAATTTTATTCAGAAACGCATGTTCAATCCTGTCCGATAATACGACAGTAGTTGCGTATATCCGGAACCAGGGAGGCACTCATTCGGTTCCGTTATTAATTTTAACGGAAAGAATCCTTCTGTTTGTTATAGAACACCAAGTTCTGTTTCGGTTCATCATATTCTCGGTTGTCGAATCGTATTAGCAGACTCCCTTTCTCGTAAGGGTCGTTTGTTGCCTTCGGAATGGACTATCAACAAACAAGTATTCAATCAGATTTGCTATCAATGGGAGCGCCCAGTGATAATTTATTTGCGACACAACTCTCCAATCAATTGTAGACGTATGTGTCACCGTGTCCGGATCCCTGAGCATATGTAGTTAACGCTCTATCGATCTAGTAGGACGCTATGATAGGATATGTGTATCCTCCATCGCTGTTGATTCAGCAAGTATTGCTAGAATTATTCATTCGCAATACAATTCTGTTGGTAGCATCTTTGTCCCACAGAGACGGTGGATAAATTTACTTAGATGTCTACTGTGGGACTTACCGTGGAAACTTCCTCCACCAGAGGATCTTTTTTCGCTGGGGAAATCGTGTCAACTTTATCACAACCCGCAAGGTCTCAACCTTCACGTATTCCGTTGTGCGGTCCTTCTTGCATTGCAAGCACTGTATAGGACCAGCAGTGGACGCGATTCCTAACTGTAAAGGGACCTCCTCTTCGCTATACTATGCGGCTAAAGTGGAGGGTCTTCCGTCGTTGGTGTAGGGATCTTTATGTTCATATTTTTGATTCCTCCATACCAGACATTGCAAACTTTCTAGTATATTTGTTTGACGAGATCAACTGCAGCCAGTTACTTTTATAGGTTATAGGTCTATGTTATCTGATACCTATGCACACCATGATAGTTTACAATGGAGCCTAATGTCTCTTTATCTAAGTTAGTGTGAAACTTTTCGGTAAGAGACCTAGAATCGTTAGATTAATTCCTATTCGGAATTTAGCTTGGGTTCTTATTAACTAAAGCATCCATTTGAATCCTTGAGACAGCAATTTCAAATTCTGGTCTTTTAAGGCAGTGATTCTCTTAGCCTTCTCTTCTGCTGAAGAGTCAGTGAGCTTCATGCACTATCGGTGGACGATTCTCACTTTCGTAGTATCGGGAACTCTATTACCTTTACTACTAATGTTGTATTTTTGGTTAAGAATCAGGCTCCTAATGATATCCGGAACCTATTGTTTTTAAGGTCCTTCCGTCTTCGAGCGGGCATAGGCTTTTACTCTGTCCGGATAGACCTTTATGTATTTATTAACAGATCTCAGTTTATCAGTAGGACGTAAAGCTTCTTCTGGCTCTGATGCCTAATAGAAGGGTCATTACGGTCCATTCTATTACTTAATACATTCAGTTATCTATCGGTACTGCTTAGGATAATCTATCCTTAACTCAGCAGTTTGTGCTTAAGATTTCGGCTCATGAAGTAAGAGCTCTTCTACATCTTGGGCTGACGTATAGTTTTGCTATTATAGATTTAATAGGCTGCATATTGGTCTCAACCATCCACATACACGAATTTTTATCTCAGAAATATTGTATCCATTTCTGGAGACCTGTATTGTTTAGGTCCATTATCAGCTGCTCAGAAAGTCGATCACTTAACAATTGCAACTA
This sequence comes from Pictodentalium vernedei, assembly GCA_031216915.1. NCBI lineage: Eukaryota > Metazoa > Mollusca > Scaphopoda > Dentaliida > Dentaliidae > Pictodentalium > Pictodentalium vernedei. The sequence continues at coordinate 392,332,127 of CM062294.1, forward strand.
TAGCTATGTAGGCTTTATGTTCCGCAGTGACTCCGTCCTGCTGCCCTCTTCGCTCTGGGCTATTTGACCCAGGGCAAGAAAAAGGGGGGGGGGGGGGGGTGAGGGGGGGGAGGGTGTTCCCTTGGGTCACCTGTTTTTAATATGAAAACAAGGGGATACCTCCTCCGGAGTTAGTATTTCTGAGCTGTTACTGGGATGGTTTCTTAAGTGAAAGTTATGTTTTTTAATTCATTCATGTCATAGTTTTAAAGTATAGCAATTGTATATGTCATGTGTCAAACGGATGTTATTATACTATCCTTGGACACTTTTTAAAGAGTATAAAGAGTCTCAATTCTTTGGACTAACTTTATTTATTGGCTTACTTTAAATATAATTAGTATACGAATTATTCTGGATATTAATAGAGAACATGGATGTTATCATGCTCAATTAGAAAAGGTATTGTGTCTTTCTAATTTGTCATAAATAAGAAAGATACACGTGAAGCCTATTTCTCCTTTTCTCCTACAGGAGATGACTCTATTTATATAGTTGAGCTTATTGGATTTTCCTCTGTGTCCTGGGCCCTCCAGCCTTTTTACTATTCAGCTATGTCTGGGTCATTGGTACAGTATAAAAATCTTAAAAAATTTATAGTAATTTATATATTTTTTATACTTACCAATGACCCAGACGGGGATGGCCCTCCCAGGAGTTGGGAACTCATACCTCCCCGCTGAGGACATAGCGCTTACCAGGCACTGTTGGTAAGAATGATTAATGGCGCCAATTTCGGGACGTCCTTGACACTGCGCATGCGCAGTAGAGGTGAAGTATGGAGGGCCATTCAGGACATGTTTTCTTTGGTTTTAGATGCAAATTTTGGGGATTGGGGGGCAAAATTTGTGTTTGGCCCTATATTTTAAGAGTTAGCACCAGCTATGTCTGGGTCATTGGTAAGTATAAAAAATATATAAATTACTATAAATTTTTTAAGATTTATAAAATTATTTTATGTTTCCCAATTTTGGGTCATCTGCCTGACGTCATCATTTTTGAAAATGATTATTCCACTGTTTGTTAAGTATTCCTCCCTATCCTTCCATGAACCATTCCTGTTAATCTCTTAAGCATTTTGGCTAATTTTTATTGAAATTTTTTATTAAATTTCTTGGGAGTTTAACATTTGTTACAGAATATTATTCTGTTTCTTCCCCAGGGTTACATCCTCACCCTAGAGGTGTTAGGCCATTTAGTCATGCATCTTCTATCCGATGTATCATTTTTTTTTTTATATAGAAGATCTAGCTTTGCATCTGATAGCATTTCTATTGATTCTGACTTTGGGCCTTTTTGTGTGCTTGATGTCTTGTTTACATTGTCAACGACCTCATATATAGGTAGTTTTTTATATTCTATTACGTAGGATACATGGATTATTATTCCGGTAGTGTAGCTCAAAAATTTGGATTTTTGTCCACACTTAGGCTCTATTGGGATGCCCTTGGGCTCTTAATGTTCCCTTTGGGAACTTGGGCTTTTTTTCAAAATGTTTTGTTTACGAAAAATATTTTGAATTTTTTTGTGACTGCTATTATTCATGTATCTCAGTTGAATATATATATTGTTGTGGCGTTTGGAGGACTGATATCGACTTTACTTGATACACTCCTGCGGACTCCTGTCATTCTTGTGTTGCACTGGGATGACTGATATAGGAGTCGGGTGTCGCGGTACGTTGTTGGTGGTAAGGTTCTGAGGATCAGGGCCTCTCATCGCGTTTCAATTCATTCTGTCAGTTTCTATTTCAGAGGAACATTAACATGATGATGATATTCTGACACCCATCCAAGTGTGCTACCGTCATCGCGCTCGTTGGAGCATATAGAGCTAGCTGCAGTGCTCATTATTGCAAGAGTTAAGGCCTTTGGTTAAAAGTTTTAATCTCTTGTAAGCAACTAGCTCGACCGGTGAAGTGGTACTCCATACGTGGGGGCCGTGACGCCGGGTAAGTCCGTTGAGGTCTATGAAGTTGATTGGATAGAGCGAGCACTATAATATAAATAGCTCACCCAGCGATGACGGAAATAGGGACGAAGTCAGCAAGTTCTTGTACTCGGCGAGGTCTGATAGACTGCGAGCGGGAGAGGCCCCTCTCTCTAATCTGGCAACGTCTGGGTTCAGATGTTGTTTTGAGAATCTTGCACAAGCCGGAGCATACGTCCGCCCTCCTCTCGGGACGCTCTGTTAGTCTGCAGCCGGGGTCGACTTCAGTTAAGGCTTCCTCTGCTATGTTTCTCAAGGCCGAAATGAAGTTTCCTGGTTGGAAACTTGCACGAGATGGAGCATATGTCTAGTCTGCAGCCGGGGTCAGCTTCAGTCAAGGCTTCCTCTGCTACGTTATTCAAGCACACACGACAGCATCCTAGCTACCCAACTTTGGATATCCAGCCTGTTGCACGGAGAAGGAACCACTCTTGGCTTGTGAAGTTGGACCATCAGGTAGCTAGGGAGACGAGGCCTTAATCATCGGGATGTTCGGAGAAAGGATCCGTTTCCGACACACCGTCCCCGGAGCATCATGCGGCTAAGGCACGGAAGACTGCTCCTCAGGCCTCGATGGCGGACTTGCTGTTGCAGATTGCTTGATGCAGCCTCCCTCAGACTCAAAATCTGATCTGTCGGATGGTGCTGGGTCGGTCCAGTCGTCTGTTCATGCAGATGCAATGGACCGAGATTCACAGCTGATTCTCTCGGATGATGAAAGGGATAAGAGAAAGGATTACTCTTCCCTTTCGGAACAGTACATGGTTGTGATGGCTTTCATCCAACAATACTACCCTTATTTTGTTCCGCTGAATCAGAATGCTGCGACGACAGAGAGAAACCACGGGCGTCGTTAGGCGCAGACTTTATCCCGACAAAGGAGGAAGTCCTTTCTTTTCCGGTTCAGTTTATGCAGGTGTCGCAGGCTTTTGGCCATATAGACAACGCCATATTTAACCTCTTGAGTGCGGTGAAGAAGGCGGTTTCTTACCTTCATCTTCCGTATACATATCGTTTTTTGGACCACGTTCATTTAGAAACGGTCGGGAAAGATGTTCAGAGAGTTCTTCTGTGTTTGGATGAGCAGGCCAGGGATCTAGAGGTATCCTTACCTGTATCATTCGCTTTTCGCTCAGACAAAATTGAGATGGCAATTTCTACAAATAGAGCGAATTTGGACGTTATGTCTTACGCAGATCACCTTACAAGAGCTATGGCGCAAGGTCTCAAGGGAAAGGAATTTGAGGACGTTCATACCTCTCATAGAGTTCTTTCCAGGGCAATTATTTATACCATGTATAACTCCGCCCTAACAGTGGCTAACCTGGAGTTAATCAGACGTGATGCTGCCCTTGCATCATCATCACTGATAAGATGACAAGGTGAAAAGCTCTCTCTGAGTCGCTCCGGTTTCTGGATATTTTATTTTCGACGACTAGCTTTCTTTAGTCTATGAACAGGCTACTAAGAAAGCGTCTAGTGCTCAGCTTTTGAAGTCGACGTATCAATGACCTACTTCAGCAGACAACAGTAAGGAGGGCGTTCCAGACAAAAAATCGTCAAAAGGAAACTCCTCACGAGGGTACAAGAAACCCTCTTATAATTACTCTGGAGGTCGTCAGTATAGCGACTCGGAAAGGGGCGTAGATTTGATCGGGACTATAGGTCAGAAACCCCTAGGCCGACTAGACAAGGTTTTTTGCGGGAAGTATGTGGTTTCTCCTCCTGTAAGTCTCGCAGGTCATACAGGTGATGCTTTAGACCTCTGTTGCTGGCCAGTTGGCGGAAGGTTGTCAAGGTCTGCAAAAAACTGGATAATAATCACGGAAGATCAGTGGGTGAGAAGTGTAGTCTCGGACGGCTTACGGCTATCATTCCGAGCAAAAACCCCACTAACAAGTTGTCCGCGTTGGACAAATCTTCCATCAAATTCTTGCATAAGAGAGTTCTACAAGAGGTATAAGCTCTCTTATCAAAGGAAGCAATACAGGTCGTCGAGAATCAGGATTCTCAAGATTTTTACAGTCACCTGTTCCTCGTACCGAAGCCAGATGGCTCGTTCCAATTGGTAATAGACTTGAGCTGGATAACAAGCTTATCATGGCTCCAAAAATTTATTTATGGAGACCATTTGGTCCGTAAAAGCGAGCGTTCGAGTGATCGACTATTCGGCAAGCATAAATCTAAGGATGCTTACTTTCATGTCCTGGTACATCTGGCATTATAAAAGCACCTGCGGTTCACTGTACAAGGGAAGGTGTATCAGTTCAGAGCAATATGTTTTGGTCTGAATCTGGCCCCCTGGGTGTGCACCCGAATAATAATGAACTCAGTAAGGTTGGCTTACTTGGACGACATTCTACAGGGATACTGCAACAGAATTATTCTTCAGAATGATGTTCAGAGTCTGCTTCTATTACTCTGATGTCTCAGTTTCATCGTAAACGAGACAAAGTCTGATCTAGCTCTGTACAAGTCGTCTATTCACTTGGGGATGAGCTTTGAGACTCACAACAATCTGATTCATTTTCTGTTACCCAGAGCGAAATTAGTCAGTTGTTATACTCGCTTTTGTCTACACTCAGACGCATTAATAGTGAGGAAATTCATGCGACTGTTGGAGCTGTGCGGAGCGGCTGTGGTTCTCATTCCGATGGGTCGCCTGCACGCACGTCCCCTCCAGATATTTTTTACTCAGAACTGGAGTGTGAAGACGCTTTCGCTTGAACCAATATTGTTTCAACGGAACTAGTAAAACAATGGTTCAGATTTGGCAGATATCCAGTGGTTAACTCCGGGAGTTCCGCTGCAACTGCCGGATCCGGCTTTCACGATTATAACGGATGCGAGTCAGATGGGCTGGGGTGCGACCCTAAGTCCCGCAGTCTTGAAGTGTCAGGGTCTTTGGGACCCTCGGTTCCAGGAGAATCACATGAACATCAAGAGATGATGTCAATATAGCTAGCGCTACAACATTGGATTCACATAATAACGGTCGTCTATGTTCAATTTGGTTGGACAACTTGGCAGTAGTAGTGTAAATTGGGAACCAGGGCGGCGCCCATTCATTTCCGTTATGCCAACTAGTGGAGAAGATTTTCCTTTACGTCATGAATCATCATGTTCATCTTTCTATCTGTCATATACCGGGTCGTCTGAACGTACTAGCAGACCCGCTCTCTCGGAAAGGCTGTCTGTTACAATTGGAGTGGACGCTCAACAAGCGAGTATTTGGGCAGATTTGCTACCAGAGGGATCGCCCCATGACAGATCTGTTTGCGACACACCGGAACAATCAGTTACCATCGTTCGTGTCACCATGCCCAGACCATTGAGCGTATGCAGTAGACGCTCTGCCAGTCTCATGGGGATGAATGATAGGATATGGGTATCCTCAATTCAGTTGATTCAGTAGATTATGTTTAAGATCAAACGGTCTTGTGAATCCTACTAGTAGCACTTCTGTCGTCACAGAAACCTTGGATCAGTCTTCTGTTATGGGATGTTCCCCAGAAGCTTCCTCCACGAGAGGACCTTCTTTATCAGGGGAAGTTATTGTTCTTCACGCCTTTCTCCGTCCATAGTGGCATAATGCAGTCGGTTAGACGTGAGGGAACCATTGCGCTTCTTATATTATTTTATGACTAAAACAAGAACGATTAAGTAATGCGAGTGAGGAGGGTTCGATATGACTTCACATCCACTTTTTAGTTGGTTGGTTTCCTGTGATTATTCGTCTATATGTCATATATGAGCACATAATTCATCATAAATAAATTGCTAGTCTTTGGGTACCTCGAAGGCTGCATAACCAATTAGCTGGTATTCAGATGATTACATGCAGAATTTTAATGCTCACACACATAATAATTATTAGGCTAATGCTTTATTGTATGTTATGGACCTTAGAAATTATGAATTATTTCGGGGGCGGTCCTTGTCAGAGCCTGTTAATCATACCTACTTCCATTTCTAGATCCAGGTTTCTATTAATGTTTGGTACTCAACTCATATATTCACATGTTTATAGTGTCATAGATATCGGATAGTACACGTAGGGGAGTGTTGTTACTGGAATTTATTGTACACCAGAATGGGGTCGCCTGTCGGTTACCTCGGAAGTGTGTTTACTCTTCAGAGATCGTTCATTGTGGTTTGATTGGACATGTGTATGGTATATATTATATCACCGGTTTTTGACCTATCTGCGTATACTGTCTTTAGTGTACGTTATATAGTGGGCAATATTAATTACCGTGATCGTCGCTATAGCCTTAACTTCTGAAGTGGCATTAAGCACCATTTATTAATAATAAATTAATACCTGAGTGCCTGTTCGACGAATATTTATATTGTTTTTTGGTAATGCTTTGACTGATTCCAGAGCACTCCCCTCTTTCTTTTTGAAGATTCCTTCAAAAGAAAAGGGGGGGGGGGTGGATTTGTTACCTCTCCTCTGGCTTAATAAGTATGTAACTATGAGTGAAGCTGTTTTGCCTGTAATTATATCCTGCATACAGGTGGAGTTTTATTCTATTTGGCATATGTTTGTGGGGGTATTCTCTCATTCTCATCCTAATTTTTGGGGCTTAGTCCGGGCTAGCCTTAAAAATTGGGAACTTGTTACATCCCCATTTAGCATACTCTTCATGCTAAGTATATGGAATTACTTGAACTGGGCTTCTTTTGTTTGATATGTCTTCTCTATTACTGTATAGAGAGACATACATGTAATTCCTAATAATTTTAATTTCCTTTTACCTTGGATTACAGGATTGGAACTATGTTGATCTACTAATTCTGAAGTCCTAGGCCCTCCACCTTTTTACGATTCAGCTAGTCTGGGCCATTGGTTTACAGTGTATAATTATTATAATTTAAGGTAATTTGTATATTTTTATACTTACCGATGGCCCAGACGGAGATGGCCCTCCCATGAGGGGACACTCATACCTCCCCGCTGAATTTTTATGTAGTACTCTCTTCTACAAAGAATGATGTTGGTGCCAATTCCAATCACTTCCTGACGTTTGCGCGGAGAGTAAATGTATGGAGGGCCAGATAGGACTTTTAATTTTCAGTTTTGCAAGCAAATTTTGGGGATTGGGGGGTTCAAAATTTGTGTTTGACCCTTTAATAACTTTGAGTTAAGCACCAGCTATTCTGGGCCATTGGTAAGTATAAAAATATACAAATTACCTTATATTTATAATTTTTGCTAAAATGTAGCTTTTCTTGTAAATTTTTGCATCTTGACAAGGCCCCAAATCTCACTGCCAGAACAAGGCAGATCCCACCAGTGGGGGAGGAGGAATATCAGGACTGAGGGTACTGTACTTGTACTGAGGGCAGGAAATCAAAAAGAATCTTTTCAAATTTGGGGATGGGAGGAGCAAGTGAGATTTGGGGGGGGGGGGGGGGGGGGAACTGGTCTCCCTAGATACCCCATGGCTCAACCACTGTAGCCCACTATAGTAGCCCACCACAATATGTCCATTAGCTGAGAAGAGTGGTGAACACTGAGTAACCCGGATGACTCAACATGTTGTATGAGCCCCAAGACTTGGATGACAAATACAGACACATTTTATGTGTACATTACCCTCTAAAATGTGGATTTCTACAATATATTTTGAAAAACTGAAAACTGAATCGAAAATCAAGTTTTTGTACAAAACCGTAACCAAACTGAAATGCAAATTTCAAAACCTCCCAGCCCTAATTAACAGTCAGAACTGGCTAGTTATTGGGCATCAGCCGATTATGACAACCGGCAGTTAAAAACTGTCAGTTTCCGATTGTTCTATATTTAACACTGACTATTAAAAATTTCTTTGATATCAGGCCATTTCAATGAAGTTTGCCCATTAAAAATGTATGAAGTGCATACCAGAATATAAGAATCTGTAGTGCCAAGATATGGGATTTACCACCTGCAATCAGTACAAGATCTGCACCATTTCCTGGCTGATCGAAGTCACTGACCTTTGACCATAATGCTGCACAATGTTGCATTGAGTACATAACGTTAATGAATAAATACAATGTGTTCAGCCAGCAGTCTGCAGTATTTCATGAGGCAGACATCACAACACAATAGGAGAATACAACTGGGAAAAAAACAATTTTTTTTTTCAATGGCAGATAATTATTACGCAACATGTATGTCGCATGGCTGTCACAATCACATTTTCAGTTTAAGTTCATTGTTCCATTTAGTTACCTCCCTTAATGTTTCTCTCCAATGTTGACTGCAGGGGTGCTTTTTTTGCTCTCCAGGAGAGCTCCAGAAGGTCTCCAGTTGCATCCATTTGCTGTGTGAAGATCTCCTGGAGACCTCCAGTCTCTCCATTCTAAAATGCAGGTAAAAGCTGGAGAGGAGAGCAATCAATCATGGCTGCAAATACACACTTGGGTTATTGCGTAATGAGTTCAAAGTCATTTTCGCAACCACGAAAGCATTTATTCAGCATTGGCGCGTACATAAAGACGAGCAATTAACACAGCACCAATCGGGCGACGTAAATTTAACTTCCAAATCCCGCATAAACAATTTAATAAAGAATTTAAGGAATGACACGCAAATTCACCTGTTTGCAACTTTGCTCCTTACCAATAAATACCAAACGCCACCAGGGTTCTAGAAATGTGGGGGAGGAGTGGAGATAGGACACCCTCCTCGTGACTGTATCACTGTAATGAATTCACCAATCTAAACTGTTCATCAAACATTTTGCTCATCATTTCTTTTTTGCGTGAATTCATTTATCACGAAAATTCGAAACGGAATGCAGTAACAGAGAAAAACGCAACATTTTCAAGATTGTAAATAAACTTTGATTTCTCAGACAACGACATGTTGTTAAACATACATCACACTCAGTAAATCAGCGCCGATATCTGTGACCAGGTCACCATTTCATCATTTTCTGAGAGTTTGTCGATGACAAGTGACAAAAATACCCCCATTTTTGTTCTATTTATCCATTGTGGAGATCTCCAAAAAGTTGAAAAATGAACATTAAATTCTGATACGTCCCATGCCTATCAATCTGTAAACCATACATGGACACAAGCTCACAACACACATTTACATCAAAGTTATTAAACTGAGACATAAAGTATGTGTGCTCAGGAAATTTCTGGTTAATGCACCCAAGTGTATTGTATTCATACACAGAATTGTATTAACTCTATTTACCAGAATAAACACAACCTTCACAAGAGAACAGTATCATGTGATTTTATCGTTAATCACAATCTTTTTTAAAAAAAAACTCGGTGAATATTATTTTGGCTAATATTGCCCAGCTCTAAACGTGTATAGTCTTGAGAAATATTTTGCTATTAAACTTTCATTGGTAATTTTTTGTTGGTAATTTATCAACAAAATATAGTGGTATAATAGATTTGTTTCTGTACCCTATTCAAACCATCAGAATTGGCAGAATGTTCGGTGAGATAATCTGTAATCGGTTTGGAGCAAGTTTATATAATCAGTCCCCTGGAAGTGTAACAGTGGGTTTTTTGGTAAACACGCTCTGTTTTACTTGTAAAATAGGACCCAGTCACCAATGCTTGGAGTGGAAGTCTTCTAAAATGTGCAACATGGGTATGAACGATTCACTAACCTTGACTTTATCTCCTTGTTGCGGTCATGATTAGCCATTGTATGTGACCTTAAATACCAATAAATAAATAAATATAATCAGTTTATCACTATATACTAATATAATACAAATAATAAAAAACTTGTTTTTTGTCTCAAAAACAGCTTATGACCCCCTCACTGGAATGAACTCAGTGCGCTTGTTCCAGTAGGAGGTCATAAGCTATGTTTGGAAGTAAAAATTGAAATAAAATGATAAAATTTGAATGACATGTTTTGTGAATAGCACTGGCTGGATATAACCATTACATTAGGCGGAGGGTCATATGCCTTCTTGTGACCAGGCATGCAGATTTCATGGAACGATGGTTCTGTTTCCATGCAAGTTTCGTAATGCCAAAATCACGGAAACCAAAAGCAGGTTCCCACAAATTTATTAGCATTTCACTTTTCATCAAGGGACACTTAAACAAGTTTTCTGCCAAGACTAAATAAAATTGTATTATTTATAATTGATGAAACAGTAATCCAACTCGTAACAGTAACAACAGTGCACTCGTTTTGACAGTCTCAGTCGATTTGGATTGTTGTGCATGCAGGATTCTTAATTACTAAAATCGAATGTACCACATTTTGGCGTGTTTGACAACAGAACCACGTGAAGCCCAAACACAAGAAACTGTATCATTGAAAACAATAACAGAATCACATTTTATCACTGAAGAAACTGACAATGGAGGGAATATTTCTTTGCTAAAATGCAAGATATGTTCTTCCAATTTCAAAGTTCTCCATGCAGAATCAAGGAGAAGAGGTGTGTTCAAACTTTATTTATATCCAAGGTTAATGGACAATTCGTCCCAATCAGTATTGTTACCTTCGTAAACAGTACATTTCAAACTTGGACGATTCACCCCTTCTGAATCAGAATGCACAAAGAATTTTTATTTTATTATTTGTTTTAATTGCTCAACTTCAAAGTAAAAAACAAAGTAATTATTTCATTGTCCTATAGTTATGATTGTTTTTTTCTTTGTTATCTTTTTCACTTGCAAGTAATGTTGTACACACTCTTCTGAATCATCATTGCCTCAGTTCATCTATTGCAATTAAATTGAGTGTTCAAGCACACACAATACACAAAGGAAAACACAGATAATTTGTTTTACATTTTTATTTTTTATTTCATCAAATGTATTCACCCTCTCATCTACAGCAATCCATTTCATATTCTACGTTTGTCCTTGAACATTTGCAGGTCTTAAACTGGAAACAGGATAAGAAAATGGATACAGAATAAATAAGAAATAACAATAAGAGAATAAATAAGAAATAAAAAATATGTTGCTTCGTAGTTCTTGTTGGAACCCAAAAGTAGGTTCTATAGCATTCTCGTACATCAAATGCATGAATCTGTTTTCAGGTTCCATGAATTTCTGAAATCTGCATGCCTGGTGACAAGTCCGATACTCACCCAAAGTGACAGGACATGATCTAGTTATTACTCTTTCTGATTGCACTATATAGAAGTTTTTTCAGTGTGTATTATATCCTAAAAACCTGTACCACCCTGGTATGAAACACAATATGAGTCTAGAGTCCCAGTTTGTTGCCTGGTAAGCCTTTATTACACTGGTGATAACATTTATAAGGAATTTAGAACTTCTGACTAAATATAAAGTTGCATGAAGCTTATACGCTATACAGATGTCTGTAAACAGAGGCATGCAACATCACTTGTTGGAAAAGCTGTTCTTAGACAATAGAAACAAGAATCATGGATCATGCACCATCTGCTTTCCATCAGTGATGAGAAGTGTAGTATTCAATGTGTAATGTATGTAGAATTGGTTAACCCTTTACCCAACGTAACGGCCAAAACCGGCCAGCGCTATTCTAAAAAATTGCCAATAAATTTTCATTATATTTTCATTTTTTGTCTCAAAAACATAGGTTATGACCCCTCGTTGGAACGAGCTCGTCGAGCTCGTTCCAACGAGGGGTCATAACCTATGTTTTTGAGACAAAAAATGAAAAAAATTAGTTATTCAAGAATTTTTTTTGCAAGTGTCGTCTGCTGTTCATTTTAGATAAAGGGTTAATGGTGTAGTTGCTTGTTATCGGAAGTGTGGTGGCTCATTGATTAGATCATTTGATGGCTCATTGATTAGACCATTGGACTTGAGAATGAAATTACCTATGTAAGCACATGGTTATAATCACAGTGGTGGTACTCTTGCATTTAACTAATGCTAAGCCTGCTTGTGCTGGCTAAATAAATTGGAGAGTCTGTCAGCAACTCTCTATTGCTTGCTGCTTCTCTGGCTTCCTCCACATTAAAACTGTCCAACATGATATAATCTCGACTGTTCAAAGTGTTGTGTTAAACCTCAAATAACAAACAAAAAAAACCCCTAAAACAAGTTCAGGATCCATATTTATCATCAATAAAGTCCAGGTGGCCTTTAAATACCATCCCTACAACCAGATGAAATGAAGTTCAGTGTACCATACGTTGTCATTTAAAATTGTTATTGATACATGCTTTTAGTTCCGAGTCTACATCAAATATTGTAACACTTGAGCATTCCCTAGTGATGGACAGTCAACTCCTATCTGGAATGACTTAATTGAGTCTTTAGCTGTGGGGAAAACGTGTTCCCAGAATTGATCAAGTTATTTCACAGGTTAACCCTTTATCTAGCACACAATATCAAATTTTTAAGTTGTATTTTTTTTTTTTACAAAAATTTTAACAAAACCGCATCATGTAGCACCTCATTGGAATGCACTTGACTTGTTTCATTGAGGGGTCACATGATATGCACTTAATGAAACTTTGAAAAAAAATTCTTTTTTAACTGCAGAATTTGTAAATTCATGTAGGCGGAAGCTGCCGATAAGTAAGGTAAAGTGTTAAGTTGCAAGTTAAATTCTCTACTGTGATTGTTGTTTCCCAGATGTGTGATATCTGACACATTATAATGACCTTCTGTACTTGTCCAGCCCATCCATGTACAGCCTCGATGGTCTGGTCTTGACCACAGTCGAGCCGTGGACTGGCACCAGATCAGTTTGGTCTATTTTGCATCACTAATCATAGATGTGTATATGTGATAGTACACCTCAGAAATAAAGTGGAGGTAAATCAGTAATGTTTGCAAAATGTATTTTTTGTAATTAAGTGGAGACACCTTGTTTTTTAATTCAGTTCACATTTCCCTTTTCTTGTTTTTTAGGGTCTATCAAGATTTTATGATCAAGTTATACAAGCAATATTAAGACATATCAATTTTGATAGTAAGTATAAGTTGTATGTTTATGTTAATTACAATAGGATATGACCAACAGTAATTACACAAGTGTTTATTCTGGCCAAAATTTTTTTTTTTGATGCCAAGTGGAATTTCTGTTCAGTGCCAAATGATATTTTTATACTGTACCAATGACCCAGACTTAGCTGGTGCTAACTCTAAATTATTCAAGGCCAAACACAAATTTTGCCCCCCAATCCCCAAAATTTGCATCCAAATAAAAAAATCCAATATCCTATATGTTCCTCCATACCTCTGAAACTGCCAGGCCAAATTTTTTGATACTTCACATAAATGATGACTGGGACCCCCTCCTCAATGATCCTCATTTAATGATGATCAGGTTGTAAACGTTGCCGTAATTGCGGCTTATAGTTACTATAGAAACCCTATGGGAAATCACATTTTCATTTTCTTCTCTGGAACTAGTGAGCTGATGTGAACCAGACCTGGCAGGGATAGTCTATGGGAGGTCTTCTGCAAATGCTCCTCATTTTTGTTACTGTGCATTTAAAAATATGGCTGCCAGAAGCATTTTTTGATTCCAGTTGGTGGATTTTTAAAAATCTTCTCCTTTGAAACCACAGGGTCAAATCTTTTGAAACTTTGCATGGTTGATGACTGCGACACCCTCTACCAATGATCCGCATTTAATGTTGATCAGGTTGCAAACATGGCTGGAATTGCAGCTTATAGTTACTATAGAAACCCTATGGGAAATCACATTTTCATCTTCTTCTCTGGAACTACTGAGCCAATGTGAACCAAACTTCGCAGGAATAGTCTATGAGAGGATGGAAATATGTGGCCACCAGAGGCTATATTCTAATGCTTAAACCAATGCCTCTCCTGTCTGCACGAAGATCGGTACTGTCGGCAAAATACTTGTTTTTGAGAATCTGGTAAAGTTGGTTCCAGTTTTCTCCACTGAGAACTGGGAAAAAAAACCAAAATACTGTGTATACAGTACAAGTCAAAATAAGTTGTAGCATAACTGCAATAAACTAAGTAAACTGCCGCTCCTGCACAGACAAGATCAGAATCTGACATTTTATGAAAAGCTATCAGTGAGAGCTTTCCAGAAAATGATGTCAGCTTCTGGTCTTATCAGTGTAGGAAGAGAAAGATACATAGTTTATAGGATTATCCTACAACTCATTTTGACTTGTACTTTAAACAAGTGCAGCTGTAATTATGTTAATACATGTATTACTCTCGAGTTACTTTTCAGAAATACTGATTGATGACAGGTGTTTGGAAAGCATGGAAGTTTTGTTTATTTTCTTTTTCCCATCATGTCAGCTTAGCTGACCAGTAAATTATATCATTTAAGATATGATGAAATTGGAGTAAAATGTGTTTCCTGTAACCCTTTACCTATCCAAAGCTATTTGAAAGAGAATACTATCTGAAAAAATTGTAATTTTCAAAATATTTAACCTTCTTTTACTGATTTTTTTGTTGAAACAGAATTCATAAATGTGTGCATTTTCAAGAAATCTTTGAAACTACAAGGCCAAATGTTTTGAAACTTGAAGTGACTGACGACTGTAACCCCCTCTACCAGTGATCCTCATTTAATCTTCATCGGGTTGCAATTATGGCTGCAATTGTGGCTTATAGTTACTATAGAAACCCTATAGGAAATCACATTTTCACCATCTTCTCTGAAAGTACTGAGCCAATGTGAACCAGACTTGGCAGGCATGGTCTATGAGAGGTTTTGTAAAACTGTTACTCATTTTATTCCTGTTGGATGAAAAAACATGGCCACCAGAAGCATTCTTTGATTCTGATTGGTCAATTTTGTAAACTTTTCTTCTCTGAAACCACAGGGCCAAATGTTTTGAAACTTTGCATGGTTGATGACTGGGACACCCTCTACTAACATTCCTCATTTAATGTTGATCGTGTTGCAAACTTGGCCACAATTGCGGTTTATAGTTACTATAGAAAAACCCTATGGGAAATTACATTTTTATCTTCTCTCTGGAACTGATGAGCCGACGTGAACCAAAACTTTGCAGGAATGGTCTATAGGAGGCCCTCTAGAAAATGATCCTCTCTTTTGTTCCCGTTGGTTGGAAAATATGGCCACCAGAGACATTCTATGATTCTGTTTGATGGATTCAAATGTTTTGAAAACTTCACGTGATTGAGTACTGGAACACCCTCTACCAATGATCCTTATGTAATGTTAATGTAATGTTGCAAACATGGCCACGTTTGCAGCTCATAGTTACCATGGAAAGCCTATGGGAAAATCACATTTTTTTTAGGTAGTTCCAGGTGAGCGATTACAGGCTCTTTAGAGTCTCTAGTTTAGTGAAAGCATTTGATGATGGTAAAGAGGTAAAATTGTTTTTCTGTGACATAAGTAAGTAAAGTGTTTGATCGTGTATGGCATAAGGGTCTGTTACATAAACTGTATTGTTTTTAGCTCACTCTTCATCCGTCGTCTGTGAACATGGTGTTTGCATCTTCACCAAAAAAACGCTGAACCGATTTAAGTGAATTTTGAGATGATTGTTTGTTATGACATCGCATTTTGATTTTGTTCAAATCAAGTTGCCCTGCCCCTCGGTAGGGCCATGCCCAAAAAGTGTGCCTAAATCTCAAAAAATATTCTCATGAACCAGCAGTAGCAGAAACTTGATATTTGGTGTACAGCTTACTTTTGAGGTTCAAGAGATGTTTGTAGGGCTGTATTTGCCTTTGTTATGGGAGGGGCAAGAATATTCGCCCTGCCCCAATTTTTTTTTTCAAAACCGAGAGGCTGATTTGAACCAAATTTGATATGAGGGCTCATTGGGTCATAAGTAGTTAAAAAAAAATTTCTCATCGGCCCATGGGAACTGCAGGAGCTAGAAATAGAAAAAATTTAAAACGCCATATCTCCAAAACTACATGGCACAGAGAATTTTTATTTGGTGTGAAGCTTCCTTAGGACCAACAGAATGGAATGATCAAAAAAAATTGTATCGGTTTTATCATAGAGTACTTTTTCTGGACTTTGAAAAAGTGCAGAGTCAGCATTTTTTAACGCTGTGTAATGGGAAAAACATTAATTAGCTGCCCCAAAG
The DNA here is from genome assembly GCA_031216915.1 of Pictodentalium vernedei. Lineage (NCBI taxonomy): Eukaryota > Metazoa > Mollusca > Scaphopoda > Dentaliida > Dentaliidae > Pictodentalium > Pictodentalium vernedei. The sequence goes on from CM062294.1 coordinate 392,348,161, forward strand.
GCTTGCATATTTCACATATAACATCTTTGGAAGATTGATTCATATATTTGTTGAAATCAATTCCCCGGATCTATATTTGGGCTCTCTATGGGAGCCCAAATGTTCAAATTAGTGCAATATGAGGAAAATTTTTCAAAAATCTTCTTCTTCAGATCTACCAATCAGAATCTTTTGATATTTGGTATGCAGCATCCTTGGGCGGGGGATTCAGATTTGTTAAAGCCAAGTCCCTGGGTTCATATTTGGGCTCCCTGTTGGAGCCCGAATTATAACTTAGTTCAATATGATCAATATTCTTCAAAAATCTTCTTCTTCACATCCACTAGTCAGAATCTTTTGATATTTGGTATACAGTATCCTTAGGGAGGTGAGATATAAGTTTGTTAAATTCAAGTCCCTGGGTTCATATTTGGGCTTCCTGTGGGAGTCCTAATTGTACCAAAATATCTTTTTTCCGAACTGAGAGGCCAATTTGAACCAAATTTGATAGGAGGCCTTATTGGGTCATAAGTACCTAATTTATTCCAAAAAATTTTTTCCCGTTGCTCCATGGGAACCACAGGAGCTAAAAATAGAAAAAAATACCCATATCTCCAAAACTACATGGAACTGAGAATTTTTATTTTGTGTGAAGCTTCCTTAGGAACAGCAGAAAGGAATGGCCAAAAAAAATTGCCATCATTTTTATCATAGGGTACTTTTCCAGGAATTTGAAAAAAATGCTGAGTCATCATTTTTTAACACTGTGAATAATGGGAAAAACATTAAATAATCTTCTTCTCCCATACCACTGCTCCAAAGGCTCTCATATTTAACATATAACATCTTTGGAAGATTCATTCCCATGTTTGTTGAAAGCAAATCCCTGGGTCCATATTTGGGCTCTCTATGGGAGCCCAAATGTTCAGATTCGTGCAATATGAGGAATATTCTTTAAAAATATTTTTCTTCAGATCCAGTAGTCGGAATCTGTTGATATTTGGTATGCAGCATCCTTAGGGAGGTGAGATTCAAGTTTGTTCAAGCCAAGTCCCTGGGTTCATATTTGGGCTCCCTGTGGGAGCCTGAATTATTACTTAGTTCAATACGAGGAATATTGTTTAAAAATCTTCTTTTTTTTAGATTCACCAGTCAGAATCTTTTGATATTTGGTATAAGCTTTTCTTAGGAGGGGCAGATGCAACTTGTTCAAATCAATTCCCTGGGTTGATATTTAGGCTACCATGTCAGGTGAGAGCCCTCATGCCCCCTGGGGCCTCTTGTTTATTTCTTTCTCTGACGTATTCACAGCACCTGCTGCTATCTGTCACTTACAAAGTTCACATTTGCATGTTTTTTTATCAGTTTGATCAAAATATGTGGCCCACAGGCTTTTAGATTTATGATCCACCTTGGTGAGTTGACTTTCTGTCAATTTCACAGAAAAATATAAATACCGAAATAAGCGATATTTTGATTTGGTTTCGGTATGGTTTTCGGTATCCCTGTAATACCGAAAATTTGGTATACCACACAGCACTAGTATTTATTAGCTTAACTTGACAGCATCAGGTATGAGCTACTGGGATGGGTTGCGATCTGTTGTCAGTCCATACATTCATCCATCTGTACCTCTGTACATATATCTCGCTGTCCATCCATAATTCCTTCAACACATCCTACAGTCCACATCTCTCTCCCAATCTTTTTCAAATTTTATATATAGATTTGGTGTGATGTCTGGATGGGAGCTATCAAATTTTTCCCAAAATCATGGCTTTAAAGCAATTAAATATGTTCTTGACCTCTCACAGTGCCTCAAACTGACAGTTGGTGTCTGCCGAAGCAAGCAGTCCTAAAAGGGTTTCTTAAAATGAATCATTCCCTTTAAATAATGAAGGAAATGTTTGCTTTAAAGCTTGTTACCACTTCATGGCATGTTCCACATTAATTGCTGACAGTGAAAATGTTTTGGGATGTTAATCATTTACACAATGCTCAGGATATCGAAATTTATTATTTTAGCTGGTAGAGTGCCAGAAGCCACTATCAGGGCTCTATTGAGAAGTGCTGAAGCCACTATAGTGGCTTTACAATAGTAATGTATGTGTAAGCTTGTTGTTTGATAGGAAGTAGAAAAAAAATGTTTGCATAAAAAAAGTTTTGTTAGAACTTATTAGAGAGTGCCAAAAAGGCACTCTCCAATAATTTGTAACAAAACAATTATTTATGAACAAAACTTTTTACATCAAAGATGCTTTTGCTGGAGGTATGGTATTCATGAAAAATAATAAAAAAAAGTAAAAAATGCCCCAATTCTTCACTAATTTGAAAAAATACAAAAAAACAATTTTTTTTTTTTTTTTTTTTTTTTGTCTAAAGTACGGCTTTCCAATCCCTTAGGCCTATGTGGAAATAATTGTTTTATCTCGACTGCATGTGGTAGTGATATAACCTTAGCTGTTGTAAGTAGCAATGAATCTCATTCAGGCTGCAGTGCGAAGCTAAAATATAAATCGATTTTGAATCTCTAGCAAACAAGCTGTTCATATTACTTGTCTGAATATTTCACTTTTTATTTTCAGTTGTAAAATGTGTTCTAATTGCAAGTCCAGGTTTTGTAAAGGTAACAATCTTAGATTTACTCTTGTTTATTTTTTTTGCAGATTAAAACAGATCTTTATTTTTACTTTGTCTGAATATTGATCTAGATACCCACAAGCCAGAAAATAAGCAGACTGTCATGTGCAAAATGAGGTCCCCAGAGGGTGAATTTAGTGATGCTACCCTGCACAGCAGGGTAGCATAACCAAATTTACCCACTGTGAACATCATTCTGAATCAGGGTCTCAAACCTGAACAGAAAGAGGTACCTAGAGGATAAGAGGATAAATTGGCCCACTGTATGGGATAGCATCAGCAAATTTGCCCTCTGGGAACCTCATTCTGCAAATGACAGATTGATTATTTTCCGGCTTGGATATCCAATATAACTAACATGATCTTCATACTTTTATATTAGTACAAACACATGTATCCGGCATTGCTTGGGTTGAAGGGTTAACTTGATGACACACGTAAAAATTCCCCCTATTCATGTTACACCCACTAAAAATTTTCACGTAATTGCCAAATTTAAGATGGACATCTCTGAAAAAATGATAGTGCATTACAACATTGTAATAGTGCATTGCGACATTGTAATAGTGCATTGCGATAGCCAGTTATTGTTTAACATAGGATATTATTTGGACACGGAATACCTTGGTTGCTAGTCCAAATAGCTCCTCAATGAAACTACCCCTTGAGTTGTTGGCCCCATTGGCCCAAACGTACCCAGTTTTGTAAAAACGTCCCCCACTCGTTTATCAAAACGTCCACAGACATTGATTAAAATGTCCTCACTTGTTGGTCAAAACAAACCCAATAATTGGAAACATCCTTATCAATTACCTTTCAAATGATTAAAAAAGACCAGTATTAACTAGTCGAGTGCTGGAAGTCCATAATTGGGCTTTATTCTGAAGTGTTGGTGCTGCAACTTGAAGGCATCATATACTGTAGATGTGCTTCATATTACCTTTGAAGTTAAATAATTTTATCTGTTAGGATATGCTTTGTCAAAATTTTTGGGAGAGTGCCTTTTGGCACTCTCCCATAAATTGTAACCAGGTAAAGACATGTTAGCAAATTTTCATGACCAAAAATAATTTAGCACTCTACCAGATAAGAAAGAACAAAGATATATATTACATGTATTCATCTTTATCAATACAAATGTAGGTCTGGGAAATTTGTGATTCAGGTCCTTGAAACTCCTGGAAAAGTTCTTGAATTTTAAACTAAATTTAGTACCCTAGCAGTATCATTGTTTGTTGGACTCATCAGAGGTGGCTGTCACAGAATCTGTTTATTATTTTATTTGCCCCCCCCCCCCTCAATTTTTTTTTGGAGGGGACTATTGAAACAGCCTGTTTCTGTCTGTTCATCTTGCCGTCTGTGCATCTGTCCCACTTTGATTTCCTGGTGATAACTTTAGTTATAGTTGACCAAATCAAATGAAATTTGGTATGTAAGTGTATTAAGATAAAATACAGTTCAAGTTCGAGTGAGGGTGCGGTCCAACAATTTTTGCCAGAGTTATGCCCCTTTTTCAACTTTGAAAACTCTATATTTTTATACTGTACCAATGACCCAGACATAGCTGGTGCTAACTCTTAAAATATAGGGCCAAACACAAATTTTGCCCCCCAATCCCCAAAATTTGCATCTAAAACTAAAGAAAACATGTCCTGAAAGGCCCTCCACACTTCGCCCCTACTGCGCATGCGCAGTGTCAAGGACGTTCCGAAATTGGCGCCATTTATTATTCTAAGTTTGGCCCTTCATCAGTTAACATCTGACTGATCTTTGTGCTTTTAAATCTCAGTTTAAATGATGCCAGACACATAAATATTAGTGAAATGGTGATTCTAAGGAGGATAGAGAAGGAGGAGAGGAAAAGAATGTGTGACAGAATATTATCAGGGCTGTAACTTAAAATTTTTTAATGAAATTATGTTAAGTTACCTATTTTCAAGGCAGCAGCCATTTTGTTGTCATTCTGATTATTTAGTTACACTGTTTTTACAAGTGTTTTCCTCTCTCCCTGTCCTTTAAGTTCCCCCTTGCTATTCTCCCATGCTTTTGGCATAGTTTCTGTAATTATTATTACTAAAATTTCTTGGGAGTTTTAGCTGAATAACAGAATGAATTCTGTTCTTTCCCCATGTTTACGTCTTCACCTACGGGTGGTTAGGCGTTGTGTTCTGCATCTACCATCTGATGTTCTGCAGTTTCTTCCCTGGAAGTCTCTGTTTTGCATCAGATAGTGTATTTTTGGTAACTGATTTCGGGCCTGGGTGCCTGGAGTCTTATTTTAGTGTTTTTATACTCATTGTTTACATTTACAACAGCCCTCTGTGTGAGGGGGGGATTTCTAAAAAATAATATCTTTATGTTATTTTAATCATAACTAGATACATTATTATTGTTTGTAAGTGTTGAATAAATTGTTTAAAATATTTTTAAAATTTTTGTCCACACTTAGGCTTGGGATCCATTGGGGCTCAACGTTACTTTTCAGAAACTTGGGCTGTTCTGAAAAAATATTTTTTCAAAATATTTTGATTTCAATTATTTTTTCTATATTAATGGATCATATTATTATTATGTATTTTGATTGCCAGGGGTTAGTGCGAGTACCAGGACTTGTTTTCTTTTCACTTTGAAAGGATATTGATCAATTGTTTTAAGAGGAAGTCTTCCTCTGACTTTATTATCATTCTATATGTGGTCAGTGTACTCGCATTAACTCCTGTTCTGTATCGTATGATTTCGATGACAATATGGGAAGCGTATGTCACGGTATGTTGTTGGGGATTTGGACACTCCGGTCCTTTCCCCGCAGGGTCACTCTACTTTATCAATTTCTATTTCAGACGATCAAGATTAGGGTGATGTATCTGTGATGTCTTCCAACAGTGTGCCTCCGTCGTCACAATTAATGAAGGGCTAGCGGAAAAGTGCTCATGTTATACGCCAATTGCCTAAGAGGACCCTAGTAGGTTCGACGGCCTTTGACGTCCGCTAGCTCGCCCGGTGTAGCGTCCATTCACCGAATGGTTCGGCAGCCGGGTTCGTCCGTTGCGGTCTAGAAGGAATTTTGGGGTGATGCGAGCACTATAAAATTAACTTAATGCACACCCAGTGACGGCGGATCGGAGGGAGAACGGAGGAAGCCTTTTAGTCCGATTTAGCTCGTTCCGGTCCATCCGGACGGCAAGCGAGAGAGGCCCCTCTCTCGTTCAACAACATCTGGCCCCAGATGTTGTGGTACAAAATGTGTCGCTAGCGGAGCATACGTCCGTCGCTCGGGACGCTCCGTTGTATAGGCAGTCCGCTGAGACTGCTAAGGCTTCCTGTTCTCGTCAGCGCACACGACTGCACCTTGGCTGCGTGACCGCCGATATATTACCAGCTTCGCCGATCAAGGATTCTTCGGCGACCAGGTCACACCATCCGGCAGCCAGGGATTCGAGACCGATGGACTCCGGACGTTCGCATAGGAAAAGTATGCGGGAGCCATCTGATGCGGAGCTGCCCTCGGCGAAGCAGCGATAGACTGCGACTCCGCAGGTCTCGACGCCGGACATTCTTGTGCACATAGCACAGCTTATCGCAGCATCCCAGCAGCCGACAGAAACGGTGTCGGATCGAGAATTATCCGACAGCGCTGGGTCGGTAGCCGGGGACTCGAGGCCTGCAGACTCCGGACGTTCGCATAGGAAGTGTGCGGGAGTCAACGTACACGGAGCTTCCGGCGGCAATGCATCGTAAGTCCGCTACTGCACAGGCCTCGGGAACGGACGTGCTTTCCTTAATAGCACAGTTTATCGCAGCATCCCAGCATCTACTGAATCTGTCGCATATATTTTATCCGACGATGCTGGGTCGGGACGCTCCGCGGAAGCGGGTACGGACGTCCGAAAGTTTCATCCGGTCCGACGGGATACCGAAAGGGATTCGGAGGATTTCAAGCTTTCCCTTTCGGAACAACATATGCTGCGATGCCGGATAAGAAACTGATAGCGTCGGTGGACTTAGAAATTTTTGGTTCGGTTCAGGGACATCGTCCCTCAGTTCCGACATAGTCCAATAATGTCACACAAACTTTCGAATTATTGAACGACGCTATATATATTATTATTTTATGCTTGCTATCCAAGCATTTCTGGTTTCTTGTTCGAAGAGTTATGGAGATGTCTTTAAAAAGTGTGCCTCTGTCGTCATAGTTAATGAAGAGTTAGCGGCAATAAGTGCTCATGGAATATGTCTATCGCTTACGGAGTGACATTCGCTAGCTCACCCGGTGTAGCGTACATTCATCGAATGGTTCGGCTGCCGGGTTCGTCCGTTGCGGTCTAGGAAGGAGATTTGGGTGATGCGAGCACTTTAATTACTTTAGTACTCACCCAGTGACGGCAGATTGAGGACAGATCGGAGGAAGCCAACAACATAGGGGACCGCATGTTGTGGTTCAGATATTTTACATTCGGAGCATATGTCCGTTGCTCGGGACGCTCCGTTATATTGACAGTCCGAGAGACTCTCTTTAATGCTTCCTCATCCTCACAGCAGGGCACACGACCGCACATTGGCTACGTGACCTCGAGTATCCGATCAGTTTCGGCATTCTGTGATTCCACGGCGAATAGGTCGCGCCATCCGGTAGCCAAGGGACACGAGGCCTATACACTCCGTTCGCTCGCATATTGGAAGTATGCACGGGGTAACGATCACGGAGCTTCCAGCGGCAATGCATCGTAAGACCGCTTCTCCTCAGGCCTCAGTGACGGACGTGCTATCCGAGTTAGCACAGTTGTTTCGCAGCATCCCAGCAATTGACAGTTTCTCGGTCGAATCAGGAATTATCCGACGGCGCTGGGTCGGTGCGGTCCGCGGTTGCATCAGCTACGGACGACCGAACGCTTTATAGGGTCCGACAGGATGGCGAAAGGGATTCGAAAGATTTCGAGTTTTCCCTTTAGTAGTATCGGAAGATGCCTTTCATATCTTCTGGCATTTCTTCCAGTGATTATTTTTCGGACTTCATTGCTGCGATCTTGGATAAGAGACTTATAGTGTCATTGGACTCGGATTTTTCGATCGGTACAGGGACATTGTCCCTGACTTACCGACGCAGTCCAATATTGTCATTACAACATGTCTTTTATTTTTCGACGCTATATATATATATATATATACAAGCCTGCTACTAAGCATGATAGTTTAGTTTCTTGTCCGCGTTGCTCATTTCTGCCATTTTATCATTTTTACAAATAGTTTATTTTGGCAGAGCAGGGCATACCGAGAGTTCATATGCGTCTAGACGGTGTGATTAAAGACTGCATATATTCTTTTTCGCCGTTTATGTCTTTTCCAATTTCAATGTTGGGAACGACATTATGTATAGTAGACTTAACTTAGACGCTTTATTATACGTAATCCGCCTTACTGAGGCGTTATCATTACGTCTTCAAGAAAAGATTTACGGGATATTATTCTCAATGTAATTTCTTTTGAGGGCAGTAGTTTGTTCACGTATAACTCCGCCCTTCAGTGGCTGATTGGAGTTCGTTAGACGTGACGCAGCCCTAGCTACATCCACACGTGTGGATAGTAAGGTTAAGAACTCTCTCAGAGTCGCTTCGTTCTCGGAAGAGCTTCTCTTCGACGGCAACTTTCCGGCAATCCATGAATTGCTCGATTTATACATTCTCTTGTCTATCTAGTGTTACAAGAGATTCAGACTGGGGCAAACATTCGGTGGTTGACTCAGAGAGTGCCGCCGCAGTTGCCGGACCCGAGTGTGGCTGTTATGTCGGTTGCCAGTCAAACAGATTGGGATATATACTGATCCCTACGGATTCGAAGTGCCAGGGTCTTTGGGTTCCGCAGTCTTTTAGCTATCAGTTTAACTTCCGCGGAATAATGTTTTTTAGGCTTGCTTTATGTCATTGCATGAACATTATTCAGAAACGCATGCCCAAATTCCTGTCCTTTAATTCGACAGTAGTGGCGTATCTCCGGAACCAGGGAGGCACTCTTTCGTTTCCGTTATTCAATTTAATGGAAAGAATCCGTCTGTTGGTTATAGTACACCAAGTTCAGTTTTGGTCCGTCATATTCCGGGTCGTCTGATTGTTTTATCGGACTCCCGTTCTCTTACGGGTCGCTTGTTGCTGTCAGAATGGACTCTCAACAAACAAGTATTCAATCAGATTTGCTATCTATGGGAGCGCCCAATGATGATTTATTTATGACACAGCTTGCTAATCTATTGCAGACGTATGTGTTGGCTTGTCCAGATCTCTGAGCTAATATTGTTAACGCTCTATTGATCTATAGGACGGAATGATAGGATACGCGTATCCTCCGGCGCTGTTGTTTTAGCAGGTATTGCTAAGATAAACAACCACAATACATTTCTGTTGATAGCATCTCTATCTTCACAGAGATCATGAGTAATTTACTCTCTTGTCTACTGTGGGTCTTAACGTGAAATCTTCCTCTATGTGAGGATCTTTTTTCACTGGGTAAATCGTGTCATCTTATCACAACCAGCAAGGTCGCAACCTTCATGTATTCCGTTGTGTGGTCCGTATTGCATTGTAAGCACTGTACTGGACGAGCTTTGGACGCGATTTCTTACTATAGGAGATCCTCTTCTTCGCTATTCTATGCGACTAAAGTGGAGGCTCTTCCGTCGTGGTGTAGGGATCATTATGTTCATATTGTTGATCCCTCCATACTACTCATTGCTATTTTTTAGTATACTTGTTTCACAAGATCTACTGCAGCCTGTTATTATTTAGGTTATAGGTTTATGTTACCTCATACCTATGCACTCTACGATAGTTTACAATTGAGTCTTTTGTCTCTTTATCTAAGTCAGTTAGTAACTTTTTGATAAATAGACTTAGAATCTTTAGATTAAATTCCTATACGGATTTTAACTTCGGTTCTTATTTAGCTAAGTAATCATTTGAGCCTCTGGAAAGAGTAGTTTTCAAATTCTGACCTTTTAGACAGTAATTCTGTTGGTTTCTCTTTTACTGTAGAGTCAGTGAGTTTCATGCACTATCGATGGATGATTTTCACTTTCATAGTTTCGGAATCAATACTTCCGTTACTATTTAGGTTGGATTGTTGCATAAGAGTTAGGCTCCTATTATCCGGAACCTATTATTTTAAGGTCCTTCCGTCTTCGTATGGGCATAGGCCTTTACTCTTTCCGGGTACAGTTTATGTATTTATAAACAGATATCTGTTTATTACAAGGGCGTAAGCTTCTTCTGTCTTTGATGTCTAGTAGAAGGACGTTACGCTCCATTTTATTGTTAATAGATTCTATTAACTATCGGTACTGCTTATGGTATATCATTGACTTAGCAGTTGTGCTTAAGATTTCGGCTCATGAAGTAAGAGTTCTTCTACTTCTTGGGCTTACTTTAATAGTGTCGCTATTATAGATTTTTGAAGGCTGCTCATTGCGCTCAGCCATCCACATTCATGAATTTTATCTTAGAAATATCGAGTCAATTTCTTGAGGCCTCTTTTGTTAGGTCTATTATCTACTGCTCAGAATGTCATTCTCTTAACAGTTGCTACTATAGCTAGGTAGGCTGTCTGTTTCGGCAGTGTCTCCGTTCGGCTGCCCTCTTCGCTCTGGGCTATTTGACCCAGGGCAAGAAAAGGGGGGGGGGGGGAGGGTGTTCCCTTGGGTCACCTGTTTTACTATGAAAACAAGGGGATACCTCCTCCGGAGTTAGTAATTCTGAGCTGTTATTGGGATGGTTGTTTAGTGAGAAGTTTAAGTTTATAAAATTCATTCAAGTCTTAGTTTTTAAAGTATAGCTTTTTGAATATTGCATATGTCAACGGACATGATTATGCAATTCTCAGACACTTTTAGGAGTATAAGAGTCTCTATTCTCTAGACTTACTTTATTATTGGCTTACTTTAAAAATTATTAGTATAAGGATTATATTGAATATTAATAGAGTACATGGATGTATGAAGCTCAATTTTGGAAGGTGTTGTATCTTTCTAATTTATCATAAATAAGAAAGATACATGTAAGGCCTATTACTTCTTTTCCCTACAGGGGATGACTCTATTTTATTTTATTGAGCGTATTCCATTTTGCTCTATGTCCTTGGCCCTCCAGCCTTTTTACTATTCAGCTATGTCTGGGTCATTGGTACAGTATAAAAATGTTAAAAAATTTATAGTAATTTATATATTTTTTATACTTACCAATGACCCAGACGGGGATGGCCCTCCCAGGAGTTGGGAACTCTTGCCTCCCCGCTGAGTACATAGCGCTTACCAGGCACTGGTTATTAGAATGATAAATGGCGCCAATTTCGGAACGTCCTTGACACTGCGCATGCGCAGTAGGGGCGAAGTGTGGAGGGCCTTTCAGGACATGTTTTCTTTAGTTTTAGATGCAAATTTTGGGGATTGGGGGGCAAAATTTGTGTTTGGCACTATATTTTAAGAGTTAGCACCAGCTATGTCTGGGTCATTGGTAAGTATAAAAAATATATAAATTACTATAAATTTTTTAACTTTTTTTTAGTTTTCAACCAATAACTTTAGCTGTAATTGACCAAATCAAATAAAATTTGTTGTGTAGGTGTCTCAACATACAATACAGATCAAGTTCAAATCGGGATTTGGTGCAACATTTTTATTATGCCCCTTAGAGATTCTCTCCGGAGCATTACGTTTTTGCCATGTCCATCTGTCTGTCCGTCATCTGGCATTAACTTTTGGTTTCCGTCAAATAACTAAAGAACCGCTTATTTGATAAAATCATTATTTTAGGTGTTACAAGTTTGAATTGGGGTGCGGTCTGTCAATTTTGCCTGGATTAAGCCCCTTTTTCGACTACAAAAATTCATTTTTTTAGTTTCCCGATGATAACTTAAGTTATAGTGGTCCAAATCAAATGAAATTTGGTATGTAGGTGTACCAACATAAAATACAGGCCAAGTTCGAATCGGGATGGAGTCCGACAATTTTTTTTTCTTGTTAGGTAAAGGGTTAAATTTATATTCATGGCTGCCTGAGAGCTGTCATGACAAGATTTGATGGAAATATTGTCCTCAAAATACACATCTGGTTAAGGGTTAACTGTACAGCTGAACAGAGATATATTTCTCTGTCAACAGTATTGTACGGGATGATATCCGAAAGGGTGCTGGGGTCAAAAGGATTAATGTAATAGTTGTCTCGTCTCTGTTGTGTCCTTTTATAAATTTCCATGTTAGAATGCCTGGAAGTGAAGCAGAGTTACTGAGATAAACAAACTGTTTTACTATAAATGGCGAGTAAAATAGGATCTTGTAATCAATTCCTAAAATGCACAACATTGGTATAAACGATTGGCTGGACTTGACCTTATATCCAATGTAGAGGTCATGATTAGCCATTGTGCAGAAATATCAATAAATAAATAAAATAAATAAATAAATAAATATTTTATAAACTGTGTCCTTCATTGATGTTTCCGGTAGTTATCACTGAGCCAAATTATTTTTCATGTCAGTGGTTTATTTTTCTTTCATAGGACCAGTTTAGTGAATATATGTTTGATCAAGCTATGAAAACTGATAACAAGATACTTTTAGAAAATAAATCTAAATTTGTATTGGTTCATTCATCATCTGGATTCAAGCACTCATTAAAAGGTAAGTTATATACTAGACTGATTTTATTTTTAATCCTGAAGTGTCTGCATCCAGATTGGTCAAACATTCTGGCCTAAGAATAGACAGTCCAACAATTCCTCCACAGACATATTATGGTTTTTAGTATGTGCATCTGGCAGGGTGGGGACAAAATAATAATATGATGTCTTGAACACAGCGGTCAGCCTGGCAGCTGATTTTAGGGAGAAGTGACTTCTCCCTCCAGAAAGTTTAGGGAGACGTCATGGGCTAGGAGGGAGAAGTCAGTGGACATGAGGGAGAAGTCAGAAAAAACATTAAAAATGTTTCCCAGTGCATTTAACGGCACTGTGAAGTAGATTGACTGTTAAATGAGCAATTTAAAATTTGAAATCTGCTGCCACCAGGCAGTACAGTTCAAATTTTAATGTTCTCAACCCTTCACATTATTTATTTGAGACCATGTGTAATTCAAAGCATGGTAACTATTGTAATCACTGGTAGGGAAAGAGTTAAGGGGAATCCTCATTCATTCATATTGTGTTCAACCAGACACATATATTATGGCAAGGTGGTAGTGGTGAATATGAACTGACCACTTAAAAGTTAGTTTCATTAAATGGTTGAGATCTTAAAATATTTTTAAAGGTGATTTCAAACCTGTGTATTTTTGTCAAAGATACCACACTACCAGCAATAGTGGCCACAGTGTAGCAAGATTTTGTTCATAAATTATTGTTTTGCAATTTATTGGAGAGTACCAATCACCTTTATATAAAAAAATTTCTGCTGAGCAAACCTCAAGCTAATGTATACAGTGTTGAGCCACTAAAGTGGCTTCCAGCACTTTTCAGTGGAGCCATGATAGACAATCTAGCACTCAACCAGTTAACTAAAAACAAAGATGTGCATTTAATCTTCAAAAGCACTCAAGTTGATTTAAATTTTATCTAAGAGCAGTGAAAGTGAAATTTATCACATATTTTGAGAGTGTTCTTCATCACAGAAGGATTACTAGACAAAATGTCCGATCGCCAAAATGTCCAATTGCCAAAATGTCCGATGGCTGGACAGAATGTCTGATCTTTTTAGACAAAATGTCCGATAGTTTTAGATAAAATGTCCGATGATCATTGGACAAAATGTACGAAAGCAAGATTCAATTACTGACTTACCTTTATTGTATAAGTACATTCCAATATATCCTGAATATTTGAATTTAATCCTCCATGTAATGTTTGAAATAAAATAAATTGAAGAACACGGTGCACATAACACCACAGCAAAAACTTGAATGAAACAATAAAAAAAACAATTTAGACCATAAAAAAGAACCTCTGTTTCTCAAGCCCAGGTGCATGCTCATTTTTGGTGCGCATGCAACTTTTTTATGACCCCCCAAAATCTTTTTAAAAAAAATCGAGACATTGTGCTCATTTCAGTAAATCCACAGTACTGAATGCTTGCGCTAGCGAAATCTAAATTAACACATTCCAAGCTTATTCTTCATCATACGTTAATAAAGTAGGTGGATTTTAGCAATATTCACAACAGAAAATGTTTTTTTTCTGCAAGAGGTAAGTCATAACGACAGCCAGAACAACAGTGTCTTTCACTGTTTCAGACTGACAATAAACAGTCACAAAGGGGAATGGTCCATTCGCACCAACCCTAAAGTCGCTTCACGCCATCCCATAAAATGGTGCAATTCGACTTTTCAGATGGTGTGAATCGACTTCGGCATGGTGCAAATTGGTTTGGGAGGTGGTGCCAGTCGATTGTTTTTGTAATAATATATTCTCAGGGCGAACTCGTTTGGGGAGATTGACCAGTTTCGACAAACTTTTGTTTCCAGGTTGTGTTTTTTTACTCAACAATTTCAGCATTGAGTTGCTTGGAAATGCGAATGTGCAGGTCAAGGTTAACAGCCATTTGATGTTTCAACATTTGTATTTTCACACTGTCGTTTCTTTTAATAATAATCATATCAGTTTGAATGCCTTTACTTCTTGTAAATCAAGAAAAGAAAGAAAATGCCCTGTCTTATTTCTGTTCAAATGAAGTTGGCTCTGACTGTTGTGTTAGATTGGTGCATTGTGGATGACTTTAATCCAAGCGGCACACTCAACAAACTGTTTCGGGGTTTGTGCACGGGACAGGTGGGGCATGGGGAATTGAAACCTGGTCTTGTGGAGTAAAGTTCATCACACATGGAATGTTTTGTGGGCAGAAGTAGAGAGCCTGATAAATTCCAGCGTGTATTCCTTCGAGCAACTGTGAGTGACGTGGCAGAGGAATTTGGAAAGTATTTCAGATTTTGCATTGATAATTATGACAGAACTACCGGTACTGAACCTGACCACAGAGTGAAGGGAGTTGAAATATTGCCTTCAACGATTGTTCACTGGATAATTTCCATTAGATATTATCTGGTGAACAATTGCTGATGGCAATATTTCAACTCCCTTCAGTCTGATGTCACCCCACCCTCCAACTTCTCAGACCTAATTTGATATCTAGGGTTGCCAGGTGGGGGATTTTGATATCAGAATTGACGCCATTGAAATATGTGAGTATCATCACTGGTGACTACCTTAGATGGTAGAAAAATAGATGTGGAAAAATAAAAAATTAAAAAAAAACTGCTCGCCTGCATGCTTTTTTGAAAAAAATGGCCTGAGAAACAGACAATCAACTTTGTATGGCCTTAGTGAATTTGAATTTACTTGTTTATTTAGTAATTTTGACTTTTCATACATGATTCGTCCCGTTGTTTTGATAGTGAAGCCATGAGTGTTCTTTTGAAGAAACTGATTGATTCTCACTTGTAAGAAAAGTTTGAGCCATGAATACTTTCCCAACAAATAAACACAGAGGTAGTACGTCTTTGAAACAAAATATCAAAGTAACCTTCTGTGATATGTTTTTATATTATTTGAAAAATCAAAAGAGGCATGTATAACACCCTTTATCTGGAAATGGTAAAGAAGAGGCGGCATACAGCTACTAGACGTCATTCTCATCTGTACCAATAATGGAAACCAATGAATACAATTGCCTTAACTGTGGGAAAGAAGTAAGACGGTTACAGGAAGCTTTTTGTGTGTGATATTTGTAATAAATGGCAACACAGGATATGTGGCACTGGAATTACAAGGCCCGAGTATAGAGCTATGAAGAAACAGGAATCATTCCCTTGGTGTTGCAACAGTTGCCGTGACACATTACAGCCAGAGCTACCAATTGCTGAAAGTACTGGTATTGGTGGTATTGGATCACAAGTTCATCAAGGCCGCCCTCAGCATGGAGCACTTTCCAATGCTCAGTGCGTACCAACAATGAAGTGGAAGGATGGCATCTTCGTTTAAATTTAACTTGTTACAGTCAATTTAATGTAAACTCGACTATAACAACATGGCCGAGTAGTCACTAAATTGACCTCAACAAGTTAACAGTATACACATTCTTTAGGGATTATTGTCAGTAGACATATTATAAGGGACTGTTTTTCAGTATAATACAGGTACAACTTGTCTCCATTAGCTGGTGCTAACTCTAAAATATCTAGGGCCAAACACAATCCCCAAAATTTGCACATGCAAAACCGAAAATTAGAAGTACTATCTGGTCCTCCATACATTTACTCTCTGCGCATGTTCAGACATCAGGAAGTGACCGGAATTGGCGCCAACACCATTCTTTGTTTGGCCCGTGTCAGGTAACAACAAACTGACTTTTGTGCTTTTTAAATCTCAGTTTATAATGATGCCAGTCACAAATCAGTGGTTAATTTGGTGGATCCAATGACAACTGGATGAAGGAAGGAAGACACAGTGGTTTGAAACATTCAGGGCTGTAATTTTATAATATTTATAAAAATTAGTTCATGTCCCCCAATTTCGGGACATGGGCCTGACGTCATCATTGTTGATAATGATTTTTAGCTCAACTTGACAAAGTCAAGCTGAGCTATTGCCATCACTTCTCGTCCGTCGACGTACGTACATACGTTAGTACGTACGTCCACAATTTCCTTTGGCACACCTCACAGGTCGCATTTATGATCAGATCCCTTTGAAACTTGGTATGCTTGTTTGGGGTGACCTCTATATGGGAGCTATCGATTTTCTTCAATTTCTGTCAAAAAAGGTTGCTACGGCCAATGTTCTTAGAACTCAGTTTAGTCAGAAGACCTCAATACTTCCGTTTGGCACACCCTACAGGGCGTATTTATGATCGGATTGCTTTGAAACTTGGCATGCTTGTTTGGAGTGACCTCTAGATGGGATCTATCAATTTTCTTCCATTTCCGTCAAAAAATGTTGCCACGGCCAACGTTCTTAGAACTTAGTTTAGTCAGACCTCAATATTTCCCTTTGGCACACCCTACAGGGCACATTTATGATTGGATTGCTTTGAAACCTGGCATACTTGTTTAGGGTGGCCTGTATATGGGAGCTATCGATTTTCTTCAATATTTTTATACTGTACCAATGACCCAGACATAGCTGGTGCTAACTCTTAAAATATAGGGCCAAACACAAATTTTGCCCCCCAATCCCCAAAATTTGCATCTAAAACTAAAGAAAACATGTCCTGAAAGGCCCTCCACACTTCGCCCCTACTGCGCATGCGCAGTGTCAAGAACGTTCCGAAATTGGCGCCATTAATCATTCTAAGTTTGGCCCTTCATCAGTTAACATCTGACTGATCTTTGTGCTTATAAATCTCAGTTTAAATGATGCCAGACACATAAATATTAGTGAAATGGTGATTCTAAGGAGGATAGAGAAGGAGGAGAGGAAAAGAATGTGTGACAGAATATTATCAGGGCTGTAACTTAAAATTTTTTAATGAAATTATGTTAAGTTACCTATTTTCAAGGCAGCAGCCATTTTGTTGTCATTCTGATTATTTAGTTACACTGTGTTTTTAAGTGTTTTCCTCTCTCCCTGTCCTTTAAGTTCCCCCTTGCTATTCTCCCATGCTTTTGGCATAGTTTTTGTAATTATTATTACTAAATTTTCTTGGGAGTTTTAGCTAAATAACAGAATGAATTCTGTTCTTTCCCCATGTTTACGTCTTCTCCTACGGGTGGTTAGGCGTTGTGTTCTGCATCTACCATCTGATGTTCTGCAGTTTCTTCCCTGGAAGTCTCTGTTTTGCATCAGATAGTGTATTTTTGGTAACTGATTTCGGGCCTGGGTGCCTGGAGTCTTATTTTAGTGTTTTTACACTCATTGTTTACATTTACAACAGCCCTCTGTGTGAGGGGGAGATTTCTAAAAAATAATATCTTGATGTTATTTTAATCATAACTAGATACATTATTATTGTTCGTAAGTGTTGAATAAATTGTTTAAAATATTTTTAAAATTTTTGTCCACACTTAGGCTTGGGATCCATTGGGGCTCAACGTTACTTTTCAGAAACTTGGGCTGTTCTGAAAAAATATTTTTTCAAAATATTTTGATTTCAATTATTTTTTCTATATTAATGGATCATATTATTATTATGTATTTTGATTGCCAGGGGTTAGTGCGAGTACCAGGACTTGTTTTCTTTTCACATTGAAAGGATATTGATCAATTGTTTTAAGAGGAAGTCTTCCTCTGACTTTATTATCATTCTATATGTGGTCAGTGTACTCGCATTAACTCCTGTTCTGTATCGTATGATTTCGATGACAATATGGGAAGCGTATGTCACGGTATGTTGTTGGGGATTTGGACACTCCGGTCCTTTCCCCGCAGGGTCACTCTACTTTATCAATTTCTATTTCAGACGATCAAGATTAGGGTGATGTATCTGTGATGTCTTCCAACAGTGTGCCTCCGTCGTCACAATTAATGAAGGGCTAGCGGAAAAGTGCTCATGTAAATACGCCAATTGCCTAAGAGGACCCTAGTAGGTTCGACGGCCTTTGACGTCCGCTAGCTCGCCCGGTGTAGCGTCCATTCACCGAATGGTTCGGCAACCGGGTTCGTCCGTTGCGGTCTAGAAGGAATGTTGTGGTGATGCGAGCACTATAAATTAACCTAATGCACACCCAGTGACGGCGGATCGGAGGGAGAACGCAGGAAGCCTTTTAGTCCGGTTCATAGCTCGTTCCGGTCCATCCGGACGGCAAGCGAGAGAGGCCCCTCTCTCGTTCAACAACATCTGGCCCCAGATGTTGTGGTACAAAATGTGTCGTAAGCGGAGCATACGTCCGTTGCTCGGGACGCTCCGTTGTATAGGCAGTCCGCTGAGACTGCTAAGGCTTCCTGTTCTCGTCAGCGCACACGACCGCACCTTGGCTGCGTGACCGCCGATATATTACCAGCTTCGCCGATCAAGGATTCTTCGGCGACCAGGTCACACCATCCGGTAGCCAGGGACACGAGGCCTGCAGACTCCGGACGTTCGCATAGGAAGTGTGCGGGAGTCAACGTACACGGAGCTTCCGGCGGCAATGCATCGTAAGACCGCTACTGCACAGGCCTCGGGAACGGACGTGCTTTCCTTAATAGCACAGTTTATCGCAGCATCCCAGCATCAACTGAATCTGTCGCATATATTTTATCCGACGATGCTGGGTCGGGACGCTCCGCGGAAGCGGGTACGGACGTCCGAAAGTTTCATCCGGTCCGACGGGATACCGAAAGGGATTCGGAGGATTTCGAGCTTTCCCTTTCGGAACAACATATGCTGTTGTGTATGTCATCTGACTTGGTCTTCTACAGCTTCTTTCGTCGGACCAGAATGCTGCGATGCCGGATAAGAAACTGATAGCGTCGGTGGACTTAGAAATTTTTGGTTCGGTTCAGGGACATCGTCCCTCAGTTCCGACATAGTCCAATAATGTCACACAAACTTTCGAATTATTGAACGACGCTATATATATTATTATTTTATGCTTGCTAACCAAGCATTTCTGGTTTCTTGTTCGAAGAGTTATGGAGATGTCTTTCAAAAGTGTGCCTCTGTCGTCATAGTTAATGAAGAGTTAGCGGCAATAAGTGCTCATGGAATATGTCTATCGCTTACGGAGTGACATTCGCTAGCTCACCCGGTGTTGCGTACATTCATCGAATGGTTTGGCTGCCGGGTTCGTCCGTTGCGGTCTAGGAAGGAGATTTGGGTGATGCGAGCACTTTAATTACTTTAGTACTCACCCAGTGACGGCAGATTGAGGACAGATCGGAGGAAGCCTGTTAGTCCGGTTCCTGGCTTGTCCAGGTCCGTCCGGGCTGTGAGCGAGAGAGGTCCCGCTCTCGCCCAACAACATAGGGGACCGCATGTTGTGGTTCAGATATTTTACATTCGGAGCATATGTCCGTTGCTCGGGACGCTCCGTTATATTGACAGTCCGAGAGACTGTCTTTAATGCTTCCTCATCCTCACAGCAGGGCACACGACCGCACATTGGCTACGTGACCTCGAGTATCCGATCAGTTTCGGCATTCAGTGATTCCACGGCGAATAGGTCGCGCCATCCGGTAGCCAAGGGACACGAGGCCTAAACACTCCGTTCGCTCGTATATTGGTAGTATGCACGGGGTAACGATCACGGAGCTTCCAGCGGCAATGCATCGTAAGACCGCTTCTCCTCAGGCCTCAGTGACGGACGTGCTATCCGAGTTAGCACAGTTGTTTCGCAGCATCCCAGCAATTGACAGTTTCTCGGTCGAATCAGGAATTATCCGACGGCGCTGGGTCGGTGCGGTCCGCGGTTGCATCAGGTACGGACGACCGAACGCTTTATAGGGTCCGACAGGATGGCGAAAGGGATTCGAAAGATTTCGAGTTTTCCCTTTAGTAGTATCGGAAGATGCCTTTCATATCTTCTGGCATTATCTTCCAGTGATTATTATTTCGGACTTCATTGCTGCGATCTTGGATAAGAGACTTATAGCGTCATTGGACTCGGATTTTTTTTGATCGGTTCAGGGACATTGTCCCTGACTTACCGACGCAGTCCAATATTGTCATTACAACATGTGTTTTATTTTTCGACGCTATATATATATATATACAAGCCTGCTACTAAGCATGATAGTTTAGTTTCTTGTCCGCGTTGCTCATTTCTGCCATTTTATCATTTATACAAATAGTTTATTTTGGCAGAGCAGGGCATATCGAGAGTTCATATGCGTCTAGACGGTGTGATTAAAGACTGCATATATTCTTTTTCGCCGTTTATGTCTTTTCAATTTCAATGTTGGGAACGACATTATGTATAGTAGACTTAACTTAGACGCTTTATTATACGTAATCCGCCTTACTAAGGCGTTATCATTACGTCTTCAAGAAAAGATTTACGGGATATTATTCTCAATGTAATTTCTTATGAGGGCAGTAGTTTGTTCACGTATAACTCCGCCCTTCAGTGGCTGATTGGAGTTAGTTAAACGTGACACAGCCCTAGCTACATCCACACGCGTGGATAGTAAGGTTAAGAACTCTCTCAGAGTCGCTTCGTTCTCGGAGGAGCTTCTCTTCGACGGCAACTTTTCGGCAATCCATGAATTGCTCGAATTACACGTTCTCTTGTCTATCTAGTGTTACAAGAGATTCAGACTGGGGCAAACATTCGGTGGTTGACTCAGAGAGTGCCGCCGCAGTTGCCGGACCCGAGTGTGGCTGTTATGACGGTTGCCAGTCAAACAGATTGGGATATAATACTGATCCCTACGGATTCGAAGTGCCAGGGTCTTTGGGTTCCGCAGTCTTTTAGCAATCAGTTTTCTTCCACGGAATAATGTTTTTTAGGCTTGCTTTATGTCATTGCATGAACATTATTCAGAAACGCATGCCCAAATTACTGTCCTTTAATTCGACAGTAGTGGCGTATCTCCGGAACCAGGGAGGCACTCTTTCGTTTCCGTTATTCAATTTAATGGAAAGAATCCGTCTGTTGGTTATAGTACACCAAGTTCAGTTTTGGTCCGTCATATTCCGGGTTGTCTGATGGTTTTATCGGACTCCCGTTCTCTTACGGGTCGCTTGTTGCTGTCAGAATGGACTCTCAACAAACAAGTATTCAATCAGATTTGCTATCTATGGGAGCGCCCAATGATGATTTATTTATGACACAGCTTGCTAATCAATTGCAGACGTATGTGTTGGCTTGTCCAGATCTCTGAGCTAATATTGTTAACGCTCTATTGATCTATAGGACGGAATGATAGGATACGCGTATCCTCCGGCGCTGTTGTTTTAGCAGGTATTGCTAAGATAAACAACCACAATACATTTCTGTTGATAGCATCTCTATCTTCACAGAGATCATGAGTAATTTACTCTCTTGTCTACTGTGGGTCTTAACGTGAAATCTTCCTCTATGTGAGGATCTTTTTCACTGGGTAAATCGTGTCATCTTTATCACAACCAGCAAGGTCGCAACCTTCATGTATTCCGTTGTGTGGTCCGTATTGCATTGTAAGCACTGTACTGGACGAGCTTTGGACGCGATTTCTTACTATAGGAGATCCTCTTCTTCGCTATTCTATGCGGCTAAAGTGGAGGCTCTTCCGTCGTGGTGTAGGGATCATTATGTTCATATTGTTGATCCCTCCATACTACTCATTGCTATTTTTTAGTATACTTGTTTCACAAGATCTACTGCAGCCTGTTATTATTTAGGTTATAGGTTTATGTTACCTCATACCTATGCACTCTACGATAGTTTACAATTGAGTCTTTTGTCTCTTTATCTAAGTCAGTTAGTAACTTTTTGATAAATAGACTTAGAATCTTTAGATTAAATTCCTATACGGATTTTAACTTCGGTTCTTATTTAGCTAAGTAATCATTTGAGCCTCTGGAAAGAGTAGTTTTCAAATTCTGACCTTTTAGACAGTAATTCTGTTGGTTTCTCTTTTACTGTAGAGTCAGTGAGTTTCATGCACTATCGATGGATGATTTTCACTTTCATAGTTTCGGAATCAATACTTCCGTTACTATTTAGGTTGGATTGTTGCATAAGAGTTAGGCTCCTATTATCCGGAACCTATTATTTTAAGGTCCTTCCGTCTTCGTATGGGCATAGGCCTTTACTCTTTCCGGGTACAGTTTATGTATTTATAAACAGATATCTGTTTATTACTATGGGCGTAAGCTTCTTCTGTCTTTGATGTCTAGTAGAAGGACGTTACGCTCCATTTTATTGTTAATAGATTCTATTAACTATCGGTACTGCTTATGGTATATCATTGACTTAGCAGTTGTGCTTAAGATTTCGGCTCATGAAGTAAGAGTTCTTCTACTTCTTGGGCTTACATAAAAAGTGTCGCTATTATAGATTTTTGAAGGCTGCTCATTGCGCTCAGCCATCCACATTCATGAATTTTATCTCAGAAATATCGAGTCCATTTCTGGAGGTCTCTATTGTTAGGTCTATTATCTACTGCTCAGAATGTCATTCACTTAACAGTTGCTACCATAGCTAGGTAGGCTGTCTGTTTCGGCAGTGTCTCCATTCGGCTGCCCTCTTCGCTCTGGGCTATTTGACCCAGGGCAAGAAAAAGGGGGGGGGGGGAGGGTGTTCCCTTGGGTCACCTGTTTTACTATGAAAACAAGGGGATACCTCCTCCGGAGTTAGTAATTCTGAGCTGTTATTGGGATGGTTGTTTAGTGAGAAGTTTAGGTTTTTAAAATTCATTCAAGTCTTAGTTTTTAAAGTATAGCTTTTGAATATTGCATATGTCAACGGACATGATTATGCAATCCTCAGACACTTTTAGGAGTATAAGAGTCTCTATTCTCTAGACTTACTTTATTTATTGGCTTACTTTAAAAATTATTAGTATAAGGATTATATTGGATATTAATAGAGTACATGGATGTATGAAGCTCAATTTTGGAAGGTGTTGTATCTTTCTAATTTGTCATAAATAAGAAAGATACATGTAAGGCCTATTACTTCTTTTTCCCTACAGGGGATGACTCTATTTTATTTTATTGAGCGTATTCCATTTTGCTCTATGTCCTTGGCCCTCCAGCCTTTTTACTATTCAGCTATGTCTGGGTCATTGGTACAGTATAAAAATGTTAAAAAATTTATAGTAATTTATATATTTTTTATACTTACCAATGACCCAGACGGGGATGGCCCTCCCAGGAGTTGGGAACTCTTGCCTCCCCGCTGAGTACATAGCGCATACCAGGCACTGGTTATTAGAATGATTAATGGCGCCAATTTCGGAACGTCCTTGACACTGCGCATGCGCAGTAGGGGCGAAGTGAGGAGGGCCTTTCAGGACATGTTTTCTTTAGTTTTAGATGCAAATTTTGGGGATTGGGGGGCAAAATTTGTGTTTGGCCCTATATTTTAAGAGTTAGCACCAGCTATGTCTGGGTCATTGGTAAGTATAAAAAATATATAAATTACTATAAATTTTTTAACTTCCGTTGAAAAATCTTGCCGCGGCCAACGTTCTTAGAACTTAGTTTAGTCAGAAGACCTCAATATTTACCTTTGGTGCACCCTACAGGGCACATTTATGATCAGATTGCTTTGAAACCTGGTATGCTTGTTTGGGGAGACCTCTAGATAGGAGCTATCGATTTTCTTCCATTTCCGTCGAAAAATGTTGCCACGGCCAACATTCTTAGAACTTAGTTTAGTCAGACCTCAATATTTCCCTTTGGCACATCCTACAGGGCACATTTATGTTCAGATTGCTTTGAAACCTGGCGTGCTTATATGGGGTGACCTCTAGATTGGAGCTATCGATTTTCTTCCAATTCCGTCCGTCAAAAAATGATTCCGCTGGCAACGATCTTTGAACTTAGTTTAGTCAGGCATCAATATATTCCTTTGACATGCCCTACAGGGCACATTTATGATCAGATCGGTTTGAAACTTTGTATGGTTGTTTGGGGTTATCTCTAGATGAGAGCTATTGATTTTCTTCGATTTCTGTCAAAAAATGTTGCCACTGGCAATGACCTTCGATGAACTTAGTAAAAACTTAGTGCAGTTAAGCATCAATATTTCTATTTGACACACCCTGCAGGGAACATTTAAAATTGGATCACTTGCAAACTTGGTGTGCTTGTGTGGGGTGACATCTATATGGAAGCTGTCGATTTTCTTCCATTTCTGTCAAAAAATGTTGACCTTTGAACTTAGTTTAGTCAGACCTCAATATTTCCCTTTAACACACCCTTCAGGGCACATTTATGATCGGATCACTTTGAAACTTGGTATGTGTGTTTGGGGGTGACCTCTAGATGTGAGATATTTTTTCATTTCCATAGAAAGTTACTGTCGTTATCACCAGCCTTTGAACTTACTGCATTTGTGCATCAACTTATCCCTTTTGCAATCTCTGCATGGTATATTTATGAATTTCCATTACCACCCCCCCCCCCCCACCCCCCCCCCCCAAAAAAAAAAAAAACATTGCCACAACGCAATGACCTTCTACTTAGTGCAGTTGTGCATTAACTTCTTCCTTTGGTATGACTCAGAGGGCACATTCATTATCAGGTTGTTTTGAAACTTTGTATGCTTATGCAGGGTGACAAAGATAGGAGCTATTGATTTTCTTTTCATTTCCATCAAAAACTGTTGCAGTTAGCAACAATCTTTGAATTTATTGCATTTGTGCATCAACATTCTTTGACATGGCCTTCAGGCCACATTTATCATAGGATTGTTTTTTAACTTGGTGTGCTCATTAGTAAAGAACTCTAGATAAGAGCTGCTGATTAGCATTCATTTCTGTGAAAAAAGTTGCCATTTACAATAACCTCTGAACATACTGCATTTGTGTATCAACATTCTTCCCTTAGCCAGTCTTACAATTTACATTTAAAAATGCATGGAGTACTCTGACGTTGTGCACACACAATGCTGTTATGTTGAAATTTCATCAAATAACATTGGTACCAATGATCTTAAATTTTGCCATTTCATTTATAACTTACCAAGTTCAAGTTTGTCAAGCTGAGCTACAGTGTCATTGACACTTTCATTCCACTGTTGGTTAAGTATTCCTTCCCAACCGTCCCTTGGTCCCCCCCCTCCCCCCCCCCCCCCCCCCCCCCCCCCCCCTCAGTTAAACTTACAAGCTTTTTGGCTTGTTTTATGGAAATGTTTTTCTAAAATTTCGTGGGAGTTTAACGTGTTACACAGAAAGTTTATTCTGTATATCCCCAGGGTTACATCCTCACCCTTTGGGTGTTAGGCGTTTTTAGTCATGCATCATACATCCAATGTATTGTTTTTTCTTCTGATGAAGATCTTGCCTTACATCGGATAGTTCAAAAATCTGTTACTGACTTCGGGCCGTGTTGCCTGGGGTCCCCGTTTCCGGGTTTCAGTCTAACGTTGTTTACATTAGCAATGCTCTTTATATATATGTAGTTTCCTGTTTATTATATGGGTAGGTCTGTTGTAAGATACATTTATCAGTCCCGTAGTGAAGTAGTTAATTTTTTTTGACAGAAAAATTAATTTTTGTCCACACTTGGGCTCTTTTGGGATACATTTGGGCACTTCGTTCCCTTTGGGAACTTGGACTCCTGTCAATATTTGTTGAAAATTTTTTGGTGTAAACTGTTTTTCGATTTATATTTTGAATGTTTTTTGTTATGTATCTTTTTATATTATTTAATGTGGAGTTGGTGGGAGTACGATTGACTTAGTTTGCTTCATTATGTAAGCATATTGCTCAATAAGCAAGGCGAGGAAGTCTTTCGTCTTATTTAAATGTTGGTTGCCTTGCTTGTAGTCGATGTACTTCCCACTAATTCTTGCTCAACATGTGTCCCCTGGGATGACAAACGTTGCTGACGGGTGTCACGGTACGTTGTTAGCGAGGGGCCACTGCCGGTCCTCTCACGGTGAGAGGCTGCTGCCGGTCCTCTCACCCAAAGGTCACTCTAGATTTTTAGTTTCTATTTACAGAGGAACAAGAACATGGTGATGTTTACGTGACGCCATCAGAGAGTGTGCTTCTGTCGTCGCATTTAGATAGTCAGTCAGAGCTAGCGGCAAAAGTGCTCATGAATATTAGACAGGGCAATATACCATAGCGTGGTTTCAGATCCCTGTCACCAGCTAGCTCGACTGGTGAAGTGGTACACCGTCCGAGGGTACCGTGACGCCGGGTGTGTCCATTGCGGTCCAGGAGATTAGAAAGGGTAGAGTGAGCACTATAAAATAATAAAATAATATCAGGCTCACCCTGCGACGACGGAGAGGAAGAAGCCGGCAAGTTCAGCAGGAAGCTCGGCGAGGTCTGAAGGACCGCGAGCGAGAGAGCCTCCCTCTCTCTTTTATAACGACATCTGGGGCCAGATGTTGTGGTTAGGAACTTGCGTCAGTCGGAGCATATGACCACGCCTCCCATCCAGGATGCTCCGATCAGTTTACAGCTGGGGTCGGCTATATTTATGGCTTCTTCTTCAGCGTCTACCAAGCACACACAACCGCACCTTGGCTACGTGACTTCTGATATCCAGCCTGCATTGCCGAGAAGGTCACTCTTTGTCAGAGAAGTCACAACATACAGTAGCCAAGGAGATGAGGCCTCATTCATCGGGTCGTCCACAGAAAAGAGCCACCTTGGACACACTCCCAAGAGCAGCCGGCGGCCAAGCAACAGAAGACTGCTGCTCCTTAGTTCTCTGTAACGGACTTGCTGTCGCAGATTGCGCAGCTCATCGCAGCATCCCAGCAAGTGCAGAAGCAGCCCGACAGCAGTCCTCAGAACTTGAGCTGTCGGATGGTGCTGGGTCAGTCCAGTCATCTGCGCATTCTGATGCCGATGACCGTGAGTATAATTTAATTCAGTCGGATGGTGAAAGGGATTTGGAGAATTACCCTTCCCTTTCGGAACAACACAGGGTGGCGATAGAGCTTATGCATCGATACTTCCCTGAGTTCGTTCCTGAGAATCAGAATGCTGCGACAGCTCGAAAGTAGCACTATTCAGTAGCTAAGACGAGGCCTCATATATCAGGACGTCCAGATCGGACACACTGTCCCGGGAGGAGCCGGCGGGCAGAATAGAAGACCACTGCTCCTCAGGCCTCCGTTACGGTTTTACCAACGCAGATTGAGGAAGCTCATCGCAGCATCCCAGCAAGTGCAGAAGCAGCCGACGGCAGTCTCCGTACCTGAGCTGTCAGGTGGTGCTGGGTCGGTCCAGTCATCTTCGCGTTCAGATGCCGCTGACCGTGATTTTCAACTGATTCAGACGAATGATGAAAGGGATATGGAGGGGGATTACCTTTCCCTTTCGTAACAACACATGGTTGAGATGGATTTAATCCATCAACACTACCCTGAATTTGTTCCAACGAATCAGAATGCTGCGACTACTTGCAAGAAAACCGCTAGCGTTGTTGGACGCTGACTTCATCCGGAAAAAAGAGGATGAAATGTCTTTTCGGGTTAAGTATGGACAGGTGTCGCAGGCCTTTGGCCTTTTTAGACGACGCCATATTCAACTTTCCAGTGGAAAGAAGTAATGCGGTTTCTTATCATCATCTTCCGTAATTTTACCGATTTTCGGAAAACGGGGAAGATGTATTGACAGTTCCTCTGCGTTTGAATGAGTAGGCTAAGGACCTAGCTATGGCTTTACCTTTGTCATTCACTATTTGCTCTGTCACAATTGAGATGGCATTTCTTCATTCAGAGCAAATTTAGACTCACTGTTTTATGCAGATCACCTTTAAGAACTGTGACGCAATGTCTCTACGGAGAGGAATTTGAGGACGTTTGTACCTCAATTAGAGTCCCTTTCCAGGGGTATTATATTTATCACGTATAACTCTGTCTTAACAGTTGCTAATTCAGAGTTGATCAGACGTGACGGAGCCCTTGTGTCGTCATCCATAATAGATGACAAAGGTGAAAAACTCTCTTCGAGTCGCTCCAGTTTCCGGACACTGTTTTTGACGATAAACTTTCATTGGTTTATGACCAAGCTACAGAGAAAGCATCAGTACCTCAGCTCCTTAAGTCGGCGTCTAATCGACCCACAACAGCAGAAAGGGAGTAAGGGAGGACGTCCTAGACAAAAGGGTCGTCTAAAAAGAACTCCTCGCGACGGTATAGTTAACCCTCCTATAATTACTCTAGGGATCGTCATACAGCGACTCGGATACAGAGCTTTGGTCTGATCGAGACTACCGGTCAGACGCCCATAAACCGCTGGTTCGACACTCTTCCGCGATTGATACGCAGTTCTTCTCCTTCCGCAGGCCTCGCAGGTACTGCAGGTGTGGGTTAGGACCTCTATTGCTTAGCAGTTGATGGGATGGTTATCAAGATTCGCATCAAACTGGATAACTATTACGGAAGACCAGTAGGCGAGAAGTGTGGTCTCGGATGGCCTACGGCTATCTTTCCGAGGACCACAACTAACTTAATGTCTGATGGACAGTGCTTTCGTCAAATCCTTGCATAAGAGTCTCTCCACTTGGAGGTAAAGGTTCTCTTGACAATGAAAGTAATAGAGATCGTTGAGCATCAAGATTCTCTAGGATTCTGTAGTCGCCTGTTACTCGTACCGAAGCCATAGAGCTCATTCTGACAGATAATAGACTGGAGCTGGATAACAAGTTTACCAAAGCTCTAAAAGTTTATTTATGGTTTATCATTTAGTCAGTTAATGTGAGCGTTCGAGTGATTGACTATGCTATAAGCATAGATCTAAGGATAGCTTCAGTCTGAAGATAGCGCCTTGGGCTGTCACCTCGAATATTAAACTCGGTAATGTCTCACAACAATCTGGTTCGTCCGCCATTATCGAGAACGAAATTTAGTTTTATGCGACTGATGGGGTTGTGCTCAGCAGCTACGCATCGTGTTTAGATGGGTGGCTTACGCACACGTCCCCTCCAGTTATTCTTACCCAGAACTGGAGTGTGATAACGCATTCGCTCAGGACCAGTATCCTCCATTTCATTTGATTCAATAGATTACGTTTTAAGTCTTGTTGTGAATCCTACTAGTAGCACCTCTGTTGTCACAGAAATCTTGGATCAGTATTATCAAGTGTCTGTTATGGGATGCTCCCCCAGAAGCTTCCTCCATGAGAGAGTTTTCTGTCAGGGGAAGTTTTATTCTTCACATCCTTCTCCACCCATAGTGGCATAATGGAGTTGGTTAGACATGAGGGAACCATCGTGGTTCCTATATTTTTGTTAACTGACACAAGAACGATTAAATAATGAGGGCGAGGAGATTTTGATATGACTTCGAATTCCCCCCCCCCCCCCCCCCCCCCCCACACTCTCACATACACTGCCTATGTGTTTAGAGGCAATTACCAGGCAAGATGTAGTTTTCTTTCCATAAGCCCCATATAATTTAATACATACATACTATGCATTTGGGTCGTGTTCTATGGCGACCTCATGGGCACATCCGCTTTTAGTTGGATTAGTGTCCTGTTATTTTTGTTGATTTGTTATATATGATTTATAAATCATCACAATTAAATTGCTACTCTTGAGTACCTCGCAGGCTGCATAAACAGTTAAATGGTATTCAGATGATTACATGCTAAATATAAATGCTCTCGCGCATTATTATTATTATTAGGCTAAAGCTTTATTGTATTTTGTGGACCTTGAAGTCATAATTTATTTCGGGGCCGGTCCGTATCGGAGCCTAATAATCATACCTACTTACATTTCTAGATCCAAGTTTCTATTATGTTTTGTACTCATCTAACCTGTCTTTTTACAATCGTAGATATCGTATAGTACACATTGGAGAGTGTTGTTACTGGAATTTATTGTACAGAGGCCACCTGTGGATTACCTAAGAGTGTGTTTTCTCTTCAGGGATCGTTCAGTATGGCTCAATTGGATATATGTATGTTATATTTTTATATATCTCTGGTTTTCGACGTATCTGTGTATGTCATCTGCCTTGTATGTTATTTAGTGGGCAATATTAATTACCAGGATCATCGCTATAGCCGTAACTTCTGAAGTAATGTTAAGCACCATTTATTAATCATGAATTAATACCTGAGTGCCTGTTCGACTATTATTTATATTTTTTCTTTGGTACCCGCTCTTATTGTTTCCAGAGCTCCCTCCCCCCTTTTTTTCTTTTGAAGACTTCTTCAAAAAAAAGGGAGGGGGGGGTGATTTTTTACGCCTTCTCTGGCTTAAAAAGTATGTATCTTTGAAGGAAGCTGTTTTATCCGTATTATATCCTGCATACAGGTGAAGTGTTATTGTAAGGCGTATGTTTGTGGGAGATTTTCACTCATTCTCAAAACATGCCATCCTAATTTTTGGGGCTTGGTCCGGGCTAGCCTTAAAAATTAGGAACTTGTCTTAATGCTTACAATAAGGAATTACTTAAAATTGGTCTCCTTATTTAAAATATTGTCTCCTCTATTACTGTATAGAGAGACATACATGTAATTCATAATTATTCCGAAGTTCCTTCATCATGGATTGCAGGATTGGAATTATTTCAAAAGTCCTAGGCCCTCCACCTTTTTTACGATTCAGCTATGTCGGGGCCATTGGTATACGGTGTAAAATAATATGATAAATTTATAGCAATTTGTATATTTTTCTACTTATCAATGGCCCAGACGGGAAGGGGCCCTCCCAGGAGTGGGCACTCATACCTCCCTGCTGAATTATTATATAATACTATCTTTTACAAAGAATGGTGTTGGCGCCAATTCCAGTCACTTCCTGATGTCTGTGCATACGCAGAGAGTAGATGGGACTTCTAATTTTCCGGTTTTGCATGCAAATTTTGGGGGGGTTGGGGGGGGGGGGGGGCAAAATTTTGTGTTTGGCCCTAGATATTTTAGAGTTGACACCAGCTATGTCTGGGCCATTGGTAAGTATAAAAAATATACAAATTACTATAAATTTATCATTTTCTGTGTATTTGCTTATCACATCTATTTTTTATTTTGTTTTTTTTGTTTTTTTTATTTGTCAATAAAATTAAGTCAAGTCGGCAAACGTTTTGTTGTTATTTAATATTGCTCAACCCATATTTTTACACTGTACCAATGACCCAGACTTAGCTGGTGCTAACTCTTAAAAATTCAGGGCCAAACACAAATTCCCCCCCATCCCCAAAATTTGCATCCAAATCCAAAAAATTTATGTCCTATATGGTCCTCCATACTTTTGTCCACTGCACATCTGCAGTGTCAAGGATGTACCGAAATTGGCGCAAAATCTTCATTCTTTGTTTGGCCCTTCAATCAGTAACATCTCACTGATATCTGTGCTTATAATCTCAGTTAAAATGATGCCAGACACAAAATCATGAAGGAAATGGTGGATCCAAGGATGAAATAAGAGGATGAGAGGAAGAAACAGTGGAAGGATGTGTTCAGGTCTGTAACTTATAATTTTTATGTAAAATTATATCATGTTCCCTAATTTTGGGGCATGGGCCTGATGTTTTCATTCTTGCTATGAAATCTCCACTGTTTGTTCAGTGTTTCCTCTCTCCCTTTCCCTGATACCCCCCCTAGCTAATCTCCCATGCTTTTGGCATAATTTTGGAAATTTTTTTACTGAAATTTCTTGGGAGGTTTTAGCATAGTTACAGAATGTTTATTCTGTTTTCCCCATGGTTACATCCTCACCCTAGGGGTGTTCAGGCATTTTGGTCATGCATCTACCATCCGATGTATTGCAGTTTCTTCTGTGGAAATTTCGGTTTTACATCGGATAGTGTTTTAAAATTGGTTACTGATTTCGGGCCATATTTTCAGTGCCTGGAGTCTTGTTTCCGGTTTTTATTCACTTTTGTTTACATTGACAACGGTTACTTTTGACAGTGATTCCTTGTCTTCTCTAAGGTTTTATTCATAGCCAAATACATTAATATTGTCCGTAAGAGTAACATTAATATTTTTATACTGTACCAATGACCCAGACATAGCTGGTGCTAACTCTTAAAAATCTAGGGCCAAACACAAATTTTGCCCCCCAATCCCCAAAATTTGCATCTAAAACCAAAAGAAATCATGTCCTGAAGGACCTCCATACTTTGCCCCTACTGCGCATGCGCAGTGTCAAGGACGTTCCGAAATTGGCGCCAATCACCATTCTTTGTTTGGCCCTTCATCAGTCAACATCTCACCGATCTTTGTGCTTGTAAATCTCAGTTTAAAGGATGCCAGACACATAATTATTGGAGAAATGGTGGTTCTAAGGAGGATATAGAAGGAGGAGAGGAAAAAGGAGTGACAGAAAATAATCAGGGCTGTAACTTAAAATTTTTTAATGAAATTATGTTAAGTTGCCTATTTTCGAGGCATGGGCCTGTTGTTGTCATTCTTGTTATAAAGTTGCACTGCTTATTCAGTATTTCCTCTCTCCTGGTCTTCTAAGTCCCCCCTTGCTATTCTCCCATGCTTTTGGCATATTTTTGAGAAAGATCATTTCTAAATTCTCTTGGGAGAATTAGCTTGGTTACAGAATGAATTCTGTTATTTTCCCCATGTTTACGTTTTCACCCATGGGTGTTTAAACATTGTGTTCTGCATCTACCATCTGATGTTCTGCAGATTCTCCCCTGGGAGTCTCTGTTTTGCATCAGATAGTGTGTAATTTTGATGACTGATTTCGGGCCAGTTTTGTCAGTGCCTGGAGTCATGTTTTCTGGTGTTTTTACACTATTTGTTTACATTGGCAACAGTCTCTTTTGAGGGGGCTGTTTGCCTTTGGTGTAGTTTATCTCACTATAAGATACATTATTATTATCCGTAAGTGTTGCATTAATTATTTAATATAATTTTAAAATTTTTGACCACACTTAACCTTGGGATCCATTGGGGCTCAACGTTACTTTTCAGAAACTTGGGCTTCGCTGAAAAAATATTTTTCAAAAATTATTTTGATTTTCAATTGTTTTTTCATTATTAATGGATCATGTTATTATGTATCTTTGTGTTTAGGGGTTGGTGCGAGTACTAGGACTTGTTGTTGACTTTTCACAATGAAAGGTTATTGTTCAAATTGTAATAGGAAGAAATCTTCCTCTGACTTTCATGATCATTGTATTAATTGTAGTCAGTGTACTCGCACTAACTGCTGTTCAATATGTCAATATTGGGATGACAAACATTGGAAACGTGTGTCCTGATATGTTGTTAGTGGAGAGAGGGCTATGCCGGCCCTTTCTCCGCAGGGTCACTCTACTCTATCAGTTTCTATTTCAGAGGAACAAGAACAGGGTGATGTTTCCATGTTATCTTCCGCAAGTGCACTTCCGTCGTCACAATTGAATGCAGAGCTAGTGGCAAAAGTGCTCATGGAGATACGACAGTTGCCTAAGAGGTCCCTAGTAGGATCGACGGCACTGTCGTCCGCTAGCTCGCCCAGTGTAGCATCCATTCACCGAATGGTTCGGCAGCCGGGTTCGTCCGATGCGGTCCAGGAGGAAATGTTGGGTGATGCGAGCACTATAAACATTCAAGGTGCACACCCAGTGACGACGGATAGTAGGAGAGATCGGAGGAAGCCTTCTAGTCCGGTTCCTAGCTCGTCCAGGTCCATCCGGACTGCGAGCGAGAGAGGCCCCTCTCTCGTACAACAACATCTGGGACCAGATGTTGTGGTACAAAATGTGTCGTTAGCGGAGCACACGTCCGTCGCTTGGCAGTCCGCTGAGACTGCTCAGGCTTCTTCTTCCTCTCACCAGCGCACACGACCGCACCTTGGTTACGTGACCGCCGATATTTTACCAGCTTCGCCGACCAGGGATTCTTCGGCGACCAGGTCACGCCATTCGGTAGCCAGGGACACGAGGCCGGTTGACTCCGGACGTTCGCATAGGAAGAGTATGCGGGAGTCACTGGATGCGGAGCTGCCCTCGGCGAAGCAGCGAAAGACTGCGCCTCCGCAGGCCTCAATGTCGGACGTGCTTGCTCAAATAGCACAACTTATCGCAGCATCCCAGCAACCGACAGAAACGGTGTCGGATCGGGAATTATCCGACGGCGCTGGGTCGGTACGCTCCGCCGAAGCATCGGGTGCGGACGACCGGGAGCATCATGAGGTCCGACCGGATGGTGAAAGGGATACGGATGACTTGGAGTTATCCCTTTCGGAACAACATAAAGCTGCCATGGACTTCATCCGGCACTTTCTTCCTTAGGTTGTTCCATCGGGCCAGACTGCTGCGGTACCGGACAAGAGAATTATAGCGTCATTGGACACTGATTTCTTCGAGCGGTTCAAGGACATCGCTCCTGAGTTTCCGTCTCAGTCCAATAATGTCACAAGGGCATTTGAATTATTGAACGACGCTATATTCAAGCTTGCTTCCAGAACAGGGAAAGCGGGTTTCTTGTCCGCCAGTGCTCTTAACCTGCCTTTCATTAATGCAAGGAATAAATTCGATACGGCAGGACAGGGTATCCCGAGAGTTCCTCTGCGTATGGACGACGAGGCGGAAGACTTAGAATTATCATTACCGTCGTCTACGTCTATCCCAACCGCGGTGTTGGATATGACTGTTTCGTCTAACAGAGCCAGTTTAGATGCTTTATCTTACGCAGACCACCTTACAAAGGCGTTATCACTGCGTCTTCAAGGGAAAGAATTTCAGGATGTTCAATCCTCTTTAAGACTTCTTTCAAGGGCAGTAGCTTATTCCACGTGTAACTCCGCCCTTTCAGTGGCAAACTTGGAGTTGGTTAGACGTGACGCAGCCCTAGCTACATCCACTCTCGTGGATAGTAAGGTGAAGAACTCTCTCAGAGTCGCTTCTGTCTCCGGAGAACTTCTCTTCGACGGCAAGCTTTCTGCAATTTACGATAAAATTACTAAGAAATTCTCTGCTGTTTAAGTCCGCTTCTAAGAAGTCGGACACGGCAGATAAGAGTAAGACAGGCACTTCTGGGTCTAATGTGCCCAAGAGAGGTTCCTATAGAGGTTCCGGTGCGTCCTCTTGGTCTTATTCAAGAGACCGTCAAGGCAGCGACTCACGTGCGGGACGTCCTTCGGGCCGGGACAACCGGTCGGACGCCCCGAGGTCGACGGGACGAGGTGCGGGTCGTGGAGGACGTGGTTTCTCCTCCCGCAGGCCTCGCAGGTCCAGGAGGTGATGGCTTCAACCTCTATTGCATTCCGGTTGGCGGAAGGTTGTTGAGTTTTTCACAAGAGTGGGCGTCGATTACGGACGACCCTTGGGTGAGAGGGGTGATTTCGGAAGGTCTGAAAATATCCTTCAAACGAAAGCCTCCATTAACTCAAAGTCCAAAATGGACTCAACTTCCGTCAAATCCGCAGAAAAGAGACGCTCTGTTATCTGAGGTGCAGTCTCTTTTAATGAAGAACGTGGTAGAGGTCGTAGAAAACCAGGAAACACTGGGATTCTACAGCCATCTGTTTCTGGTTCCGAAACCAGATGGCTCATTCCGTCCAGTCATAGATTTGAGCTGGATATACAAGCTGATCGTCGCTCTGAAGTTTTATATGGAGACGATTCGATCCGTCAGAGCGAGTATTCGGGTGAACGATTATGCAACAAGCATAGATCTGAAAGATGCATACTTTCACGTCATGGTACATCCGACATTCAGAAAGTATCTACGCTTCGCAGTCCTAGGAGTGGTGTATCAATTCCGGGTGATGTGCTTCGGATTGAACCTGGCACCCTGGGCTTTCACTCGGGTAATGAATTCGGTAATGATGTATTTCCGAGCTCATTCGTCTGCGGTAACGTCGGCCTACCTGAACGACATTCTTCAGAGGTACGGCAACGAGTTAACACTTCAGAACGATGTGCAAAATCTGCTTCTATTGCTCCGACGTCTCGGTTTTATAATAAACGAGGAGAAGTCGGATCTGGTGCCGTCCAAGTCATTCACACATCTGGGAATGAGCTTCGAGACGCACAACAATCTTGTTCGTCTGCCGTTAACAAGAGCGAAATTAGTCAGTTGTTACGCTCGCTATTGTCTTCACGCAGACAAAGTCACAGCGAGGGAGTTCATGAGACTGATAGGTCTGTGCGGAGCCGCTGCGGATCTCATTCCGATGGGGCGGTTACGCACTCGTCCTCTCCAAATTTTCTTGACTCAGAATTGGAGTGTGAAAATTCATTCGCTCGACATAGATGTTCTCTTGTCAGATCAAGTGAAACGAGAGATTCAGACTTGGGCAAACATTCAGTGGTTAACTCAGGGAGTTCCGCTGCAGTTGCCGGATCCGAGTTTTACCATTATGACGGATGCCAGTGAAACAGGTTGGGGTGCAACATTGATCCCAACGGATTCGAGATGCCAGGGTCTTTGGGATCCACAATTCCTAGGCAAGCACATAAACATCAAGGAAATGATGTCAATTTGGCTTGCGTTATGTCATTGGATGGACATTATTTACAAAGCTCATGTCCAAATCCTGTCCGACAATTCGACAGTAGTGGCGTATATACGGAACCAGGGAGGCACTCATTCAGTTCCGTTATTCAATCTAACGGAAAGAATCCTTCTGTTTGCTCTAGAACATCAGGTTCTGCTTTCGATCCGTCATATACCGGGTCGTCTGAATGTACTAGCAGACTCCCTTTCTCGAAAGGGTCGCTTGTTGCCGTCAGAGTGGACTCTCAACAAACAAGTATTCAATCAGATTTGCTACCAATGGGAACGGCCAATGATAGACTTATTTGCGACACATCTCAACAATCAGTTGCAGGCGTATGTGTCTCCGTGTCCGGATCCAAGAGCATTTGCAGTGGATGCTCTATCGATCCCTTGGGACGGAATGATAGGATATGCGTATCCTCCAGCGCCGTTGATTCAGCAAGTATTGCTAAAAATAAAACAATCTCAATGCAAGATTCTGTTGGTAGCATCTCTGTCTCCACAGAGACCGTGGATAAATCTACTCAGGTGTCTGTTGTGGGACCTACTGCGAAAGCTTCCTCCACGGGAGGATCTTCTTTCGCAGGGGAAACCGCGTCAACTTCATCACAACCCGCAAGGTCTCAACCTTCACGTTTTTTCCGTTGTGCGGTCCTTCTTGCATGGCAAGCACTTTACAGGACGAGCAGTGGACGCGATTTCTAACTGTAGGAGGACCTCCTCTTCGCTAAACTATGCGGCTAAGTGGAAGGTCTTTCGTCGTTGGTGTAGGGATCATTCTGTTGATATTTTTGATCCCTCCATTCCAGACATTGCAAACTTTCTAGTATACTTGTTTGACGAAATCAAACTGCAGCCTGTTACTATTAAGGGTTATAGGTCTATGTTATCTGATACCTATGCACATCATGATAGTTTACAAATTGGATCTAATGTCTCTTTATCTAAGTTAGTTAGAAACTTCTCGATAAATAGACCCAGAACTCTTAGGTTAATTCCTAAGTGGAATTTAGCTTGGGTTCTTCTTAAACTGAAGGAAAAGCCATTTGAACCTCTTGGGACAGTAGATTTCAAATTTTTGTCTTATAAGACAGCTTTTCTCTTAGCTTTCTCTTCTGCTAGAAGAGTCAGTGAGCTTCATGCACTGTCGGTGGATGATTCTCACTATCGTAGTGTCGGGAACACTATCACCTTCACTACTAATGTGGGATTTTTAGCTAAGAATCAGGCTCCTAATAAATATCCGGAACCTATTGTTATTAAGGCCCTTCCGTCTTCAGACAGGCGTAGGCCTTTACTCTGTCCTGTTAGAGCGTTACGTATTTATAAACAGAGATCTCAGTTTATCAGAAAGGGACGGAAACGTTTCTTTCTGTCTCTGATGCCTAATAGAAAGGACATTTCAGTCCATTCTATTGCTAGATGGATTCATTTAACTATCCGTACTGCTTATGAAAATTTATCTTCTTCTCAGCAGTCTGTGCTTAAGATTTCGGCTCATGAAGTAAGAGCTCTTTCTACATCTTGGGCTTACGCAAATAGTATTGCTATTACAGATTTAATGAAGGCTGCTTATTGGTCTCAGCCATCCACATTCACAAATTTTTATCTCAGAAATATTGAGTCCATTTCTGGAGACCTGCATTGTTTAGGTCCGTTATCTGTTGCTCAGAATGTCGTCCACTAAACAGTTGCAACTATAGTTATGCAGGCTTTCTGTTCTGGCAGTGACTCCGTCCGGCTGCCCTCTTCGCTCTGGGCTATTTGACCCAGGGCAAGGGGAAGGGGGGGGGGAGAGGGTGTTCCCTTAGGTCACCTGCTTTATAGTGAAAAGCAAGGGAATTCCTCCTCCGAAGTCAGTATTTCTGAGTCGTTTCCTGGATGGTTTTAAAGTGTAATATTAATGTTAAAAATTCATTCATGTCATGTTTTTAAAGTGTAGCTCGGTGTGAAGCATTTGTATATGTCAAGTGTCAAACGGGCGTTAATATACAATCCTCGGACACTTTTAAAGAATTTTATAAAGAGTCTCAATTCTCTGGACTAACTTTTATTTATTGGCTTACTTTAAAAATAATTAGTATAAAGGGTTATACTGGATGTTAATAGAGAACATGAATGTTATTATGCTCAGTTATGAAGGGTATTGTATCTTTCTAATTTATCATAAAATAAGAAAGATACATTTAAAGCCTAATACTCCTTTTCTCCTTGAGGGGTTGACTCTATATTATATAGTTGAGCTTATTGGATTTTCCTCTATGTCCTAGGCCCTCCAGCCTTTTTACTATTCAGCTATGTCTGGGTCATTGGTACAGTATAAAAATGTTAAAAAATTTATAGTAATTTATTTATTTTTTATACTTACCAATGACCCAGACGGGGATGGCCCTCCCAAGAGTTGGGAACTCATACCTCCCCGCTGAGTACATAGCGCTGACCAGGCACTGCTTGCAAGAATGGTGATTGGCGTCAATTTCGGAACGTCCTTGACACTGCGCATGCGCAGTAGGGGCAAAGTATGGAGGTCCTTCAGGACATGATTTCTTTTGGTTTTAGATGCAAATTTTGGGGATTGGGGGGGGCAAAATTTGTGTTTGGCCCTAGATTTTTAAGAGTTAGCACCAGCTATGTCTGGGTCATTGGTAAGTATAAAAAATATATAAATTACTATAAATTTTTTAACTTTTAGATATGTTTTAAAATTTTTGTCCACACTTAGGCTTTTTTGGGATCCATTTGGGCTCATCGTTCCCTTTCAAAAATTTTTTCTTTTGAATTATTTTTCGAAATTTTTGTAATGGATTATATTATTATTATGTATCTTTGTATTTTCAAGAGTTAGTGCGAGTACTACGGCTGTTTAATATTTTTTCAAATATGAAAGAATATTGTTCAAATTGTAATTCGAGGAAGTCTTCCTCTGATTCTCATGTTCATTGTATTTGCTGTAGTCAGTGTACTCGCACTAATTCTTGCTCAGTGTGTGTCAATTGGGATGACAAACGTTGGAGACGTGTGTCACTGTATATTGTTAGTGGTGAGAGGTCCATGCCTGTCCTCTCACCGCAGGGTCACTCTAGTTTTTCAGTCTCTTTTTCAGAGAAACAAGAACAGGATGATGTTTCCGTGATGTCTTCAGGAAGTGTGCTACCGTCGTCACAATCAAATGAAGAGCTAGCGGCAAAAGTGCTCAACGAAATACGACAAGTGCCTAGATCCCTAGTAGGATTGACGACCTTGTTGCCAGCTAGCTCGCCCGGTGAAGCTATCACTCGTAAAGTGGGTGATGTGACGCCGGGTTTGTCAATTGCGGTCCAGGAGAGGAGAAGGGATGTTGCGAGCACTAGTCTACTGGCTTCCTCATCCACACGTCAGCACACACAACCGCACCTTGGCTACATGACCACAGATATCCAGCCTGCTTCACCGACCAGGGATTCTACATTGACCAGGTCACTCCATCTGGTAGCCAAGGACACTAGGCCTTACCAGTCGGGACGTTCGCATAAAAGAATTATGCAAAAGTTACCATCCCAGGAGCTTCCAGGGGCTAAACAACGTAAGACCGCAGCTCCACAGGCCTCCATGACGGACTTGCTATTGCAGATAGCACAACTCATCGCAGCATCCCAGCAACCTTCGGAAACTCTTTCAAATCAGGAACTGTCTGAGGAAGCTGGGTCGTACGCTCCCCTGCAGTATCAGAAAGGGACGACCGAGATTCACATTTGGTCCAGTCGTATGGTGAAAGGAAATCAGCGGAGCTGGAATTTTCCCTTTCAGAACAACATAAGGTGGCAGTAGATTTCATCCGGCAACACCTTCCAGAAGTTGTTCCTCCAGACCAGAGAGCTGCGATACCAGATAAGAGACTGATAGCGTCACTGGACACAGACTTTTTCGGCCGGGATAAGGACGTCGCGCATGAGTTTCCGGCCCAGTCCAGAAATGTCTCACGGACATTTGAATTGCTGATGCTATTTTCAGGCTAGCCTCTAAGACTGGCAGATCCAGTTTCTTATCGTCTCATGCTCTACATCTGCCGTTCATCAATAGTAGAAATAGATTTGAAACGGCAGGACAGGGCGTTCCGAGAGTTCCTCTGCGTTTAGACGACCAGGCAGAAGACTTGGAGTTGTCATTGCCGGTGTCTATGTCGATGTTCTCCAGTATGTTGGAGACGACAATCTCATCTAACAGAGCCAGTTTAGACGCCTTATCTTACGCAGATCTCCTTACCAGAGCGTTATCACGACGTCTCGATGGAAAAGAATTCCAGGATGTTCAAACTTCCTTGTGAGTTCTTTCAAGGGCTGTAGCATATTCCACGTATAACTCCACCCTTTCAGTGGTAAATTTGGAGTTACTCAGACGTGATGCTGCTCTGGCTTCATCCACAAGAGTGGATTCTAAGGAGAAAAACTCTCTTCGAGTCGCTCCGGTTTCAGGAGAGCTTCTCTTTAATGGTAAGCTTTCTCTAATCTATGATCAGATTACTAAGAAAGCTTCAGACTCTCTGCTCTTTAAGTCCGTTTTGAAAAAAACAGACTCAGCAGAGAGGAGTAAGTCAGGGACTTCTGGGGCGAGTACGTCCAAGGGAAGTTCCTATAGAGGTTCTAAGAAAACCTCTACCTCTAGAGACCGTCAGAGTAGCGACTCAGGTAGGGGGCGTAATACTGGCCGAGACAACCGGTCAGATGCCCCTAGGTCGACTGGTGGAGGTGCGGGTCGGGGAGGACGTAGTTTCTCCTCCCGCAACCCTCGCAGGTCCAGGAGGTGATGGTCAGTACTTTAATGCGCCTGTGTGTAGGCAGCATTTTTTCTCTGCTCTGCGATTATCGCATCTTTTCCAAGTTTTCAATTGTAGTTATTGTGCCATATTTTACATACTCTTGCACTATGGACTTTGGGGTTTATATCTTCAGTTTCTTTTTCAGAAATTTCCTGGATTTTGGTGTTTTATGGAGATTTTGTTCAGTTAACTTGGTGTTTGTGAGTACTATTCACTACAGACTAGGTATTCTGACTTTTCAGCCAGAAGTTAATTATCCAGACCAGTGTAAGCACTCAGCATTCTCACCTGTGTTAGTGAGTCTTATTCACTACAGTCCAGGTATTCTGACTGTTCAGCCAGAAGTTAATTATCCAGACCAGTGTAGGCGCTCAGCATTCTCACCTGTGATCGATAATATGACTCAGCTTACTTTTGAATCAGCTCCGCTTCGTGAACTCAGTTATCTGACAAACAAGGGTGTATCGGGCTCGTATAGGCCTGTCAACTTTCCTCTAGATTCCTCGGTGTATTTTTGTCTCAAAGAGCTGGGAATTCTACGTAAACGTAGAAACAGAAAGGGAGGCCGTAGAAGACATAAGGAGAGGAAACTTGCTGCGCTCAATTTAGACAATCTTAACACTCTGCGCGACCAAACTCCAACTGTGACTGTGACTGTTGGATTTTTCAATGCTAGGTCAGTTGTAAATAAAACAGACGATATCCGGGAAATGATGGATGATCATAATATTTCCTTGTATTTATTAACCGAAACCTGGTTAAAATCAAGTGACAGCATCGTGTGGGGAGAGCTTCAGCAAAATGATAAAACTCTTCTACACAACCCTCGTCTCGGGAAGAAGGGTGGGGGCGATGGTATGCTGTTTGATGGTACTGTCAAGATCATGGCAGAACCCAATGTAAAATTCAAAACTTTCGAAGTGGTGTCTGGTGTCATGAAGTATGGTACTCGATCAGTTCGGATAATAGTGCTTTATCGCCCACCAAGCATATCCAGTAAAAAGAAAGACCCCGTAACTGAAGACTCCGTAAACTCCTTTCTGTCAGAGTTTGCAGATTTTCTGGGATCTGCTCCTGTGTCTAGAGGGCCATTCATTACAACCGCCGATTTTAATTTTCATGTTGATAACAACAACAACTCCAATGCTTGCAAATTCTTCAAACACCACATGCGCCAGTGTTTGTTGGGAATCGATTTGACCACTTCCGTCTTCTTGAAAACGAAGAGCTGTGTGAATTAATTAAGAAGTCGCCATCCAAACAGTGTTCCCTAGATATTATCCCAACAAAATTTCTAAAGGCTTGTGCACCAGCCCTGATACCCTGGATTTTACAAATTGTCAACTCATCTCTGGCCACGGGGACATTTCCATCTTCTATGAAAGAAGCCCTTGTAGTCCCTCTTCTGAAAAAACCTGGACTTGATAGTGATATTCTGAAGAACTATCGTCCTGTATCAAATCTGTCATTCACATCGAAATTGCTCGAGCGGGTTGTACACAAACAAATTCGGAATCACCTCGCACGTTTCGAACTCTCTGAAGAGTTACAATCTGCGTATCGTCCAAAATGTAACACGGAAAGTGTGCTTTTGCGTGTTCAGAATGACCTTTTAGTTGCCATGGACCAACAGCGAGTTTCATGTCTTGTACTACTCGATCTGAGTGTAGCGTTCGATACAATCGACCACTTTGTTCTGGCATCTATTCTAGAGCAAAGAGTTGGCGTTTGTGGCGTGGCACTAGACTGGTTCAGATCGTATCTTGCTAATCGTTCACAGAGAATACTGATAGAAAACACTGTATCAAAGTCAGTCTCCCTGAAATATGGTGTGCCTCAAGGTTCAGTCCTCGGCCCATTATTGTACGCCATATATATCCTTCCCCTTGGTGACATAATCCGGAAGCATGGGCTTTCCTTCCATCTCTATGCCGACGACACCCAGTTATATATCAGCTTCAATTCTCAACACGAGAGAGATGCACCATGCCTCCTGGAAAACTGTGTGTCTGATATTAAATCCTGGATGGCCAACAACTGGTTAAAGTTGAATGCGGACAAAACTGAAGTTATTTATATTGGACTCCCTTATCAGCTATTGAAAATTTCTCGAATCAGTTTGAATTTTGATGGCAGTGCCATTTTTCCATCGGCAATAGTTC
The DNA here is from genome assembly GCA_031216915.1 of Pictodentalium vernedei. Taxonomy (NCBI): domain Eukaryota; kingdom Metazoa; phylum Mollusca; class Scaphopoda; order Dentaliida; family Dentaliidae; genus Pictodentalium; species Pictodentalium vernedei. The sequence continues at coordinate 392,391,696 of CM062294.1, forward strand.
GTAATCTTGGTTATTTCATCGATGAAAACCTTTCTGCGGACAAGCATGTGTTGCAAGTCTCCAGAACAGCTTTTCATCACCTCCGAAATATCGGTAGAATGCGTGGTGTGATAGATGAGGGAATGGCAATGCAATTAATTCATGCATTTGTAACGAGTAGATTGGATTATTTGAATTCTCTCCTATATGGCTGCAAACAGTCCCTAGTTAACAAGCTGCAGAATGTTCAGAATTGTGCGGCTAAACTTGTGACCAAGGGTAAAAAATCCTCTTCGGCTTCCCCTATCGTACAAAAACTGCATTGGTTACCCATTAGTGAAAGTATTATTGTTTACCTACAAAGCTGTCAACGATCTTGTACCTCCTTATCTTTGCAATCTAGTTAAGAAGTATGAACCTGCTCGTCCTTTGCGATCAGCTACTTCGTGCAATCTTGTTCAGAATGCAGGAAAGCTGGTCACAGCTGGTGATCGGGCCTTCTGCATTACGGCACCACATTTGTGGAATGCGTTACCTGACGACATCAAAAATCCACAGTCACTCGAGTCATTTAAGAGACACCTAAAAACACACCTGTATAAACTGGCTTATTGCTGACCTGCTTGTATTATATAAAATGCACCTTCAGTCAGGGGTCAGCCGAGTGGGCGACTTGGGCGAAGAAGTCGCCTTGTCATTCCTCAAGTCGCCTTGGCTTACACTGGGGGCGAAATTCAAGTCGCCCTCCAAAACTTCCTTGGGAGACATGGCAGTTTACTGTATTTTCTTTTGTTTTGTTTTTTTAAAACACCCGCTTCTGCATTCGCAAAAAAAGTAAACACGGCTGCTGTAAAGGTCCGTCACACAGCTATGAAAATAGCCTAAAGTAGCCCAATTTTATATTTCTGAAAAGAATTGTAATGGCGTAGTCGTTCGAACAATTCGCCCCAACTGATAGCAACCAGCACAAAATGGCTACTTAAAAACAAAGTGCCAGCCAAAACAACGAATCACACAAGACACGCATCGAGTTAATTAGAATTGATTAAAGTTAACCACCGTTTCAAAACAAAAAAAATGTTTTGGAGACAGTTCGTCCATATCGAAATTGCTTGCGGTTACGCGGTGTTCCACTGAACAATTGGTTGCATTGAAATTCGCCCCGCAATTTGCATTGAATGTTTTTCTTTGAAAACTTGTTAAGTTGTGTTGGAAGGGGGTTAAATGTAAAAAAGCTACAATAGAAATCACAGGTATTTGGATGGATAAGAATGGCAGACCTTCAAAGCACCAATCGCACGTGTCAGTATAAGATGGTTGGCAGAAATTGTCAGTTTTCTGAACAGTGAATTATTCCCCAGCGCAGCCGGGAAGGGAGACAACTGAAAAATTTTGTCATTTACCAAAGAAATAAATTAACTCAAATTGTTAATAACGCTTAATTTACGAAGGATATCGAAAACCTGTTTAACTACGCTTTTCAACTCAGTTAGGGCATTTAGAAACCATGAATGACCCAGCTTCTTATATGAACTTGAAATTTATTTTAAACACTTTAAATATTTTTTTAAAAAGAATATACCTTCTATTACAGAGAAGAACACTCTCACCATGGGTCATAATAAATTTCAACTCCACAGCGTTGAGGCAAATACAAAATCAACTGCATGGTAACCTTAGTCATCACTGTTAGGCAAAGAGTTAGGGGGTATTCAGAAACCATGAACGACACAGTTTTCTGTGGGGTGCGGGGTGGGGTGGGGTGGGGGGGATTTTAACCTACATTCTGTTATATACCATCTGACTTAGTTTTGGGTGTGTATGTATGTTTGTATAACTTTTATTTATTTTTTTCTCCACAATTGTGTCCTCTATGTTCATTTATTTTGTCACGATGTCATATACGTTTTATGTTTTTTTTCTGATTTCTCCTTCACGTCCACTGACTTCTCCCTCCTGGGTCCTGACTTCTCCCTAAAGTCTCTGAAGGGAGAAGTCACTTCTCCCTAAAATCAGCTGCCAGGCTGACCCCTGCCTTCAGTTTTGTGTGAAGCCTGTGAGCACTTATGTGGATACTCGGCTCTAAACCATATTATTATTGCGCTCCAGTGGGCAGAAGGCTGTCAAGATTCTTAACCAATTGGTTGTCAATTATGGACGACCGATGGGTTTAGGGGGTTATTTTGGAAGGAAAAACCTCCGTTAACACGAAGTCCACGTTGGACTCAGCTTCCGTCAAACCTTCAGAAGAGAGATTCACTTCTATCAAAGGTGCAATCTCTTCTGGAGAAGAACGCAATAGAGGCTGTAGAAAACCGTAGAAAACCAGGAATCTCCCGGTTTCTACAGTCACCTGTTCCTGGTACCAAAATCAGACGGCTCGTTCCGTCCAGTTATAGATCTAAGCTGGATAAACAAGCTGATCGTGGCTCCAAAATTTTATATTGAGACCATTCGATCAGTGAGAGCGAGCATTCGAGTGAACGATTACGCTGTGAGCATAGATCTCAAGGATGCGTCCGTTCCCATCATGGTACATCTGGCATTCAGAAAGTACAATCGCTTCGCTGTCCTAGGATTCATTTATCAGTTCCGAGCAATGTGCTTTGGTCTGAATTTAGTGCCCTGGGTCTTCACTCGAATAATGAACTCTGTAATGACTCATTTCCGAGCTCATTCGTCTGCGGTAACGTCGGCCTACTTGGACGACATTCTTCAGAGGTACGGCGACAGATTAACGCTTTAGAACGATGTTCAGAGTCTGCTTCAATTGCTCCGACGTCTCGGTTTCATAGTAAACGAAAAGAAGTCGGATCTAGTTCCGTCCAAGTCATTCATTCACTTGGGAATGAGCTTCGAGATGCACAACAATCTGGTTTGTCTGCCATTACCCAGAGCGAAATTAGTCAGTTGTTACGCTCACTTTTGTCTTCACTCAGATGTAGTAACAGCAAGAGAATTCAGGCGACTGATAGGTTTGTGCGGAGCCGCTGCGGATCTTATTCCGATGGGGCACCTACGCACTCGTCCATTCCAGATATTTTTTACTCACAGAATTGGAGTGTGAAGATTCATTCACTCGAAACGACCATCGTCTTGTCGAACCAAGTAAAACAAGAGATTCAGACTTGGGCAGATATTCAGTGGTTAACTCAGGGAGTGCCACTGCAACTGCCGGATCTACTTTTTACGATTTTAATGGATGCGAGTCAAACAGGTTGGGGCGCAACTTTGAGCCCAACAGATTCAAGGTGCCAGGGTCTTTGTTATAGGTCTATGCTATCGGATACTTATGCTCATCATGATAGCTTACAAATTGGATCTAATGTCTCTTTATCAAAGTTAGTTAAAAATTTTTCGATAAATAAACCTAGAACCCTTAGGTTAATTCCTAAGTGGAATTTAGCTTGGGTTCTTCTGAAGCTAACAGAAGCACCATTTGAACCCCTTGACACGGTTGACTTCAAATACTTATCTTATAAGACAGTTTTCTCTTAGCCTTCTCTTCTGCTAGAAGAGTTAGTGAGCTTCATGCACTATCTGTTGATGATTCTCACTATCGTAGTGTTGGTAATACTATTACTTTGACTACTAATGTTGGATTTTTGGCTAAGAATCAGGCTCCTAATAAGTACCCTGAACCTATTGTTATTAAGGCTCTTCCGTCCTCAGACGGCCATAGGGCTTTGCTATGTCCAGTTAGAGCTATGCGTATTTACAAACGTAGATCTGAGTTTATCAGAAAGGGACGAAAACGTTTCTTTCTGTCTCTGCTGCCTAATAGAAGGGACATTACGGTCCATTCTATTTCAAGGTGGATTCATTGACTATTCGTACTGCTTATGAAAAATTATCTTCTACTCAGCAGTCTGTGCTTAAGATTTCGGCGCATGAAGTGAGGGTGCTGTCTACATCTTGGGCTTATGCTAATGGTATTGCTATTACCGATTTGATGAAGGCTGCATACTGGTCTCAGCCTTCTACATTCACAAATTTTTACCTTAGAAATATTGAGTCTATTTCTGGCGACCTGCGTTGTTTAGGTCCGTTATCTGTTGCTCAGAATGTCGTCCACTAAACAGTTGCAACTGTAGTTATGCAGGCTTTCTGTTCCAGCAGTGACTCTGTCCTGCTGCCCTCTTTGTTCTGGGGTGATTGACCCAGAGCAAGGGGAAGTGGGGGGGGGGGGGGGATGGTGTTCCCTTATATCACCTGCTTTATAGTGAAAAGCAAGGGAATACCTCCTCTGGAGTCAGTAACTCCGAGTTGGTGCTGGGATGGTTTTAAAGTGTAAAGCTAATGTTTATCTCATTTATGTAATATTTTTAAAGTGTAGCTCGGTGTGAAGTGTTTGTATATGTCATGTGTCATACAAGCATTAATATACAATCCTCGGACACTTTTAAATGAGTATAAAGAGCCTCATTCTCTGGACTATCTTTATTTATTGGCTTTCCTTTAAAGAATTAGTATGATGGGTTATACTGGATGTTAATAGAGATCATTGATGTTATTGTGCTCAATTACGGATTGGTAATGTTTCTTTCTTGTTTTGTATAAACAAGAAAGATACGTGTAAATCCTTTTGTCCTTTTCTCCTTCAGGGGGATAATACTGTTTACATGTAATTGAGCCTATTGGATTTTCCTTTATGTCCTAGGCCGTCCAGCCTTTTCTCTATTCAGCTAAGTCTGGGTCATTGGTACAGTATAAAAATGTTAAAAAATTTATAGTAATTTATATATTTTTTACACTTACCAATGACCCAGACGGGGATGGCCCTCCCATGAGTTGGGAACTCATACCTCCCCGCTGATTACATAACACTTACCAGGCACTGGTTGTAAGAATGAAGATTTGGCGCCAATATCGGTATTTCCTTGACACTGTGCATGCGCAGTGAACAAAAGTATGGAGGACCATATTGGACATAGATTTTTTGAATTTTGATGCAAATTTGGGGGATTGTGGGGGCAAAATTTGTGTTTGGCCCGGAATTTTTAAGAGTTAGCACCAGCTAAGTCTGGGTCATTGGTAAGTATAAAAAATATATAAATTACTATAAATTTTTTAACTTTCATCCAGAAAATCGGGCATTTTATCTCGGACATTTTGGCAATCGGTCATTTTGTCCAGACCCCCACAGAAGGTATTTTTAAAAAATATATTTAAAGTATTTAAAATGAATTTAAAAGAAGCTGGGTCTACCATGGTTTCTGAATGTTTTAATTAAACTGAAAAGTGTAGTTAACAAAGTTTTCAGTATTCTTCGTTAATTGAGCGTTATTAACAATTTGAGTTAATTTAGTCCTGAAGTGATCAGGGGTAATTGACAAATATTTCAGTTGTCTCCCTTCTCTTCTGCACTGGATTTTTCCAATGCACTGCCTCTGTACAGAAAAATGACAGTTTATGACAGCCATCGTACATTGATACATGCCATTGGTGCTATGGAAACCTGCCATTCTCATCCTCTTTAATATTTGTGATTTATAATCACATCCTGGTGAGTCAGAATGGACATTCTATTTTTAAAAAGCCATTTTTGTGCTGGTTGCTACCAGTTGCTACCAGTATAGGCAGTAAGGGCGAATTGTTTGAACACCACAATAGGCCATTACAACTCTTTTGAGTTACATTAAATTGGGCTAGTTTGGGCTATATTCAGAGCCATGTGACGGATTTTAATCACAACCGCAAACGTGTTTATTTTATCATGACCATCAGAATGCGGAAGTGTTTCTATTTGGAAGTAAAACATAAGAAATGCCCAAAACTGCCATGTCTCCCAATGAATTTTGGGAGGGCGACTTGAATTTCACCCCCACATTTAGCCAAGGTGACTTTAGGAAAGACCAGGTGACTTCTTCACCCTAGTCGCCCCCTCGACTGACCCCTGCTTGAACATGCAGCGAATGATGAAGATTCCTCCAACTACTCATCCCTTGAGTGGAACAAGGTGCCATTTGAACTGCTAGAGCATTGCAGATGACACCTTGTTCCACTTAAAGAATGTTCTGTTATTGAAGTTTAATCGACTAGTCATGGCCAATGTGACTTTATCACATAATCAGATAGCCCATTACAGAAATATCCTCCGCAACATGTATAATAAATGCATGACATCAGAAGTCACTGTAACATCATAACATTGTGAGTTGGTTTCAGAAGTAGAATTAAATCAATCTTCTCTGAATTGAATTAATCAACTGTGTTTTTGAATCATTCTATGATAAACTTCATCATGATGTGATACATGTAAAATGAATCTCAAATTCATCACGATTTGATATGAAATTTCTAAACCTCAGCTTCAGTGAACTCGCTTCAAAAATTTCATTTGAGATTGAGGCTCGTTAGAGATCCTCCAGATCAATTATAATTAGTTCTAAAAATCTTCCATTGATTTTCTCAAAACTCCATTGGAATCCATCTTGTCTTTATAAAACAGTTGCACTAATACGCATTACATCTCCTGTGTGCCAAAGCAAGAATGGTAACACCATTGCACCAATCAAAAGTCACTGTATGCTTTGGTATTTCTGATCATGTGTTCATCTGATATTGTTGGAGTTTCTCATTAAGTTTCCAATTCTTGTTTCACACGAATAGAATGTACAAAATGCCAGGTGAATATGTCTTTTTAGAAAAATTGGCTGAAGAAAAAGAATTTTGTTTATTCAAATGTGAACAGAAAGATGGTCATCAGGCAAATTGTATTAAGTCGTCCCATACTGGAAATAAATGTATGGGGGAAGTTTCAAGTATGGCAAGAAACTTTTTGTGTGTATGAAAAATGGTCAACAGACATCCACTTAACCCTTTTAACACTAGTGGTATCTTCCATGCCAGTTAAATGGCAGTAATTGGAAGAGTCGATATCCATTATTTGGGGGTAGAGAAATTAATATTTTCAATGTGCAGCCTTCAGGCTGCACGTTGAAAATATTAATTGTTCTGTCACACACGTTCACATAGTCCAGGATGACCCGCATTGTGTCCTTGGGCAAGTCACTTTATCCTGGTTGCCTACATGGGGGCATAACACTGTGTACTAAAGCATACTGCTCGTTGATGGTGCACATGTCTTCAACCGCTGTAACCCTGCTTGAGTGGAGCTTGAACAGAGTTAGAATGTTGAGGAGCTGACAGTTCCTTGTTGATGCTTGGTGGTTCTCTCTGAGTACTCCGGCTTCCTCCACCTGTAAAACTGTCATGGTCACGATTAGCCATTGTGCATAAGTATGTACTTTAAACACCAATAAATAAATAAATAAATAATAATAACCTTTTTCACTAAATCTGCATGTTCTGTGTGATTTGATCACTGGTAGTGTAACAACAATTCAAGTTGATTCTGATACCAGTTACATTCTTTCTGCTTCATGATGTTTCATCAGAAGACACACTGTCAACTTGAACACAACCAACTGCTTAACATCGGAAATTATTCGCACACTGAGGACTATGGGTGCTGGTCAAAATGACCCCTAAATTAACCAAAACAGCCCTTGGAGTGGTAACATCTCCTTTTCGGGTCAAAATGTACCCATGTGTTTGTCAAAATGGCCCAAAGCCAGGCATTGATCAAAATGTCCCCTCTTCGTGGTCAAAAAAAAAACAAAAACAAAAAACCATAACAGCCCACATTACTGGGTACATACCTTTAAATAAAAAACAGTCAAATATTATAAAGGACCTGTACAAAATGCATTGAATTTTACAGACACATCTGCAGTTGCTTGAAATTTGTGATTTAGTTCTTTGAAAGCCCTGGAAAAGTCCTTGAATTTCAAACTAAATTTGGGGCACAAACCCTGCAGTATATTTACTGGTAAGGCTATAAAAAAAAATTTGTTCTTGTTTTTCAGGTAATTTTTCCTCAACTTTATGATAGAGGGAGGTTACTTTTTGTAGGTGTAGAATCAAATTGTTCAAACAAACTTTGTGGATCAATATTTGCCTTTGTAATGAGAGGGGCAAGATTTTTGGACCCACCCAAAATTTTCATTTTCTGAACTGATGGACCAATTTGAACCAAATTTGAAATGTGGTATTATTGAGTCATAAGTACTTGATTCATGCCAAAGATTTTTTCCTGTGCCCCTGTGCGAACCCCAGGAGCTAAAAATAGAAGTATTTTCAAATGCCCATATTTCCCAAACCACATGGAACAGATAACTGTTGTCTGGTATGAAGCATCCTTAAGACCAGTAGAATTGAATGGTAAAAAAAATTGCCATCGGTTGTGTCAGGGTGTTCTATAGGGGCATCGAGAAAATGCTGAGTCAGCAAATTTTTCTGTGTCCCTGTGTGAACCCGAGGAGCTAAAAATAGAAGTATTTTCAAATGCCCATATTTCCCAAACCACACGGAACAGAGAACTGTTATTTGGTATGAAGCATCCTTAAGACCAGTGGCATTGAATGGTAAAAAAAATTGTCATTGGTTGTGTCTCCCCATTTTAAAAAAAGATATTTAATTGCATTTTGGCTATGGGCAATTTTCCTGCTGAATGGACAACAGGCTTTATTGTTCTGATTCCTAAGTGTAATAACCCACTGACCACTGATCACTATCGGGGTATAACCATTACCAGCACACTGGGTAAGGTCTTTCTCAATATCATTCTTGAGAGATTGACCTTGTTTACAGATGAGCTGGGAATACCTTCCACCTATCTATGTGGGTTCCGAAAAGACCACAGAACGTCAGATAACATCTTTATATTAAATGACCTGATAAATAGGAGCATTGACAAAAATAAACGCCTTTACACATGCTTGGTGGATTTTAGTAAGGCATTCGACAAAGTTTGGTGTCAGGCAGCATTATAAATAGGTGGGAAAATGTACTGCTCTGTGAAAAGCCTGTTGATGAAAAACATGTCGTGCATAAAAAATTGACGACAGTCTGTCGGAATCATTCCATGGCGAAGTGGGAGTGATTCAGGGAAACAGCTTGAGTCCATTACTTTTTAACATTTTCGAAGACAATATTGCTAAGAATTTAATAGACGAGAACGGTCCCCTGTTTGATGTATGCTGATGATCTCGTCCTCATATCTCAATATGCTTTCGGTCTTCAGTCTATGCTCGATAAATTACACACTTTCTGTTGTAACTGGCGCATAACTGTCAACAGAGAAAAAAACTAAAGCTCTCTTATTCAACAAAACCAGTAGAAAAATAAAATGTTCTTTCAACTTAGGAGAGTATAAATTGGACTCCACTCAGGATAATAAATATCTTGGTCTACTCTTTTCGGCAAATGGATAATTTCATCAGGCAACCCAAGACCTTAAAAACAGGGCGTCCAAAGCTTTATTCAAGGTATCCAGCTCATTAGGTGGCATCGATGCACTCCTTGCAGTTGTTACTAAACTTTTTGACTCGTGTATTAAGCCTGTATTAAGTTATGGTTGCGAAGTTTGGGGTGACCGCTGCTTCCTGAGGAAGATAGTTGAAATTGAGGACTTCCATATACGGTTCTGTAAATGGGTACTCGGAGTTCCCTGTCGGGCATCGAATGTGGGAGCTCTTGCAGAAATTGGTAGATTCCCACTGAAGTTCGAAATATTGACACAAATGATCAAATACTGGTTCAAATTAGAAACAACAGCTCCCGAAAGGCTATTAAACAAATGTTATTCTGACATGAAATGTAGAGGTGGAACGCCATGGCTCCATCTGATTAGGGACAACCTATTCAAGTATGGGTTTGGCTACGTGTGGAACAACCCCTCCACTGTCATTATGAAAACTTTTCCAGATGAATTTCTCTCCAGAGTACACAATAATTACAGTCCAGGAAACATACAGACATAGTTGGATGATTGGAGAGTGGAGGGAAAATAGATTCTATTTCGATGTGAAAAGTAGCTACAAAAAGTCTTATGTATCTTGATTTTCTCCCATATGGAAAGTGCAGACGACTGCGTAACTTTGTCCTGAGTTGTCATAATTTGGAGATAGAGAAAGGTCATCACCACAAACCCAAACCAGTCCCTGTCGACATTCGATTATGTAAACAGTGTTATCATAAATCTGTTGGAAGACGAATGCCACTTTTTGCTTAATTGCCCTTTACATGGAGCTACGCAATCACTTATGGGTGACGGTTGAAAAACGATGGCTGAATTTTCATTTTATACACCCTATGGAAAAACTTACATTTCTGTTTAGTTCAAGCAATAAGGATATATGGGCAGCCCTGTGCGATTTTGTTGAGAAAGCCGTGGAACTGTGTTCTGAATAGCCCCTCTCTCAACTTACACACTTTATCCACAGGCTTTCACTAATAGATCCGAGCTTGTAAATGTTGTAAGCAAAGAGGTAAGTCGAAAAGTGAAATTCCCTTTTTGGCGTGGAATCATTTGTCCATACTATAAAGGGATGACAGAATGCAACACATCGGATCTTTTCATCCAATCGATTGCCAATGTATGGTATTTGTTTTCATTCTCCTTAATTTGCATGTGTCTTCATATATATTTCATATTATTTTTCTTTGTGCCATACCTTTTCTTTGTATTATGGTCGTGCAATAAAATATCTATCTATCTATCTATGGGAGGGTGTGGGGGGGGGGGGGGGGGGGGGTTTGCATCAAGAAAATCCTAAGTCAGCATATTTACAAAATTTAAAGAAAAAAAAAATGTTCTCCAGAACCACTAATCAGAATGTTTTGATGTTTGGTATTTGGTATACAGCATCCATTTGGGGAGGGTGGGGAGGGGGGGGGGGGTGGGGGTGGTGGGTCAGATACAAGTGTGTTAAAATGAAGCCCCTTGGTTCATAATTGGGCTCAATACAGGAGCCCACATTTTTAAATTAGGGCAATATGGGAAATGATCTTTAAAAATCTTATTAGTCGAGTTATGACGAAGTTTGATAGTTTGATGAATGGCGGGCGGGCGGGTGGCCGGTTGGGTGGGTGGGTGGGCATGCGTAAACAATTGGTTTCCGGATGATAACTTGATAATGGTTCAACCCACGTTCATGAAACTTCACAGGTAGGATGGGATCGGTAAGAAGAACCCTATGTATTTTGGACTCACTAGGTCAAAGGTCAAGGTCACAGTGACCTTGAACATGGTAAATCGTAAACAATTGGTTTCCGGATGGTAACTTGACTATGCTTCAACCCACATTCATGAAACTTCATATGTAGGTTGGCCTTCATGAGAGGAAGAACCCTATTTATTTTGGACTCACTAGGTCAAAGGTCAAGGTCACAGTGACCCTGAACATAGTAAATCAAAAGAATTGGTTTCTGGATGATAACATGAAAATGATTTGACCCACGTTCATGTTGGCATCAGTGAGAGGAAGAACCCTATTTTTTGGATGCACTAGGTGAAAGGTCAAGGTCACAGTGACCTTCAGCATAGTAAATCTGCAAACAGTTTCCAAACGATAACTTGATGATGGTTCAACCCACATTCATGAAACTTAATAGGTAGGCATTGGTGAGAGGAAGAAGCCTATTTATTTTGGACTCACTAGGTCAAGGTCACAGTGACCCTGAACATAGTAAATCGTAGACAATTGGTTTCCGGATGATAACTGGATAATAGTTTGACACACATTCATGAAACTTCATAGGTAGGTTGGCCTAGGTGAGTGGTAGACCCCTGTTTATTTTGGACTTGCTAGGTCAAAGGTCAAGGTCACAGTGACCTTGAACATAATAAATTTTAAACAATTGGTTTCCAGATGATAATTTGACGATGGTTCCACCCACATTCATGAAATTTCATAGGTTGGTTGGCATTGATGCAATAAAGAGCCCTTTGGAATCACTAGGTCAAAGGTCAAGGTCACAGTGACCCATCACATAGTAAATTGTAAACAATTGGTTTCCGGATGATAAGTTGATAATGATTAAACCCACTTTTGTGCTGTCACAACTTGACATTGGATCGGCGATCCTATCGGCATTTTTCTTCAGATCCACCATTAAGAATGCTTTGATATTTGGTATGCAACATCTTTAGGGGGGTCAGATTCAAGTTTGTTCAAATCCAGTGCCTGGGTTAATATTTGGTCTCCACATCGGAGCCCAAATTTTAACCCAATTCAATATGAGGGAATTTCTTTAAAAATCTTCTTCAGATCCACCAGTCATATCCTTTCATATTTGGTATACAACATCTCGGAGGGGGAGGGGAGGGGGTATTGGGGGGGGGGGGGGGGATTCAAGTTTGTTTACATCAGGTACCTAGGTTAATATATGTGTTTCCTATGACTATGATAGCCCAAATTTTAACTTGGTGCAATATGAAGAAATGTCTTTAAAAATCTTCTTCTGATCCTTGAGTCAAAATGCTTTCATATTTGGTATACAACATCTCTTGGTGGGGGGTGGGGGGGGGAGGGGGCACATTCTAATTGTTAAAATTGAGTTCCTGGGTTCATATTTGGGCTTCCTATGTGGGCCCGAATTTTAACTTAGTGCAATGTGAGGGAATTTCTTTAAAAGTCTTCTTCTCCAGAACCATTTCTCAGAATATTTTGATACTTGGTATACAACATCTCTAGGGGGTTCAGATTCATATTTGTTCAATCGAATCCCTGAGTTAATATTTGGGCTTTTTATGGGAGCCTGAGGTTTAACTTAGTGCAGTATGAGGGAATTTCTTTAAAAATCAACTTCTGCAGATCCACCAGTCAGAACACTTTTGTATTTGGTACACAGCATCTCCAGGGAGGGAGGTGGGGGGAGAGATTCAAGTTTGTTCAAATTGGGGCCCTGGGTAAATATTTGCCCCCCCCCCCCCCCCAAATGGTAGCCCGAATTTCAACTTAGTGCAATTTAAAGAAATTTTTTTAAAAATCAGATCCCCCAGTCAGACTGCTTTCACATTTGGGATGCAACATCTTTAGGGAGGGTCCGATTCAAGTTTGTTCAAATCGAGTGTCTTGGTTAATATTTGGGCTCCTCATGGGAGCCAGAATTTTAACTTAATGCAATTTGAGTTAATTTCTTTAAAAATCTTCGTCTTCATATCCACCAGTCAGAATGCTTTCATATTTGGTATACAGCATCTCTGGTGGTGAGATTCAAATTTGTTCAAATCGAGTGCCTGGATTAATATTTGAGTTCCCTATGGTATCCCAAATTTTAACTTAATGCAATATGAGGGAATTTCTTTAAAAATCATCTTCTCCAGATCCACCAGTCAGAATGCTTTTGTATTTGGTATACAACATCTCTTTGTTCAAATTGGGTCCCTGGGTTAATATTTGGGCCCCCCCCCCCCCCCCCCCCCCCCAATGTAGCCCAAGTTTCAACTTAGTGCAATTTGAGGAAATTTCTTTAAAAATCTTCTTCTGCAGATCCACCAGTCAGAATGCTTTGATATTTGGTACGCAACATCTTTAGGGTGGTCAGATTCAAGTTTGTTCAAATCGAGTGCCTGAGTTAATATTTGGGCTCCCATGGGAGCCCGAATTTTAACAATGCAATATGAGTGAATTTCTTTAAAAATCTTCTTCAGATCCGCCAGCCAGAATGCTTTCATATTTGGTATACAACATCTCTAGGGGGTGAAATTTAAATTTGTTCAAATCGAGTGCCTGGGTTAATATTTGGGATCCCTATGGTAGCCCGAATTTTAACTTAATACAATATGCTTGAATTTCTTTAAAAATCTTCTTCTTCAGATCCAGCAGTCAAAATGCTTTCATATTTGGTATACAACATCTCTAGGGGAGGGGTGGGGGGGGGGGGGGCACATTCTAATTTTTAAAATTGAGTCTCTGGTTCATATTTGGGCTTCCTATGTGAGCCCAAATTTTAACTTGGTGCAATATGAGGGAATGTCTTTAAAAATATTCTTCTACAGATTCACCAGTTTGAATCCTTTTATATTTGGTATACAACATCTCTAGGAGTGTGTGAAGTTCAAGTTTGTTCAAATCGTTTGCCTGGGTTAATATTTGGGCTTTTTAACTTAGTGCAATATGAGGGAATTTCTTTAAAAGTCTCCTTCTCCAGAACCATCTCTTAGCATGTTTTGTATTTGGTATACAACATCTCTAGGGAGGGGGGTGAGATTCAAGCTTGTTCAAATGGGGTCACTGGGTTAATATTTGGATCCCCCATGGTAGCCCGAATTTCAGCTTAGTGCAATTTGGGGAAATTTCTTCAAAAATCTTCTTCAGATCCCCCAGTCAGACTGCTTTCACATTTGGTATACACCATTCTGGTGGTGGAAGGGAAAGACTCAAGTTTGTCCAAGTTAAGTTCCTAGGTTGATATTTGGACTCCCAAGTTTTGTATTACTGGAAATTGGGGCATTATTTCTGTGGTAGCATCCCAGTACTAGACAAAAATCATCTGGCATGGACAACAGAATTATAAATAATTAAATAACTTCATTCCTCTGTAGTGTTAACTAGCTATAGATGGGGGCGCCGTGGCTCAGTTGGTAGAGGTGCAGGCTGCAAGTCGAGAGGTCCTCGGTTCAAATCCCACCTGCGGCAACCGTGTTGTGTCCTTAGGCAAGACACTTCACCCTGATTGCCTACATGGGGGCACGATGACGCTGTGTACTGAGGTGTACTGCACGTCGATGGTGCGCATGTCTTCAACCAATCTAACCCTGTCTGTGCTGCAGTGCAGAGTTCAGAGTTACGATGTTGGAGAGCTGACAGCTGCTCGTCGTTGCTCGGTGGTTCTCTCCGGGTACTCCGGCTTCCTCCAACCGTAAAACTGTCATGGTCACGATTAGCCATTGTGCATAAGTATGTGACCTTAAACACCAATAAATAAATAACTAGCTATAGATGCTATTAAATCCTTCTTTAAACAACCAGTGTCAGATGAGCCCCTCAGGCCCCATGTGGGCCTCTTGTTTTGTTTTTTATTCACAAAACAGTTCTGAAAATAGTTGAAATCAGAAATTGAACTACTTAAACTATTATGTGTCAAACTGATGTTTTCAGCAGTAAAAATATCCCATGATGTAGTTGTAAATTTAACCTACTGTACCATTTTTGACAGAGCTCTGTCAAACAAGGTATGGATTCTTAAATATTTATCCTACAAGTGCAAAATAGTATCATAGAAGAGATTTCCAGGTGAAAAAAAAGATGCTGAAGCAGTTTTTCTAGAAACAGAATTTGTTTTAATAGCCTAAAGTGACTATTTAATTATCCCGGTTTCACTGTATAGCAAAAGATAATGGAATTCCTTCAGATCTTTATTGTTCAGTTATCCATGGAATTTTATTTTTTTTACAGAGGTTTTATCTGACCAATCAGTTACTTCCAAACTTGCTGATACAAAAGCCTCTGGAGAAGTGAAAGCCCTCGATGACTTTTATCAGATGTTACAGAATGATCCAAACAGAGCATTCTATGGGTAAATATTTTGTTTCAGCTGTTAAGATTATTTCTATACCCCTGATAGGGAGGCATCTTAAACCTGGGTTGTCCATCCATCCATCTGTCCGTTGGTTCTTCCATCAGTCCATCTATCTGACTTAAATTGTCTGGAACCATAACTCTATAATGCTTTTGTGGATTTCCATGAAACTTTACAAAGGGGTAAAGACCTATGGACGGTCTTTTGCACAGCAACACCATGCTCGAGTGACAATGGTCAAGGTCACAGGAATGGGAAAACTTAATTCTCTCAGAGACTGTATTTGTCCATCCAAAGCCATAATTCTGTAATGCTTGGCTGACAAAGTTGTCATCTGCTTACACACTTTCATCATTTACAGTCCCTGTGTGCAGGGTTTCATTGTTTAAAAGGTTAATCTATATCTGTTAACCCTTTATTCAA
This sequence comes from Pictodentalium vernedei, assembly GCA_031216915.1. NCBI lineage: Eukaryota > Metazoa > Mollusca > Scaphopoda > Dentaliida > Dentaliidae > Pictodentalium > Pictodentalium vernedei. The sequence continues at coordinate 392,407,470 of CM062294.1, forward strand.
AAAGTTAAAAAAAAATATATATATAAATTCCACTCATGGAGGAAAAATTTTATCTCTATTTTCCAATAAAACCATTCAGATATCGTTGTCAAAAGAACTTGCACATTACAGTATAAGTCAAAATAAGTTGTAACATAACTGCAATAAACTAGGTATACTGCTTCTTGTGGACTGATAAGACCAGGAATCTGATATCATTTTCTGGAAAGCTCTCTGGGAGAGCTTTCCAGAAAATGATGTTAGTTTCTGGTCTTATCAGTGTAGATAGAGAAAGATACATAGTTTATAGTCATTACCCTACAACTTTATTTTGACTTGTACTTTATACCAATCCAAGTGACATCCATATGTGTGTGGTTCTGTTGAAAAGGTTCCAACATTTTAGTGGCTGTATTGACTTTATGGAAATAAGGTCAGTACAGCTTTTGGCTACTATGTTCAGATGTATTTTATTAAATTCGAAACCTTATGTACTATAGTGAACACCAAATTCAACATAAAACTTTTCATTCCAGTATTATAGGCTATTTGGCCATAGTTCAGAGGCATCCGTGGCTGAGTGGTCACTGATAGTCTTGTTTGTTTACTGGAGTTGAAAAATACTTTCGACAGTCAAGGTCAAATTATGTTCCAATAAGTCTTAAATCCTAATCCACTGATCACACGAGAGGTCGCATAATTTTTTCTATGTTTATGGGTCCAGTACTTTACTGTTTGACATCACCACATGAAAACATCTGAAATGAGGTTTTCCATTTTGCAATTATTCCATCAACAGAGTGATTTTTAGTTGAGTTTTAAAAAAAACCTCAACTATTGGTATGCCGAGCCTCGGTTGCCAGGTGGGCTGTCGATCGGATGGTCCGTCGGGCGGACAGCCCTTTTTGATTATAACTTAGTTGTTTCTGTATGGCTTTTGATAATATTTGGTATGTGACTTAATATGCATGTTCAACACATGATAACGTGAAATAGGGCATGTCCATGTTTTTTCACAAAAGTTGTGGCCCTTTGTTAAATCGACCAATTTTGAGCTTGATAGCACCATAACTTCAACAAATGTCAACCGATTTGACTGATATATGGCACATGAGTTTTAAGGAGCAATGTCTTGATCAAGTTTGAAAATGGACTCAGTCTGATGTACAGTTTTCACAAGAGTTATGGCCCTTTGTTAAAATCGACCAATTTTTTAGCTTGATAGCATAACTTGAACAAACATCAACCACTTTGACTGATATTTGGCACATGGATTTTAAGGAACAATGTCTTGATCAAGTTTGAAAATGAGCTCTGTCGGATATACTGTTTTCACAAGAGCTATGGCCCTTTGTTAAAATTGACTAATTATACCCCCACTATTTTTAAAAAAGTGGGGTATACTGGATTGTGCCTGTCTGTGTGTCTGTGCAATGTCTGTCTGTCCGCACACACTCAGATGTCAGTTTGCATTATAACTTCTACATTACTGATCAGATTTTGATAAAATGTCATACGGATGTCAACTATCATGAGGTCTTTAAGTAGCATCCACCGTTTTACTGTTGAAATATTTTTTCTGTAAGTTATGGCCCTTTGAATACACAAAAATAGGCTATTTTTTGTCTGTTTGCCTCATATCTCGGGTTTGGCTTATTGGATCTCCGTGAAATTTGGAATGAAGATTGTTTATGGGAAAGGCTTTCAAATGAGTCTCTAATAATATTTCTTACTTTTCACTTTTTAGACTTATCCCCCTTTTTAACTTTGATAATTTGCTGGTTTCCTCGTTAAATAGCTAATTTTTTGTCTGTTCGCCTCATATTTCAGGTTTGGATTATCAGATTTCAATGAAATTTGGACTGAAGATTGTTTATGGGAAATGTTTTCAAATGAGTCATGTCTGTGCAGTAAAACAAAAAAAATATGCAAATCACCTCCCCACATGTGGCATTATGTCTGTTCTATAAGGTTTGGTCTATCAGATTTCAATGAAATTTGGAATGGAGATTGTTTATGGGAAAGGCTTTCAAATGAGTCAAGTCCCTGCAGTACAACAAAGAAAGTACATGCAAATCACCGCCCCCACATGTGGCATTATGTCTTTGTTCTACATCTCTTAGGTGGATGGTCTGATCATTAGTAGACTTCAGTAACAGGTGTTTCTGGCCTTCACAATTACCTTGTTGTAAAACAAAGACAATAATTTTGCTGTTTGCCTCGTAAAATAGCCAATTTTTTGCCTGTTTGCCTCGTATCGTTGGTTTGGGGTTAGTGGCTCTCAATGAAATTTGGAATGAAGATTGTTTATGGGAATAGCTTTCACAGAATCATGGTTCATTTCTTGGCGGTATGCACCGTGGGAGTATGCCAGGGGGCATGGCCCTCTCTCTTGTTTTGAGCTTGATAGCGCAATAACTTCAACAAACATTAACTGATTTGACTGATTTTTGGCACATGGGATTTAAGGAACAATGTCTTGATCGAGTTCGAAAATGGGTTCGGTCCGATGTACTGTTTTCACAAGAGTTATAGCTCTTTGTTAAAATCAACTAATTTTGCGCTTGATAGCGTGATAACTTCAACAAACATCAACTGATTTGACTGATATTTGGCACCTGGGATTTAAGGAACAATGTTTTGATCGAGTTCGAAAATGGGTTCGGTCCGATGTACTGTTTTCACAAGAGTTATAGCTCTTTGTTAAAATAAACTAAATTTTTATACTGTACCAATGACCCAGACATAGCTGGTGCCAGGGACCAGCCTAGGGGGGAATTTTAGGGAGACTTCAAGTCTCCCTCCAGAAAAAATAGGGAGACTGCAGAGTCATGTAGGGAGACTTCATAGGCAAGTGGGGAAAATTAAAAATATTCATGTACCACCCCCGCCGCCCCTTCATATTTTCAATTTATGGTCCTCCATTAACGTACAAATAATCCAGGTCCAGTTGTCTATGATGCATCTGTGCCAGGTTAAAAAATCACAATGTAATTATTGACTGAAAATCCCCCACTGCTACCTTCTCCTTCATGACCCCTCACCTCTTCTTTGTGCCAATCCCCCATCACCCTCCTGTAGTTGTCTTTCAACAAAGCCAACTAAGCTAATAATTTCCTAAGTCTGAAAGTGTGAACAGGACCAGATGTAAGAAGGTTGCTTGGGAGGTACTTTGTTAGTTAATAAACAAAATACATTCTGGGGTCGAGTATTTTGTAAAAGAAATGTCATTCTGTATCATTTTTATGGCATTCCGGTGTTATTCCGCGTCATTTCATGTCATTCCGATGTTTAGGAGGACCCTTTTTCAAGATCGTCCACATGCACACTTGTGTCCTGTACAAAGCTTTTCTTGACATCACTAAAGCTTTTTTTCATGTGTTTCAATTCCATTCGTGTTTTTCTGGGAATAGACAGCCCAACAGTTAACAGTCGTCAGCAAATCGAAATGAAAATAATGTGTTATAAAATACGTCAGTTGTGTATACATTTTCGGCATCCTAAGCGACGTAACCTACTTTCAAACTGGGTTGTTTTGTTGAGTCGCGTAAGTCACTTATTTTCGTTTCGACACTTGAAGCTCCGACTGGAACGCAACAAAATAGAAATAAAAAAAGATCCGCCGAAAGCGACAATGGACAATTGCTTGTCGTGTGATTTCAAATAAATGGACGTTTATTTGATGAATTAAAATGCCCATTTATCACACTCGAGCACATTCGATTTTTGAAAATACTCGTTTTCATGTAAACCTCGCATCAGCCATCACTCAGTTCAGCCTTTTCTCATTTTGGCCAATTTTTAGAGGGCGACTTGTAATCGCCCCGACTATTTTTCTAGATGACTTTGGGCTTAGAAGGGCGACTTAATCGCCCTAGTCACCCTCACGGCTGGTCCCTGGCTGGTGCTAACTCTAAAAAATCTGGGGCCAAACACAAATTTTGCCCCCCAATCCCCAAAATTTGCATCTAAAACCAAAAGAAATCATGTCCTAAAGGACCTCCATACTTGGCCCTTACTGCGCATGCGCAGTGTCAAGGACGTTCCGAAATTGGCGCCAATTATCATTCTCTGTTTGGCCCTTCATCAGTCAACATCTCACTGATCTTTGTGCTTGTAAATCTCAGTTTAAAGGATGCCAGACATGTAATTATTGGAGAAATGGTGATTCTAAGGAGGATATAGAAGGAGGAGAGGAAAAAGGAGTGACAAAAAATAATCAGGGCTGTACTTAAAATTTTTTTATGAAATTATGTTAAGTTGCCTATTTTCGAGGCATGGGCCTGTTGTTGTCATTCTTGCTATAAAGTTGCACTGCTTATTCAGTGTTTCCTCTCCCCTGGTCTTCTAAGTCCCCCCTTGCTATTCTCCCATGCTTTTGGCATATTTTTGAGAAAGATCATTTCTAAATTCTCTTGGGAGAGTTAGCTTGGTTACAGAATGAATTCTGTTATTTTCCCCATAGTTACGTTTTCACCCATGGGTGTATAAACGTGTTCTGCATCTTCCATCTGATGTTCTGCAGATTCTCCCCTGGGAGTCTCTGTCTTGCATCAGATAGAGTGTAATTTTGATGACTGATTTCAGGCCAGTTTTGTCAGTGCCTGGAGTCATGTTTTCTGGTGTTTTTACACTGTTTGTTTACATTGGCAAGAGTCTCTTTTGAGGGGGGCTGTTTGCCTTTGGAGTAGTTTATCTCACTATAAGATACATTATTATTATCCGTAAGTGTTGCATTAATTATTTAATATAATTTTAAAATTTTTGACCACACTTAGCCTTGGGATCCATTGGGGCTCAACGTTACTTTTCAGAAACTTGGGCTTCGCTGAAAAAATATTTTTCAAAAATTATTTTGATTTTCAATTGTTTTTTCAATATTAATGGATCATGTTATTATGTATCTTTGTGTTTAGGGGTTTGTGCGAATACTAGGACTTGTTGTTGACTTTTCACAATGAAAGGATATTGTTCAAATTGTAATAGGAAGAAATCTTCCTCTGACTTTCATGATCATTGTATTAATTGTAGTCAGTGTACTCACACTAATCCCTGTTCTATATGTCAATATTGGGATGACAAACATTGGAAACGTGTGTCACGATATGTTGTTAGTGGAGAAAGGGCTATGCCGGCTCTTTCTCCGCAGGGTCACTCTACTCTATCAGTTTCTATTTCAGAGGAACAAGAACAGGGTGATGTTTCCATGTTATCTTCCGCAAGTGCGCTTCCGTCATCACAAATGAATACAGAGCTAGCGGCAAAAGTGCTCATGGAGATAAGACAAATGTTGTCCGCTAGCTCACCCGGTGTAGCGTCCATTCACCGAATGGTTCGGCAGCCGGGTTCGTCCTATGCGGTCCAGGAGGAAATGTTGGGTGATGCGAGCACTATAAACTTTCAACGTGCACACCCAGTGACGGCGGATAGTAGGAGAGATCGGAGGAAGCCTTTGAGTCCGGTTCCTAGCTCGTCCAGGTCCAGCCGGGCCGTGAACGAGAGAGGCCCCTCTCTCGTACAACAACATCTGGGACCAGATGTTGTGGTACAAAATGTGTCGCAAGCGGAGCACACGTCCGTCGCTCGGGACGCTCCGTTGTATAGGCAGTCCACGGAGACTGCTCAGGCTTCTTCCTCTCACCAGCGCACACGACCGCACCTTGGCTACGTGACCGCCGATATTTTACCAGCTTCGCCGATCAGGGATTCTTCGGCGACCAGGTCACACCATCCGGTAGCCAGGGACACGAGGCCGGTGGACTCCGGACGTTCGCATAGGAAGAGTATGCGGGAGTCACCAGATGCGGAGCTGCCCTCGGCGAAGCAGCGAAAGACTGCGCCTCCGCAGGCCTCGATGTCGGACGTGCTTGTTCAAATAGCACAACTTATCGCAGCATCCCAGCAACCGACAGAAACGGTGTCGGATCGGGAATTATCCGACGGCGCTGGGTCGGTACGCTCCGCCGAAGCATCGGGTGCGGACGACTGAGAGCATCATGAGGTCTGACCGGATGGTGAAAGGGATACGGATGACTTGGAGCTATCCCTTTCGGAACAACATAAAGCTGCCGTGGACTTCATCCGGCACTTTCTTCCTCAAGTTGTTCCGTCGGGCCAGACTGCTGCGGTTCCGGACAAGAGAATTATAGCGTCATTGGACTCTGATTTCTTTGAGCGGTTCAGGGACATCGCTCCCGAGTTTCCGTCTCAGTCCAGTAATGTCGCAAAAACATTTGAATTATTGAACGACGCTATATTCAAACTTGCTTCCAAAACAGGAAAAGCGGGTTTCTTGTCCACCAATACTCTCAACCTGCCTTTCATTAATGCAAGGAATAAATTCGATACGGCAGGACAGGGTATCCCGAGAGTTCCTCTGCGTATGGACGACGAGGCGGAAGACTTAGAATTATCATTACCGTCGTCTGCGTCTATTCATCTAACAGAGCCAGTTTAGATGCTTTATCTTACGCGGACCACCTTACTAAGGCGTTATCACTGCGTCTTCAAGGGAAAGAATTCCAGGATATACAATCCTCTTTAAGACTTCTTTCAAGGGCAGTAGCTTATTCCACGTGTAACTCCGCCCTTTCAGTGGCAAACCTGGAGTTGGTTAGACGTGACGCAGCCCTAGCTACATCCACACTCGTGGATAGTAAGGTGAAGAACTCTCTCAGAGTCGCTTCGGTCTCCGGAGAACTTCTCTTCGACGGCAAGCTTTCTGCAATTTACGATAAAATTACTAAGAAAGCTTCGGATTCTCTGCTGTTCAAATCTGCTTCTAAGAAGTCGGACACGGCAGATAAGAGTAAGACAGGCACTTCTGGGTCTAATGCGCCCAAGAGAGGTTCCTATAGAGGTTCCGGTGTGTCCTCTTGGTCTTACTCAAGAGACCGTCAAGGCAGCGACTCATGTGCGGGACGTCCTTCGGGCCGGGAAAACCGGTCGGACGCCCCGAGGTCGACGGGACGAGGTGCGGGTCGTGGAGGACGTGGTTTCTCCTACCGCAGGCCTCACAGGTCCAGGAGGTGATGGCTTCAACCTCTATCGCGTGCCGGTTGGCGGAAGGTTGTCGAGTTTTTCACAAGAGTGGGCATCGATTACGGACGACCCTTGGGTGAGAGGGGTGATTTCGGAAGGTCTAAAGATATCCTTCAAACGAAAGCCTCCATTAACTCGAAGTCCAAAATGGACTCAACTTCCGTCAAATCCGCAGAAAAGAGACGCTCTGTTATCAGAGGTGCAGTCTCTTTTAATGAAGAATGCGGTAGAGGTCGTAGAAAACCAGGAGACACCGGGATTCTACAGCCATCTGTTTCTGGTTCCGAAACCAGACGGCTCGTTCCGTCCAGTCATATATTTGAGCTGGATAAACAAGCTGATCGTCGCTCCGAAGTTTTATATGGAGACGATTCGATCGGTCAGAGCGAGTATTCGGGTGAACGATTATGCAACAAGCATAGATCTCAAAGATGTGTACTTTCACGTCATGGTACATCCGACATTCAGAAAGTATCTACGCTTCGCAGTCCTAGGGGTGGTGTATCAATTCCGGGCGATGTGCTTCGGATTGAATCTAGCACCCTGGGCTTTCACTCGGGTAATGAACTCGGTAATGATGTATTTCCGAGCTCATTCGTCTGCGGTAATGTCGGCCTACCTGGACGACATTCTTCAGAGGTACGGCAACGAGTTAACGCTTCAGAACGATGTGCAGAATCTGCTTCTATTGCTCCGACGTCTCGGTTTTATAATAAACGAGGAGAAGTCGGATCTGGTGCCGTCCAAGTCATTCACACATCTGGGAATGAGCTTCGAGACGCACAACAATCTCGTTTGTCTGCCGTTAACCAGAGCAAAATTAGTCAGTTGTTACGCTCGCTATTGTCTGCACGCAGACAAAGTCACAGCGAGGGAGTTCATGAGACTGATAGGTCTGTGCAGAGCCGCTGCGGATCTCATTCCGATGGGGCGGTTACGCACGCGTCCTCTCCAAATTTTCTTGACTCAGAATTGGAGTGTGAAAATTCATTCGCTCGACATAGACGTTCTCTTGTCAGATCAAGTGAAACGAGAGATTCAGACTTGGGCAAACATTCAGTGGTTAACTCAGGGAGTTCCGCTGCAGTTGCCGGATCCGAGTTTTACCATTATGACGGATGCCAGTCAAACAGGTTGGGGTGCATCATTGATCCGATTCGAGATGCCAGGGTCTTTGGGATCCGCAATTCCTGGGCAAGCACATAAACATCAAGGAAATGATGTCAATTTGGCTTGCGTTACGTCATTGGATGGACATTATTCACAATGCTCATGTCCAAATCCTATCCGACAATACGACAGTAGTGGCATATATACGGAATCAGGGAGGCACTCATTCAATTCCGTTGTTCAATCTAACGGAAAGAATCCTTCTGTTTGCTCTAGAACATCAAGTTCTTCTTTCGGTCCGTCATATACCGGGTCGTCTGAACGTACTAGCAGACTCCCTTTCACGAAAGGGTCGCTTGTTGCTGTCGGAGTGGACTCTCAACAAACAAGTATTCAATCAGATTTGCTACCAATGGGAACGGCCAATGATAGACTTATTTGCGACACATCTCAACAATCAGTTGCAGACGTATGTGTCTCCGTGTCCAGATCCAAGAGCATTTGCAGTAGATGCTCTGTCGATCCCTTGGGACGGAATGATAGGATATGCGTATCCTCCAGCGCCGTTAATTCAGCAAGTATTGCTAAAGATAAAACAATCTCAATGCAAGATTCTGTTGGTAGCATCTCTGTCTCCACAGAGACCGTGGATAAATCTACTCAGGTGTCTGTTGTGGGACCTACCGCGAAAGCTTCCTCCACGAGAGGATCTTCTTTCGCAGGGGAAATCGCATCAACTCCATCACAACCCGCAAGGTCTCAACCTTCACGTTTTTCCGTTGTGCGGTCCTTCTTGCATGGCAAGCACTTTACAGGACGAGCAGTGGACGCGATTTCTAACTGTTGGAGGACCTCCTCTTCGCTAAACTATGCGGCTAAGTGGAAGGTTTTTCGTCGTTGGTATAGGGATCATTCTGTTGATATTTTTGATCCCTCCATACCAGACATTGCAAACTTTCTAGTATACTTGTTTGATGAAATCAAACTGCAGCCTGTTACTATGAAGGGTTATAGGTCTATGTTATCTGATACCTATGCACATCATGATAGTTTACAAATTGGATCTAATGTCTCTTTATCAAAGTTAGTTAGAAACTTCTCGATAAATAGACCCAGAACTCTTAGGTTAATTCCTAAGTGGAATTTAGCTTGGGTTCTTCTTAAACTGAAGGAAAAGCCATTTGAACCTCTTGGGACAGTAGATTTCAAATTCTTGTCTTATAAGACAGCTTTTCTCTTAGCTTTCTCTTCTGCTAGAAGAGTCAGTGAGCTTCATGCACTGTCGGTGGATGATTCTCACTATCGTAGTGTCGGGAACACTATCACCTTCACTACTAATGTGGGATTTTTAGCCAAGAATCAGGCTCCTAATAAATATCCGGAACCTATTGTTATTAAGGCTCTTCCGTCTTCAGACGGGCATAGGCCTTTACTCTGTCCTGTTAGAGCGTTACGTGTCTATAAACAGAGATCTCAGTTTATCAGAAAGGGATGAAAACGTTTCTTTCTGTCTCTGATGCCTAATAGAAAGGACATTTCGGTCCATTCTATTGCTAGATAGATTCAATTAACTATCCGTACTGCTTATGAAAATTTATCTTCTTCTCAGCAGTCTGTGCTTAAGATTTCGGCTCATGAAGTAAGAGCTCTTTCTACTTCTTGGGCTTACGCTAATAGTATTGCTATTACAGATTTAATGAAGGCTGCTTATTGGTCTCAGCCATCCACATTCACGAATTTTTATCTCAGAAATATTGAGTCCATTTCTGGAGACCTGCATTGTTTAGGTCTGTTATCTGTTGCTCAGAATGTCGTCCACTAAACAGTTGCAACTATAGTTATGCAGGCTTTCTGTTCCGGCAGTGACTCCGTCCGGCTGCCCTCTTCGCTCTGGGCTATTTGACCCAGGGCAAGGGGAAGGGGGGGGGGGGAGGGTGTTCCGTTAGGTCACCTGCTTTATAGTGAAAAGCAAGGGAATGCCTCCTCCGAAGTCAGTATTTCTGAATCGTTTCCGGGATATGGTTTTAAAGTGTAATATTAATGTTAAAAATTCATTCATGTCATATTTTTAAAGTGTAGCTCGGTGTGAAGCATTTGTATATGTCAAGTGTCAAACGGGCGTTAATATACAATCCTCAGACACTTTTAAAGAATATAAAGAGTCTCAATTCTCTGGACTAACTTTATTTATTGGCTTACTTTAAAAATAATTAGTATAAAGGGTTATACTGGATGTTAATAGAGAACATGAATGTTATTGTGCTCAATTATGAGGGTATTGCATCTTTCTAATTTAACATAAAATAAGAAAGATACATGTAAAGCCTAATACTCCTTTTCTCCTTGAGGGGTTGACTCTTTATTATATAGTTGAGCTAATTGGATTTTCCTCTATGTCCTAGGCCCTCCAGCCTTTTTACTATTCAGCTATGTCTAGGTCATTGGTACAGTATAAAAATGTTAAAAAATTTATAGTAATTTATATATATTTTTATACTGTACCAATGACCCAGACTTAGCTGGTGCTAACTCTAACAAAACCAGGGCCAAACACAAATTTTGCCCCCCAATCCCCAAAATTTGCATCCAAAACAAAAAGAAATCATGTCCTAAAGGACCTCCATACTACGCCTCTACTGCGCATGCGCAGTCGTCCCGAAATTGGCACCAATTATCATTCTCTGTTTGGCCCTTCATCAGTCAACATCTCACTGATCTTTGTGCTTGTAAATCTCAGTTTAAAGGATGCCAGACACGTAATTTTTGGAGAAAATGTGATTCTAAGGAGGATAGAAGGAGGAGAGGAAAAAGAAGTGACAAAAAATAATCAGGGCTGTACTTAAAATTTTTTGATGAAATTATGTTAAGTTGCCTATTTTCGAGGCATGGGCCTCTTGTTGTCATTCTTGCTAATTGTTGCACTGCTTATTCAGTGTTTCCTCTCCCGTAGCCTTCTAAAGTCCCCCCTTGCAATTCTCCCATGCTTTTGGCATATTTTTGAGAAATTTCATTTCTAAAATTTCCTGGGAGAGTTGCTTGGTTACAGAATGTTTTCTGTTATTTTCCCCATAGTTACGTTTTCACCCATGGGTGTATAACGTTTGTGTTCTGCATCTTCCATCTGATGTTCTACAGATTCTCCCCTGGGAGTCTCTGTTTTGCATCAGATAGAGTGTAATTGATGACTGATTCCGGGCCAGTTTTTTCAGTGCCTGGAGTCATGTTTTCTGGTGTTTTTACACTGTTTGTTTTCATTGGCAACAGCCTTTTTTGAGGGGGGCTGTTTGCCTTTGCTGTAGTTTATCTCACTATAAGATACATTTATATTATCCGAAAGTGTCTCATTAATTATTTTATATAAATTTAAAATTTTTGACCACACTTTGCCATCGGATCCATCGGGGCTCAACGTTACTTTTCAGCAACTTGGGCTTCGCTGAAAAAATATTTTTTCAAAATTATTTTGTTTTGCAATTGTTTTTTCATTTATTAATGGATCATGTTATTATGTATCTTTGTGTCAGGGGTTTTTGCGAGTAACTAGGACTTATTGTTGTTCTTTCACAATGAAGGGACGTTGTTCAAATTGTAATAGGAAGAAATCTTCCTCTGACTTTCATGATCATTGTATTAATTGTAGTCAGTGTTCTCGCATTAATCCCTGTCCTATATGTGAACATTGGGATGAGAAACATTGGAAACGTGTGTCACGATATGTTGTTTCTGGAGAAAGAGTAATGCCGGCTCTTTCTCCGCAAGGTCACTCTACTCTCTCAGTTTCTATTTCAGAGGAACCAGAACAGGGTGATGTTTCCATGTTATCTTCTTCAAGTGTGCGTCCGTCGTCACAAATGAATTCAGAGCTAGCGGCAAAAGTGCTCATGGAGATTAGACAAATGTCGTCCGCTAGCTCGCCCGGTGTAGCGTCCATTCACCGAATGGTTCGTCAGCCGGGTTCGTCCGATGCGGTCCAAGAGGAAATTTTGGGTGATGCGAGCACTATAAACATAATAGATGCACACCCAGTGACGGCGGATAGTAAGCGAGAACGGAGGAAGCCTTTTAGTCCGGTTCCTAGCTCGTCCAGGTCCAGCCGGGCCGCGAGCGAGAGAGGTCCCTCTCTCGTACAACAACATCTGGGACCAGATGTTGTGGTACAAAATGTGTCTTTAGCGGAGCATACGTCCGTCGCTCGGGACGCTCCGTTGTATAAGCAGTCCGCAGAGACTGTTAAGGCTTCCTTTTCTCGTCAGCGCACACGACCGCACCTTGGCTGCGTGACCGCCGATATATTACCAGCTTCGCCGATGAAGGATTCTTCGGCGACCAGGTCACACCATCCGGCAGCCAGGGATTCGAGACCGATGGACTCTGGACGTTCACATAGGAAAAGTATGCGGGAGCCATCTGATGCGGAGCTGCCCTCAGCGAAGCAGCGAAAGACTGCGCCTCCGCAGGTCTCGACGCCGGACATTCTTGTGCAGATAGCACAGCTTATCGCAGCATTCCAGCAGCCGACAGAAATGGTGTCAGATAGAGAATTATCCGACGGCGCTGGGTCGGTACGCTCCGCCGAAGCATCGGGGGCGGACGACCGGGAACATCATGAGGTCCGACCGGATGGTGAAAGGGATACGGATGACTTGGAGCTATCCCTTTCGGAACAACATAAAGCTGCCGTGGACTTCATCCGGCACTTTCTCCCTCAAGTTGTTCCGTCGGGCCAGACTGCTGCGGTTCCGGACAAGAGAATTATAGCGTCATTGGACTCTGAATATTTTGAGCGGTTCAGGGACATCGCTCCCGAGTTTCCGTCGCAGTCCAATAATGTTGCTAGAACATTTGAATTATTGAACAACGCTATATTTAAACTTGCTTCCAGGACGGGGAAAGCAGGTTTCTTGTCCGCTAATACTCTCAACCTGCCTTTCATTAATGCAAGGAATAAATTCGATACGGCAGGACAGGGTATACCGAGAGTTCCTCTGCGTATGGACGACGAGGCGGAAGACTTAGAGCTATCATTACCGTCGTCAGCTTCTATTCCAACCGCGGTGTTGGAAACAGCTATTGCGTCTAACAGAGCCAATTTAGATGCCTTATCTTATGCAGATCACCTTACTAAGGCGTTATCACTGCGCCTTCAAGGGGAAGAGTTTCAGGATATACAATCCTCTTTAAGACTTCTTTCAAGGGCAGTAGCTTATTCCACGTGTAACTCGGCCCTTTCAGTGGCAAATCTGGAGTTGGTTAGACGTGACGCAGCCCTAGCTACATCCACACTAGTGGATTCTAAGGTGAAGAACTCTCTTAGAGTCGCTTCGGTCTCAGGAGAACTTCTCTTTGACGGCAAGCTTTCCGCTATTTATGATAAAATTAAAAAGAAAGCTAATGATTCTCTGTTGTTCAGATCTGCTCCTAAGAAGTCGGATACAGCAGACACGAATAAGACAGGCACTTCTGGGTCTAATGCGCCCAAGAGAGGTTCCTATAGAGGTTCCGGTGCGTCCTCTTGGTCTTATTCGAGAGACCGTCAGGATAGCGACTCTCGTTCGGGACGTCCTTCAGGCCGGGACAATCGGTCCGACACCCCGAGGTCGACGAGGCGAGGTGCGGGTCGTGGAAGACGTGGTTTCTCCTACCGCAGGCCTCGCAGGTCCAGGAGGTGATGGCTTAAACCTCTATCGCGTTCCGGTTGGCGGAAGGTTGTCGAGTTTTTCACAAGAGTGGGCGTCGATTACGGACGACCCTTGGGTGAGAGGAGTGACTTCGGAAGATATCCTTCAAACGAAAGCCTCCATTAACTCGAAGTCCAAAGTGGACTCATCTTCCGTCAAATCCACAGAAAAGAGACGCTCTGTTATCAGAGGTGCAGTCTCTTTTAATTAAGAACGCGGTAGAGGTCGTAGAAAACCAGGAATCTCTGGGATTCTACAGCCATCTGTTTCTGGTTCCGAAACCAGACGGCTCGTTCCGTCCAGTCATAGATTTGAGCTGGATAAACAAGCTGATCGTCGCTCCGAAGTTTTATATGGAGACGATTCGATCGGTCAGAGCGAGTATTCGGGTGAACGATTATGCAACGAGCATAGATCTCAAAGATGCGTACTTTCACGTCATGGTACATCCGACATTCCGAAAGTATCTACGCTTCGCAGTCCTTGGAGTGGTGTATCAATTCCGGGCGATGTGCTTCGGATTGAATCTAGCACCCTGGGCTTTCACTCGGGTAATGAACTCGGTAATGATCTACTTCCGAGCTCATTCGTCTGCGGTAACGTCGGCCTACCTGGACAACATTCTTCAGAGGTACGGCAACGAGTTAACGCTTCAGAACGATGTTCAGAATCTTCTTCTATTGCTCCGACGTCTCGGGTTTTATAGTAAACGAGGAGAAGTCGGATCTGGTGCCGTCCAAGTCATTCACTCATCTGGGAATGAGCTTCGAGATGCACAACAATCTCGTTCGTCTGCCGTTAACCAGAGCGAAATTAGTCAGTTGTTACGCTCGCTGCACGCAGACAAAGTCACGGCGAGAGAATTTATGAGACTGATAGGTCTGTGCGGAGCCGCCGCGGATCTCATTCCGATGGGGCGGTTACGCACTCGTCCTCTTCAAATTTTCCTGACTCAGAATTGGAGTGTGAAAATTCATTCGCTCGATGTAGACGTTCTCTTGTCAGATCAAGTGAAACAAGAGATTCAGACTTGGGCAAACATTCAGTGGTTAACCTCAAGGAGTTCTGCTGCAGTTGCCGGATCCGAGTTTTACCGTTATGACGGATGCCAGTCAAACAGGTTGGGGTGCATCATTAATCCCAACGGATTCGAGATGCCAGGGTCTTTGGGATCCGCAATTCCTGTGCAAGCACATAAACATCAAGGAAATGATGTCAATTTGGCTTGCGTTACGTCACTGGATGGACATTATTCACAATGCTCATGTCCAAATCCTATCCGACAATACGACAGTAGTGGCGTATATACGGAATCAGGGAGGCACTCATTCAGTTCCGTTGTTCAATCTAACGGAAAGAATCCTTCTGTTTGCGTTAGAACATCACGTTCTTCTTTCGGTCCGTCACATACCGGGTCGTCTGAATGTGCTAGCAGACTCCCTTTCACGAAAGGGTCGTTTGTTGCCGTCGGAGTGGACTCTCAACAAACAAGTATTCAATCAGATTTGCTACCAATGGGAACGGCCAATGATAGACTTATTTGCGACACATCTCAACAATCAGTTGCAGACGTATGTGTCTCCGAGTCCGGATCCAAGAGCATTTGCAGTAGACGCTCTGTCGATCCCTTGGGACGGAATGATAGGATATGCGTATCCTCCAGCGCCGTTAATTCAACAAGTATTGCTAAAGATAAAACAATCTCAATGCAAGATTCTGTTGGTAGCATCTCTGTCGCCACAGAGACCGTGGATAAATCTACTCAGGTGTCTGTTGTGGGACCTACCGCGGAAGCTTCCTCCACGAGAGGATCTTCTTTTGCAGGGGAAATCGCGCCAACTCCATCACAACCCGCAAGGTCTCAACCTTCACGTTTTTCCGTTGTGCGGTCCTTCTTGCATGGCAAGCACTTTACAGGACGAGCAGTGGATGCGATTTCTAACTGTAGGAGGACCTCCTCTTCGCTAAACTATGCGGCTAAGTGGAAGGTTTTTCGTCGTTGGTGTAGGGATCATTCTGTAGATATATTTGATCCCTCTATACCAGACATTGCAAACTTTCTAGTATACTTGTTTGACGAAATCAAACTGCAGCCTGTTACTATAAAGGGTTATAGATCTATGTTATCTGATACCTATGCACATCATGATAGTTTACAAATTGGATCTAATGTCTCTTTATCGAAGTTGGTTAGAAACTTTTCGATAAATAGACCCAGAACTCTTAGATTAATTCCTAAGTGGAATTTAGCTTGGGTTCTCCTTAAATTGAAGGAAAAGCCATTTGAACCTCTTGGGACAGTAGATTTCAAATTCTTATCTTATAAGACAGCTTTTCTCTTAGCTTTCTCTTCTGCCAGAAGAGTCAGTGAGCTTCATGCACTATCGGTGGATGATTCTCATTATCGTATTGTTGGGAACACTATCACCTTCACTACTAATGTGGGTTTTTTAGCTAAGAATCAGGCTCCTAATAAATATCCGGAACCTATTGTTATTAAGGCTCTTCCGTCTTCAGACGGGCGTAGGCCTTTACTCTGTCCTGTTAGAGCACTATGTATCTATAAACAGAGATCTCAGTTTATCAGAAAGGGACGGAAACGTTTCTTTCTGTCTTTGATGCCTAATAGAAAGGACATTTCAGTCCATTCTATTGCTAGATGGATTCAGTTAACTATCCGTACTGCTTATGAAGATTTATCTTCTTCTCAGCAGTCTGTGCTTAAGATTTCTGCTCATGAAGTAAGAGCTCTTTCTACTTCCTGGGCTTATTCTAATAGTGTTGCTATTACAGATTTAATGAAGGCTGCTTATTGGTCTCAGCCATCCACATTTACGAATTTTTATCTCAGAAATATTGAGTCCATTTCTGGAGACCTGCATTGTTTAGGTCCGTTATCTGTTGCTCAGAATGTCGTCCACTAAACAGTTGCAACTATAGTTATGCAGGCTTTCTGTTCCGGCAGTGACTCCGTCCGGCTGCCCTCTTCGCTCTGGGCTATTTGACCCAGGGCAAGGGGAAGGGGGGGGGGGGGGGGGGGGCGGGTGTTCCCTTAGGTCACCTGCTTTATAGTGAAAAGCAAGGGAATGCCTCCTCCAAGTCAGTATTTCTGAGTCGCTTCCGGGATGGTTTTAAAGTGTAATATTAATGTTTAATTCATTCATGTCTTATTTTTAAAGTGTAGCTCGGTGTGAAGCATTTGTATATGTCAAGTGTCAAACGGGCTTTAATATACAATACTCGGACACTTTTAAATGACTATAAAGAGTCTCAATTCTCTGGACTACTTTATTTATTGGCTTGCTTTAAAAATAATTAGTATAAGGGTTATACTGGATGTTAATAGAGAACATGAATGTTATTGTGCTCAATTATTAAGGGTAGTGTATCTTTCTAATTTAATATTAAATAAGAAAGATACATGTAAAGCCTAATACTCCTTTTCTCCTTAAGGGGTTACCTCTTTACTATATAGTTGAGCTTATTGGATTTTTCTCTATGTCCTAGGCCCTCCAGCCTGTTTACTATTCAGCTAAGTCTGGGTCATTGGTACAGTATAAAAATGTTAAAAAATTTATAGTAATTTATATATTTTTTATACTTACCAATGACCCAGACGGGGATGGCCCTCCCTGGAGTTGGGAACTCTTGCCTCCCCGCTGAGTACATAGCGCTGACCAGGCACTGCCAGTAAGAATGATAATTGGCGCCAATTTCGGGACGACTGCGTCACTGCGCATGCGCAGTAGAGGCGTAGTATGAAGGTCCTTTAGGACATGATTTCTTTTTGTTTTGGATGCAAATTTTGGGGATTGGGGGGCAAAATTTGTGTTTGGCCCTGGTTTTGTTAGAGTTAGCACCAGCTAAGTCTGGGTCATTGGTAAGTCTAAAAAATATATAAATTACTATAAATTTTTTAACTTTTTATACTTACCAATGACCCAGACGGGGATGGCCCTCCCAGGAGTTGGGAACTCTTACCTCCCCGCTGAGTACATAGCGCTGACCAGGCACTGCTTGTAAGAATGATAATTGGCGCCAATTTCGGAACGTCCTTGACACTGCGCATGCGCAGTAAGGGCAAAGTATGGAGGTCCTTTAGGACATGATTTCTTTTGGTTTTAGATGCAAATTTTGGGGATTGGGGGGCAAAATTTGTGTTTGGCCCTAGATTTTTTAGAGTTAGCACCAGCTATGTCTGGGTCATTGGTAAGTATAAAAAATATATAAATTACTATAAATTTTTTAACTTTTCAGCTTGATAGGGTGATAACTTCCACAAACGTCAACCGATTTGACTGATATTTGGCACATGAGTGTCAAGGAATAATGTCTCAATCGAGTGTGAATACGGGCTCAGTCCAATGTACGACCAAGCCTGAATAAAAGCAATCTAACAATGCAGATGGAGGTCCTCAGAGACTGAATTTTTTTATGCTATCCCCAACAGTGGGCTAGAATCCCCCAATATATCCTCTGGGTTCCCCTTTCTGTTTAGACCGGAGACTTGGATTCAGACTGAGGTTCACAGAGGGTAAATTTAGTGATGCTCACCAAATTCACCCTCTGAGGACCCCATTCAGCTGATAACAGTCTGCTTATTTTCAGACTTGTGTACAGCAGCAGAATTATTGGGCTGACTTGGTAATTTTTTGCAAATTTTGTGCTTGATAGCGCGATAACTTAAACAAACATCATCCGATTTGATTCATTTTTATGTGTTCCCATACTATGTATGGTATACATAATGCCGGCATCCGGGGTGGCCATCCATCATGTGTCCATCCATCTGTCCGTCCGTCTATCTGTCCGTCTGGCATCCGTATCCATTTCTTTGTCATTCAATAACTTGAAAAATATTGCTTGGATTGTCAAGTTACTTTATATTTATGTTCAGGTTACTGATGTGCCGAGCTGTATAGTTTTTGGTGTAAATCTGTTAATTTGATCCTGAGATATTAACCCTTTATCCTTCAAATTGAAAATTCCTCCAATCTCTTTGGCATTCGATAACTTGAAAAATATTGCTTGGATTGTCAAGTTACTTTACATTTGTGTTCAGGTTACTGATGTGCCAAGCTGTATAGTTTTTGGTGTAAATCTGTTATTTTGATCCTGAGATATTAACCCTTTTTCCTTCAAATTGAAAATTCCTCCAATCCCTTTGGCATTCGATAACTTGAAAAATATTGCTTGGATTGTCAAGTTGCTTTTTATTTATGTTCAGGTTACTGATGTGCCGAGCTGTATAGTTTTTGATGTAAATCTGATAATTTAGTCCTGAGATATTAACCCTTTATCCTTTAAATTGAAAATTCCTCCAATCCCTTTGACATTCGATAACTTGAAAAATATTGCTTGGATTGTCAAGTTAATTTATATTTGTGTTCAGGTTACTGATTTGCCGAGCTGTATAGTTTTTGGTGTAAATCTGTTATTTTGATCCTGAGATATTAACCCTTTATCCTTCAAATTGAAAATTCCTCCAATCCCTTTGGCATTCGATAACTTGAAAAATATTGCTTGGATTGTCAAGTTACTTTATATTTGTGTTCATGTTACTGATGTGCCGAGCTGTATAGTTTTGGGTGTAAATCTGATAATATTAACCCTTTATCCTTCAAATTGAAAATTCCTCCAATCCCTTTGGCATGAGATAACTCAAAAAATATCAGTCTGATTGTCATTTTACTTTATATATTTATTCAGGTTACTGATGTGCTGTGCTGTATAGATTTTTTATGTAAATCTGATAATTTGATCCGGAGATATTAACCCTTTATCCATCAAATTAGACACACCTCCAATCCATTTCTATATGTACCCAATGTTGGCATCCGTGGTGGCCCTCTGTCATACAGCTTTCTACTAGTTGCGCGTATGGGTACACATCTGACAATTTCATTGGCCTATTTTGGTTATATGGTTTTCTGACAAGATTATCTCAATCGAGTTCGAAAATGGGCTCGGTCTGATATAAGACAGAAAAATTATTGGGATGACTTGGGTCATTTTTTCCGAATTTTGTGCTCGATAGCGAGATAACTTGAACAAATGTCAACCAATTCATTTTCGTTATGTGGGTTTCCAGGAACATTTTCTTGATTGAGTTAAAAATTGGGCTGGTTAAATAATATATAATATATATAATGGAGGTTGTCTTAAGTTCAAATCTGCCCCAGGTCACCCAACAACAATTGGTTCCAAGCTTCAAATACCAAGCAGACGTTCAAGTCAAAAGGCAGACACAACTGCCAAAGCAGAAATATGTTTTACCTTTTGACCTGTAACATATGCAAAATAAAATATGTCGGTGAGACTAAACGTGCATTTCGCATCCGTATCTTGAAAAATTTAAGGGAAATTAGAAACAAACTTGATAAACCCATCAGCAAACACTATAATAAACTAGACCACTTGTCCGACAATTTGGATTCTGTATTATTGACGTACTTCAGAGTGGCCCTAACTTCGACAAAAACACACGAATCAGGCTTGATAAGGAACTACATTGGATCTTTAACTTGAAAAACGCACATCCTTATGGTTTGAACAGGCTTGACTTTTAGTCTTTTTATTGTAAAAAATGGGCTCCGTTCATTTTTAGCTCAACTTTGACAAAGTCAAATTTGAGCTATTGTCATGGCCCGTCGTCCGTCTGTCCATCTGTCTGTACGTCAACAATTGGCTATGGCTCGGGCTAGAGGTCGTATTTTTAAACCGATCTTTACGAAACTTCTTGTGTACCTTTGTTATGACCCTGGGACGGGAACGAGTGTTTCTAGGTGTGGTCCGAAATTCAAGATGGCTGCCAGTGGCCATTTTGTACCGATGATGCAAAAATCAGTTTTTTGTACAGAACTTCAGTATGAAAGTTCTGATTTGAATAAAGTTTTGTATAAATGTTTAGTACCATGGGATACATCACATATAATACAGGTTTTTTTCTTGTGCATAAATTATGCAAATTAGACTGACTTTGATTTATTTAGTGTTACTTTCAGAGCTGTAAGTGCCAAGCTGCTATGGCTCGGGCTAGAGGCCGTATTTATGAACCAATCTTTACGAAACTTCTTGGGTACCTTTGTTATGACCGTGGGATGAGAACGAGTGTTTTTGGGTACAGTCCGAAATTCAAGATGGTTGCCAGCAGCCATTTTGTACCGACGATGCAGAAATTTTTTTTTTGTACAGAACTTCCATATGAAAGCTCTGATTTGAATAATTTTTTCGAATGAATGTTTAGTACCATGAGATACATTACATATCATATGGGTTTTTTTCTCGTGCTTATATTATGCAAATTAGACTAACTTTGATTTATTTAGTGTTACTTTCAGCACTGTAAGTGCAAATCCCTATACGGCTCGGGCTAGAGGCCGTATTTATGAACCAATCTTTACGAAACATCATGGGTACCTTTGTTATCACTGTGAGACGAGAACGATTGTTTTGGGGGTCTGGTCGGAAATTCAAGATGGCCGCTGGCAGCCATTTTGTACAAAATTAGGGGCAATCAGATTTTTGCACAGAACTTCCATATGAAAGCTCTGATTTGAATAATTTTTTGTATGAATGTTTAGTACCATGGGATACATTACATATAATATGGGTTTTTTTCTTGTGCGTAAATTATGCAAATTAGGCTAACTTTGATTTATTTAGTGTTACTTTCAGCACTGTGAGTGCAAACCCCAATACGGCTCGGGCTAGAGGCCGTATTTATGAATTGATCTTCATGAAACTGCTTGGGTACATTTGTTATCACTGTGGGATCAGAAGGAGTGTTTTGGGGTCCAGTCTGAAATTCAAGATGGCTGCTAGCAGCCATTTTGTTCAAAATTAGGTGCAATGAGATGTTTGCGCACAACTTCCAAATGAAAGATCTGATTTGAATAAATTTTTGTATGAATTTTTAGTACCATGGGATACATTACATATAATACAGGGTTTTTTCTCATGCATAAATTATGCAAATTAGGGGTCTGGGTGGGACTTAGAAAATTTTGGACCAAAATCCGGAAATTAGTTTTTTGTTTTTTTTTGTGTTTTGGTCAATTTTAAGACCAAAAAAAAAAAAAAATTTTTATACTGAAAATTTGGGGTTCGGGTGGAAAATTTTTTTACGAAAATCCAGAAATTAGTTTTTTGTTTTTTGATGGTTTTTGGTAAATTTTAAGAAGAAGAAGAAAAAATTTTAGTCTGAAAATATTTTGTTTGGGACTGAAAATTTCCACACAAAAATAATAATCTTCAATGATTGGTCTTAATCTGTAGTCCATTACAGTCACCTTGTAATTCTTTTATTATTGTTGACTGAGCCACAACAAATACTAATTCCTGTCATATCCATTATTCATTTTACATCTTACGAACATTTACTGATGATACTTTAACACCTTGGTAGAGATATAGGCTTCCAACTGAGAGACCCTGCATTCGAATGCCAGCTGCAGAAACTGTGTTGTGTCCTTGGATAAGACAGTTCATCCTCATCTCCTTCCTGTGGGCATGGTGGCGCTATGTACTAAATTGTACTTCGAGTTGATGCTGCACAGGTCTTCAACCAATTCTAATGTGGCTTGGGTTAGTATGTTAAAGGGTCTGGCAGACACTTGCTGCTACTTGTTGGTTCTCTCCTGGTACTCTGTCTTCCTCCACCTGTAAATCCGCTCAACCTGATGTGACTCTGGCTGTTAGAAGTGTAGTAAAGCCAAATAAACAAGATGCCCCACGGGGCCGGAAGTCCCTCGCCTTGTTGAATTTCATTTGAACAAACTAATATACACCTCAAATTCAACCTAAATACTAGCTAGCTAGTCATTATATGCATTGGTTTATCAGAAGCGTTTTTAAGATTTGGACTCATTCTGAGGATATGACAACATGAAGGGTGAAGGGCAAAGTTTTTGGTATTGAACAAATCTGAATTGTCATTTCGCGACCTGCTTTCCAGTTTGTCCCAAGTGACATTTTGGGTGAAAGTATGGTTCGAGTACCGTTGGAACCGGAATTTGATTGCGCGATGACTGGTGGTGGAATCTGGGCCGTATCTTGTATCCCTTCCACGATATAAGCGATTATTGTTTATCCCAAGTGCATGCAAAGCACATTTTTTGAGTTTCAGGTTGCTCTGTATCATCTAAATATGAAATATGAGATTTCCATTTTGTCTTAATCGACATCGCATGTACACAATGTTTACTTCGATCAATATGGAACTGAATGTTACACCCGAACGTTAGTCAAACACTTCGACACAAGTTTCACGTTTGTATCCTGCAGATGCAGAGGAGACGTTAAAATTGTGTTGAAGTGTTTGACAAGTTGGCTGAAAATGTTTAAACCAGTGATAAACCATTATTTAGGGAAAATTATGATGTCTTTGACGCCGTCTTCATTTTGGTAGAGGTCAAAATAGAACAGAAATAATCAACGGATACCCACCTGAAAGCAAAGCGCGATGACGTTCAAAAGCAATCCCCCGACACATTTCTGTGGTGTACATTCACCCCCATGAATTAGTAAAGTCCAAGATGGCAGTTTCGAAACAGGCTTATTGAGTTAGTACTGTTGAACGGTACAGTTGAACAATGCAGACCAGTAGTTTGGCAGATGAAAATTTGAAAGTTTTCCCCATTTCTCAGTGTTAAAATCTGAAGCACCATACTTGGAAGGTGTCTATTTAAGACCATTAAGGTACTGAAACCATCAATAAGGAGACCTGCTGCGATTTGTTATTAATAAAGGGGGAGAGGGGAGCACTGCCAGACTTCCAAGAATTATTATGGCAGTCACTGCAGCTTGAAAGGCATATTTGATGGAAAAACACTTAAGAATGGATTTGAACAAACTCTATTATCAACCCCTGCCTCACCGCTCCTTAAGGATGCTGTATACTGGGTATCAGAAGATTCTGATGGTTTGATCTGAAGAAGAGGATTGTTCAAAGACTGTTCCTCAGATATGTCTGTCTGTTTGTTCGTTATAATAATGGATATGGGGCCATACAGAGTACGGAAAATGGGTCTACTAGGGGTACTTTTCTATGGTGGAGGCCATCGTCAGGTTTAAAAAAGTCCAATGGGTGGGGGTACACCAAATGTTTTTTCACCGATATACTATTTCAAAGAGGCCATCTGGATGTATTTTTTTCTCAGGAATCTCATGATGCAGCTTAAAAAAGTCCCTGTGGTGGGGGTGTGGTGTAGAGGGGCACCAAAAGTTATAATGTCTGTCCAAATGAATATGGGGCCATCCAGAGTACCCAAAGAGTACCCAAAATGGGTCTACTTGGAGTATTTCTTTTATGGCAGAGGCCATCGTCAGCAGGACTTAAAATTACACGTGAATCGATTCTTGTAATGATTCTGGCAAACTACAGTAGTGCATATCCAAGTGGATTTCCGTCAATTTACTGCATGGATTTACTTAACATAAAATGGTTTTGATTCATAATGACGTTCTGATGGGGGCGTATCATGAAATATATAATTATGAGTAACTGTCCATTCACATTTTCGTGAGTTTGACATCAAATCCAGTCATGGCTCCTGCAAACTCAAGAAAATGTGAAGCATGTGGTAAATCATGGGTGGAAATGTTAACTTATTTTGTGATCTCTCCAGCAACATTCAGCTAGTGTTTTACAGAATTTCATATCATTTATTGGTGTTTATGGTCACATATTTATGCACAATGGCTATTCATGAGCACAACATGGAGATAAAGTCAAGGGTTGTCAATCATTTATACCCCATGTTGCACATTTTAGAAGATTTCCACCTCTATCATTGGCGTCTGGGTCCTATTTTACCCAGAAAACAGAACTTGTTTACCACAGTAAACAAGCACTGCTTTACTTCATGGATTCCCATAGAGGATTTCATATCATGGTTTAAATGGATTCGCGTGAATATATTTGCATGATACCAGACAAATTTTAAGCGTAAATTATGCAAATTAGACTAACTTTGATGTATTTAGTGTTACTTTCAGCACTGTAAGTGCAAATGGCAATACGGCTTGGGCTAGAGGCCGTATTTATAAACCAATCTTTACGAAACTTCTTGGGTACCTTTGGTATCACCGTGGGACGAGAACGAGTGTTTTTGGGTACGGTCCGAAATTCAAGATGGCCAATGGCAGCCATTTTGTACAAAATTAGGTGCAATCAGATTTTTGCACAGAACTTCCATATGAAAGTGCTGACTTGAATAATTTTTTGTGTGAATGTTTAGTACCATGGGATACATCACATATAATACTGGTTTTTTTCTCGTGCAGAAATTATGCAAATTAGATGAACTGACTTTTTCAGTGCTACTTCCACACAGTAAGTGCACATGTCAATACAGCTCGGGCTGGAAGCTGTATTTATCAACTGATCTTCACGAAACTTCTTGGGTACCTCTGTTAGCACCTTTGGATGAGAACGAGTGTTTCTGAGTGCAGTCCAAAATTCAAGATGGCTGCCAGTGGCCATTTCGTACCGAAATTAGGTCTCATCAGTTTTTTGTACACAACTTCTATACGGCTCAGGCTAGAGGCCGTATTTATGAACTGATCTTTACGAAACATCTTGGGTACTTTTGTTATCACCGTGGGATGAGAACAAGTGTTTTGGGGTGTGGTCCAAAATTCAAGATGGCCACCAGCAACCATTGTGTACCAAAATTAGTGCAATCAGTCTTTTGTACAGAACTTCTGTATGAAAGTTCTGATTTGAATAAATTTTTGTATGAATGTTTAGTAAAATGGAATACATCACATATAGTACAGGTTTTTTTCTCATGCAGAAATTATGCAAATTAGAGGAATTTTGATTTATTTAGTGCTACTTACACACTGTAAGTGCACATGTCAGTACGGCTCGGGCTAGAGGCTGTATTTATCAACCGATCTTCACGAAACTTCTTGGGTACCTTTGTTATCACCTTGGGACGAGAACGAGTGTTTCTGAGTGCAGTCCAAAATTCTAGATGGCTGCCAGTGGCCATTTTGTACCGAAATTAGGTCCAATCAGTTTTTGTCACAACTTCTATACAGCTCGTATTTATGAACTGATCTTCACAAAACTTCTTGGGTACCTTTGTTTTCACCTTGGGACAGGAATGAGTGTGTTTTGGGTTGCCTTTGTTGTCACTGTGCTATGAGAACAAATATTTTGGGGTTCAGTCAGACCCACTCTGGGACTCAAAGATTTCTTTTCTATTTAGCATCTGACTGTCACCCACCTTTACAATACTTTACCTATACATTTGTTACAGGCTACGGCCAGTATTTATGTACAGACCGTTACAATACTTTATATGTATATTTGTTATCAGGTCATTACCTAGATGTTTTTCATTGCTGTGTCACATACTATACATGTACATGTCTTGACAAGTTGAGCTACAGTGTCATTGACACTTTCATTTAGCTTAACTTGACAAAGTCAAGATAAGCTATTGCCATCACGCATGCGAAAATCTGTTAGTCTGTGAGTCTGTTCACATTTTCCTTTAGCAAGGGCTACACCCCGCTGTTCTTGTCTGATCGTCACGAAATTTCATATGCAGGTTTGGGGTCATGTCTAGACGAGAATGTCCCCTTTTGGTCGCAATCGGTCAACCGGTATGGCTGCCCGAGCCCAAAAACCATTAGCACAGTCTACAGGTCGTATTTATGAAGGGATTTCATTGTAACTTGGTAGGATGCCTCTGTATAATGCCTAGATGAGAACATCCCCTTTTGGGCATGATCTGTCAACCGTGATGGCTGCCCAAGCCTGAAACCCAAAAACTTTTAGCACAGTCTGCAGGTCATGTTTAATATGGAGGGATTTCATTGTAACTTGGTAGGATGGCTCCTTATGATGTCTAGATGAGAATTTCCCCATTTGGGCGTGATCTGCCAACTGTGGCGACTGCCCGAGCCCAAAACCCGAAAACCTTTAGCACAGTCTACACGTCATTTTTATTAAGGAATTTCATTGTAACTTGGTGGGTTGACTTCATATAATGTCTGAATGAGAAAGTCCCCTTTTGGACGTGATTGGGCAACTGTGGCGGCTACTGGGGCCCGAAGCCCGAAAACCTTTAGCACAGTCTACGGGTCATATTTATGAAGGGATTTCTTTGTAACTTGGTAGGATGACTCCAAATAACGTCTAGATGAGAGCATCCCATTTTGATCGCGATCATTCAGCCTTGATGGGTGCCCTAGCCCGAAAACCTTTAGCATAGGCAAAAGGTCATATTTATGGAAGGATTTCATTGTAACCTGTTAGGTTGACTCCATATAATACCAAGATGATGACATCCCCTTTTGGTCGTGATTGGTCAACTGTGATGACTACAGGTGCCCGAAGCCCAAAAACCTTGAGCACAGTCTACAGGTCATATTTATGAAGGGATTTTATTGTAACTTCGTAGGATCACTCCAGATGATGCTCAGATGAGATTGTCCCCTTTGGTTGCGATCATTCAACCATTATGACTGCCCGAGCCCAAAGCCTGAAAACCTTTAGCACAGTCTACAGGTCATATTTATGAAGGGATTTCATTGTAACTTGTTATATAATGTCTAGATGAGAACGTCTCCTTTTGGACACGATTGGGCAACTGTGACGGCTACAGGGGCCCAAAGCCTGAAAACCTTTAGAACAGTCTACAGGTCATAATTATGAAGGGATTTCATTGTAGCTTGGAAGGATGACTCCAAATAATGTCTAGATGAGAACATCCCCTTTTGGTCACGATCATGCAGCCTTGATGGCTGCCCGAGCCCAAAAACCTTTAGCATAGTCTATAGGTCGTATTTATGGAAGGATTTCATTGGAACTTGGTAGGTTGACTTCATATAATGTCTAGATGATAACAGCTCCTTTTGGACACCATTAGGCAACTGTGACGGCTTCAGGGGCCTGAAGCCCGAAAACCTTTAGCACAGTCTACAGGTGATATTTATGAAGGGATTTCATTGTACCTTGGTAGGATGACTCCAAATAATGTCTAGATGAGAACGTCCCCTTTTGGTCGCGATCATTCAGCCTTGATGCCTGCCCGAGCCCAAAACCATTAGCATAGTCTATAGGTCATATTTATGGAAGGATTTGGGAGCGCGGTAGCTCAGTAGGTAGAGGTGCAGGCTGCAAGCCGAGAGGTCCTCGGTTCGAATCCCACCTGCGGCAACCGCGTTGTGTCCTTGGGCAAGACATTTCATCTCCATTGCCCGCGTGGGGGCACGATGACGCCGTGTACTAAGGCGTACTGCACGTCGATGGTACGCATGTCTTCAACCAATCTAACCCTGCCTGTGCTGCAGTGTGGAGTTACGACGTTGGGGAGCTGGCAGCTGCTCGTCGTTGCTCGGTGGTTCTCTCCGGGTACTCCGGCTTCCTCCACCCATAAAACTGTCAAGGTCATGATTAGCCATTGTGCATGAATATTTCACCTTAAACATCAATAAATAAATAATAAATATGGAAGGATTTCATTGTAACCTGTTAGTTTAACTCCATATAATGCCTAGATGATGACATCTCCTTTTAGTCAGGATTGTCAACTGTGACGGCTTCAGGGACCTGAAGCCCGAAAACCTTGAGCACAGTCTACAGGTTATATTTATGAAGGGATTTCATTGTAACTTCGTAGGATCACTCCAGATGATGCCCAGATGAGAATGTTCCCTTTTGGTTGCGATCATTTAACCATGATGGCTGCCCAAGCCCAAAGCCCAAAAACCTTTAACACAGTCTACAGGTCATATTTATGAAGGGATTTCATTGTAACTTGGTAGGTTGACTTCATATAATGTCTAGATGAGAACGTCCCCTTTGGACACAATTGGGAAACTGACGGCTACAGGGGTCCAAAGCCCTAAAACCTTTAGCACAGTCTACAGGCCATATTTATGAAGGGATTTCAATGTTACTTGATAGGATGACTCGTTTTGGAATAATTTCTCTGTAACTTGGTAACTTTCATTGATATACGTTAACTGTGAGGGCCACATGCCACATACATTAACTGTGAGGTCATATTAACCCACCCCTCAGCTCTTTAGTACAGTGTACACCTCATATTATTTTTATCAAAAACATAGCATACAGGGAACAGAAATGAACATATCCCAATTATCACAATTCTTGTCTTATTTCATAATCCATTCATAAACATTGAACATTATCCTTTTCATCAAACACAACACACAAGTTAAGCTACAGTGTCATTGACACTTTCATTTTAGTTCATAGCCACCGTTGCGTTATCTGCAAAAACTCAACCCCCACATCGGCGATGCGAACCCTTATTGTAGATTTTTCACATCTGCAACAGACAATGTTCCAAATGAAGCGTTGTGTATATCACAAATCAGTCTACGACTTAGATGGAATGGCCTCCATCCTTATTTGATTTAATGATTATTTGACCAGTGAAGTTGTGGGGTACATGGGAGGTGTATTTACTAAACTTGCTCATTTCTTATTGGACCATATACATTATTGTGATGAATTGATGGTAATATGATCTTGAGGTTTGTGGCATATGTTCAACTGAGCTGCAAACCTCAGACCATGTTACTATCTATTCATCACAATAACTATGTTGAACAGTTTTAGGAATAGATCTGTGATTATTAAAGATAACCAGCAAGTAAAAGTCAGACTGCTCAGTTCATAACGATTGAAAGAATGTTAAAGGATCTTTCAAGTGTACTAAATGCCTTAGAACATAGGGTTGCTGCACCACTTTAAATTCTTTCAAAGGCCTGAAGTTTATAAATTCCATACCAAAGACATATAAAGTCCTTGAATACTGGAACCTTATATATTTAAATTATTCATTCCCCTTACGAATACTGGAAGTGGTGTAGTGCTGGTTTACTGTGGTAAACAAGTTCTGCCTTGCAGGTACATTTTGGACTCAGTACTGGGATGGAAGTCCTCTAAAGTACACCGTATAAGTATTAATGATTGGCTACTTTGCTGAGGTTACTGCATTCTCTTGTAGTGGTAATGATAAAGCCATACATGCTGAAAGTGTTGTTTAACACAAATAAATAAATAATAAAATAGATGGAGTCATTTGTGTGCAAAGCACACTATAGTATATCTCCTCATTTGCATTCTTGATTATTGATTATGATACAGACAGAAATGAAAAGGTAATACATGTATATGGCACATTAAATTGATTGATAAACAACAATATTAACAATATTATTTAACAATATTAAAACCCCCTAGGAACCTTTCACAGGAAACTGATTCTCTAATGACAAATGTGTTGCTACGGGTGCCACATTGTGCCGAATCAGAAATCCCAAACCTTTATGCACATCCAGAGACCCAACCTGAACATATGAACACATGTTCAACATTTCAAATTAATACCCCCAGGAGCCTTTCGCCACAAACCAATTGACTAATGACAAAAGTGGCATATGGGAGCCACATGGAGCCGGATCAAAAATTCAAAACCTTAGCATAGCTTAAAGGTTTCAAATTAAACACCCTAGGAGCTTTTGAACGGAAAATGTTTTTCTAACAATAACAATAAAAGTGGTTCCACTTGGGGCCAAATCAAAATTTTGAAACCTTTATGCACATTAAAAGATGCTACCTGAACACCTTGTCATAGTTTAAATGCTTTGAATTACATACTCTTGGTGATATAAAATTTGAACGGACAGGATGGATGAACGGACATCACCACAATATCCTTGTTTTTGTTAAAAATGTGGGAATTATAGATAAATAAATAAATAAATGGGTTTGAAACAGAACAATCAAACTAGCATTTTTAACCCTTTACCTAACATGAAAAGCAGACAACACTTGCAAAAGAATTCTTGAATAACTAATGTTTTTCATTTTTTTTCTCAAAAAATGAATAAGTAATGAAAATTCATTTGTGATTTATGAGAATAGAACCCCCCGGTTTTGGCCGTTATATTGGGTAAAGGGTTAAACACAAAATTCTTTATCTTATATGTACATGTAAATAAGTGTCGCCCTTGGAAGGGATATTAACATCTTATTTGGCATCAATTCATTCTTGAAACCCTTTGAATTTCTTCTTTCTAGTTCATGAAACATTGCACCATTGTGTTCTCAATACTAGAGATGGGCAGTATTAGAATTTTGAGATCAGTATCAGTTTCTGTATTTTTAGGAGAATATACCGCGGTATTGGTTCGTTATTCAGTGGCTGACTTGGCTGAGATTTGTTGATAGTACCAAAGGGAAATTCACATCAGAAAAATACAAAATAAGTTGTTCTTGTACCATTCTACCAAATTGTTACTTCTAGTGGTCTCAACACTGGCTTTTACCAACACAAATCATATCTGCAGTAATTTTGTGACATGTTCCAAACATACCTTAACCTTTTAAAGGCCTATTTCAGGCTTTGTGATCTCGGAGCATGTGCCCTCAACTTGCCAACATCATGAGGTCCTGCTGACATTAGACAAATCACCTTGGCAGTGATTTCACGTCAAGTCTTGGCCAGTGTTCATTTACAAATCTGGCACATAAATGCTAGCATTTGGCACAAAAATTTAGCACATAAATTCAAAATCACGAACCTGGTATATACTTGATTTTCTTCCAACCATTGACAAATGATAAGTTAAATATATCAATATGAATGCTCACATCATTAATTACAAAAGGTAATCTCATTCACCTGTGTACGCAATGACCATTCACTCTTTGCAGTTACGATGTTGGGGAGCTGGCAGCTGCTCATCAGGGCTCAGTGTTTCTCACCAGGTACCCCGGCTTCCTCCACTTGTAAAACTGTCACCGACACAATATGACCTTGCCTAAAAACATAGCTTATGCCCTCTCATTGGAACATGCTCAGTAAACTTGTATCATTGAAGTTTCTTAAGGTATGACTTTTGAGACATGAAATAAAAAAAATTAAATTGCAATATAAAAGTGAGTGCATGAAAAATCATTAGTTTTCATCTTCCTTTGGGAGATAACCAAATAGAATATATTCATGGTAATATTTTTATACTATAACCCAATGGCCCAGACTTAGCTGGTGCTAACTCAAAGTTATCAAGGACCAAACACAAATTTTTAACCCCCCAATCCCCCAAATTTGCTTGCAAAACCGAAAATTAATGGTCCTCCATACTTTTACTCTCTGTGCATGCGCAGTCGCCAGGAAGTGACAGAAATTAGCGCCAACATCATTCTTTGTTTTGCCCTAAAGTCATCAACAATGAAATGACATCTGTGCTTTAAAATCTCCTTTTTTGAGGATGCCAGACACAAATCAATGCAAGAATTGGTGGATCCAAGGCTGTTATTGGATGATGGAAGTGTTCAATGGTGGTTTTTGACGTTCAGGGCTGTAACTTTATAATAATTATAAAATTATTTCATGTTTCCCAATTTCGGGACATACGCCTGATGTCATCATTTTTGTTAATGATTATTCTACTGTTTGTTAAGTATTCCTTCCCTATCCTTTCATGAACCCTTCCTGTTAAACTCTTAAGCTTTTGGGCTAATTTTTATTGAAATTTTTTTTTAAATTTCTTGGGAGTTTAACATTTATTACAGAATATTATTTTGTTTCTTCCCCATGGTTACGCCCTCACCCTAGGGATGTTAGGTCGTTTAGTCTTGCATCTTCTATCCGATGTATCGTTTCTTCTTCGTATGAAGATCCAGCTTTGCATCTGGTAACATTAAATTGTTTTATGACTTTGGGCCTTTTTGTGTGCCTGATGTCTTGTTTACATTGACGTTGTTTACATTGTCAACGTCCTCAAATATAGGTAGTTTTTTTATATTCTGTTACTGTAGAATTACTGTAGATTATTATTCCGGTAGTGTAGCTCAAAAAATTTGAATTTGTCCACACTTGGGCTCTTTCAGGATGTCTTTGGGCGTTTAATGTTCCCTTTGGAACTTAGGCATTTTTTTTCCCAAAAATTTTTTTTTCTGAAAAAATATTTTGAATTGATTTTTGATTGCTATTATTCATGTATCTTAATTATATATATCTTGTGGAGTTTGGAGGTCTGATATCGACTTTAGTCGATGCACTCCTGCGAACTCTTGTCATTCTTGTGTTCACTGGAATGACTAATGTTGGAGACGGGTGTCACAGTACATTGTTGGTGGTGAGGCTCTGAGGGCAGGCCTCTCACTGCGTTATAATTCATTTTGTCAATTTCTGTTTCAGAGGAACATGAACATGGTGATGATATTCTGACACCCATTCAAGTGTGCTACCTTCGTCACACTCCATGGAGCATATAGAGCTAGCTGCAGTGCTCATGATTGCAAGAGTTAGGAACTTTTGTTGAGGGTTTTAATATCTTGCAAGCAGCTAGCTCGACCAGTGAAGTGGTACTCCGTCCGTGGGTGCCGTAACTCGGGTTAAGTCCATTGCAGTCTAAGAAGTGGATTGGGTAGAGCGAGCACTTTATTATAAATAGCTCACCCAGCGATGATGGAAATAGGGAAGAAGTCAACAAGTTTCTTGTACTCGGCGAGGTCTATAGACCGTGAGCGGGAGAGACCCCTCTCTAAACTAACAGACATTTGGGGCCAAATGTTGTTTTGAGAAACTTGCACGAGCCAGAGCATATGTCCGCCCTCCACTCGGGATGCTCTGTTTAGTCTGCAGCCGGGGTCGGCTTCAGTCATGCTTCCTCCACTACGTTTCACACTCCGAAATGAAGTTTTCTGGTTGGAAACTTGCACGAGATGGACCATACGTCCGCCCGCCACTCGGGCTGCTTCAGTCTCGGCTTCCTCTGCTGCGTTATTAAAGCACACACGACCGCATCATAGCTACCTGACTTTGGATATGCAGCCTGCTGCACGAAGAAGGAACTTCTCTTCGCCTGTGAAGTCAGATCATCTGGTAGCTAGGGAGACGAGGCCACGATCCATGGGACGTTCGGAGAAGAGATCCATCTCCGACACACCGTCCCAGGAACAGCAAGGGGAAGTATTGTGTGCCTGATGTCTTGTTTACATTGACGTTTACATTGTCAACGTCCTCCTATATAGGTAGTTTTTTTTTATATTCTATTACTGTAGAATTACTGTAGAGTACATGGATTATTATTCTGATAGTGTAGCTAAAAAAATTTGAATTTTTCCACACTTAGGCTCTTTTGGGATGCCTTTGGGCTCTTAATGTTCCCTTTGGGAACTTAGGCGTTTTTTCAAAAAAATTGTATTTTTATACTATACCAATGACCCAGACATAGCTGGTGCTAACTCTTAAAAATCTAGGGCCAAACACAAATTTTGCCCCCCAATCCCCCAAATTTGCATCTAAAACCAAAGAAATCATGTCCTGAATGGCCCTCCATACTTCGCCTCTACTGCGCATGCGCAGTGTCAAGGAGGTCCCGAAATTGGCGCCATTTATCATTCTTTGTTCGGCCCTTCATCAGTTCACATCTGACTGATCTTTGTGCTTGTAAATCTCAGTTTAAATGATGCCAGACACATAAATATTAGAGAAATGGTGGATCTAAAGAGGAAATAGAAGGAGGAGAGGTAAAATGAGTGACAGAAAATAATCAGGGCTGTAACTTAAAATTTTTTAATGAAATTATGTTAAGTTACCTATTTTCGACGCATGGGCCTGTTGTGGTCATTCTTGCTATAAGTTACACTGCTTGTTCAGTGTTTTCCTCTCTCCCTTTCCTTTAAGTCCCCCCTTGCTATTCTCCCATGCTTTTGGCATATTTTCTGTAATATTATTACTAAAATTTCTTGGGAGTTTTAGCTGAGGAACAGAATGAATTCTGTTCTTTTCCCCATGTTTACGTCCTCACCCATGGGTGTTTAGGCATAGTGTTCTGCATCTACCATCTGATGTTCTGCCGTTTCTTCCCTGGAAGTCTCTGTTTTGCATCAGATAGTGTATTATTGGTAACTGATTTCAGGCCATGGTTATCAGTGCCTGGAGTCATGTTTCTGGTGTTTTTACACTTCTTGTTTACATTGACAACAGTCTATGTGGAGGGGGATTTCTTGTCTTTGTGTTAGTTTAATCATAACAAGATACATTATTATTATTCGTAAGTGTTGCATTAATTTTTAAAAATAGTTTTAAAATTTTTGTCCACACTTAGGCTTAGGATCCATTGGGGCTCAACGTTACTTTTCAGAAACTTGGGCTTTTCTGAAAAAATATTTTTTCAAAAAATTTTTTTGATTTCAATTATTTTTTCTATATTAATGGATCATGTTATTATGTATCTTTGTTTTCAGGGGTTGTTGCGAGTACTAGGACTTTTTGTATTCTTTTCACAATGAAAGGATATTGTTCAATTGTAATAAGAGGAAATCTTCCGCTGACTTTCATAATCATTGTATTAATTGTAGTCAGTGTAGTCGCACTAACTCCTGTTCAGTATGTGTCATTTGGGATGACAACATGGGAAGCGTGTGTCACGGTATGTTAGCGGGGAAATGGCCATGCCGGTCCTTTCTCCGCAGGGTCACTCTAGTTTATCAATCTCTATTTCAGACGAACAAGAACACGGTGATGTATCCGTGATGTCTTCCAAAAGTGTGCCTCCGTCGTCACAATTAAATGAAGAGCTAGCGGCAAAGTGCTCATGGAAATACGTCAATTGCCTAAGAGGTCCCTAGTAGGATCGACGGTCTTTGACGTCCGCTAGCTCGCCCGGTGTAGCGTCCATTCATCGAATGGTTCGGCAGCCGGGTTCGTCCATTGCGTTCCAGAAAGGAGTTTTGGGTGATGCGAGCACTATAAATCAACTAAGTGCACACCCAGTGACGGCGGATCAGAGGAGAGAACGGAGGAAGCCTATTAGTCCGGTTCCTAGTTCGTCCAGGTCCATCCGGGCTGCGAGCAAGAGAGGCCCCTCTCTCGTACAACAACATCTGGTACCAGATGTTGTGGTACAAAATGTTTCGCATTCGGAGCATACGTCCGCCGCTCGGGACGCTCCGTTATATAGACAGTCCGGAGAGACTGTCAATAAGGCTTCCTCATCCTCACGGCAGCGCACACGACCGCACCTTGGCTACGTGACCTCGGATATCCAGCCAGCTTTGCCAATCAGAGAATCCACGGCGACCAGGTCACGCCATCCGGTAGCCAGGGACACGAGGCCTGTAGACTCCGGACGTTCGTATAAGAGAAGTATGCAGGAGTCAACGTACACGGAGCTTCCAGCGGCAAAGCATCGTAAGACCGCTACTCCACAGGCCTCAGTGACGGACGTGCTATCCCAAATAGCACAACTTATCGCAGCATCCCAGCAACGACAGAATCTCTGTCGGATCAGGTAATATCCGACAACGCTGGGTCGGTACGCTCCGCTGAAGCATCAGGTACGGATGTCCGAAAACTTCATATGGTCCGACAGGATGGTAAAAGGGATTCGGAGGATTTCGAGCCTTCCCTTTCGGAACAACATAAGCTGCTGTACATTTCATCCGGCTTTATCTTCTAGAGGTTGTTTCGTCGGACCAGAATGCTGCGATGCCGGATAAGAGACTGATAGCGTCTGTGGACACAAGAATTTTTTGATCGGTTCAGGGACATTGTCCCTGAGTTTCCGACACAGTCCAATAATGTCACAGGAACTTTTGAATTATTGAACAACGCTATATATATGCTTGCTATTAAACAAGCAAGTCTGGTTTCTTGTTCGCAAAATTCACCGTGATGTCTTCCAAAAGTGTGCCTCTGTCATCATAGTTAAATGAAGAGCTAGCGGCAATAAGTGCTCATGGAAATACGTCAATCGCCTAAGAGGTCCCTAGTAGAATCGACGGCGTTAACATCCGCTGGCTCGCCCGGTGTAGCGTCCATTCATCGAATGGCTCGGCAGCCGGGTTCATCCGTTGCGGTCCAGGAAGGAGATTTGGGTGATGCGAGCACTATAATAAGACAAAAGTACACACCCAGTGACGACGGATCAGAGGAGAGATCGGAGGAAGCCTATTAGTCCGGTTCCTAGCTCGTCCAGGTCCATCCGGGCTGCGAGCGAGAGAGGTCCAGATGTTGTGGTACAAACGTTTCGCATTCGGAGCATATGTCCGCCGCTCAGGACGCTCTGTTATATAGACAGTCCGAGAGACTGTCGATAAGGCTTCCTCATCCTCACGGCAGCGCACACGACCGCACCTTGGCTACGTGACCTCGAATATCCTGCCAGCTTCGCCAATCAGGGATTCCAACAGGTCACGCCATCCGGTAGCCAAGGGACACGAGGCCTGTAGACTCCGGACGCTCACATAATAGAAGTATGCGTGGGGCAACGTACACGGATCTTCCAGTGGCAAAGCAACGTAAGACCGCTTCTCCACAGGCCTCAGTGACGGACGTGCTATCCAAAAGAGCACAACTTATCGCAGCATCCCAGCAAACATCAGAATCTCTGTCAGATCAGGAATAATCCGACGACGCTGGGTCGGTTCGCTCCGCTGAAGCATCAGGTACGGACGACCGAGCACTTCATAGGGTCCGACAGGATGGCGAAAGGGATTCGGAGGATTTTGAGCTTTCCCTTTCGGAACAACAGAAGCTGCCATAGATTTCTTCCGGCATTATCTTCCAGAGGTTGTTCCGTCGGACTAGAATGCTGCGATGCTGGATAAGAGACTAATAGCGTCATTGGACACAGAGTTTTTGATCGGTTCAGGGACATCGGCCCTGAGTTGCCGACACAGTCCAATAATGTCACAAGAACATTCGAATTATTGAACGACTAATTTGAAATGGCAGGACAGGGCATACCGAGAGTTCCTTTGCGTCTAGACGACGATGCTGAAGACTGGGAATTGTTTATATCGCCGTCTATGTCAATTCCAACCATGACGTTGGAAACGACAATAATGTCTAACAGACTTAACTTAGACGCTTTATCATACGCAGACCACCTTACTAAGGCGTTATCATTATGTCTTCAAGGGAAAGAATTCCAGGATATGATCCTCAATGAGATTTCTTTCAAGGGCAGTAGATTTTCCACGTATAACTCCGCCCTTCAGTGGCAAACCTGGAGTTGGTTAGACGTGACGCAGCCCTAGCTACATCCACGTGCGTGGATAGTAAGGTGAAGAACTCTCTTAGAGTCGCTTCGGTCTCGGAGAAGCTTCTCTTCGACGGCAACCTTTCAGCAATCTATGAATTGCTCGATATAGACATTCTCTTGTCAATCAAGTGTAACAAGAGATTCAGACTTGGGCAAACATTCAGTGGTTGACTCAGGGAGTTCCACTGCAGTTGCCGGATCCGAGTTTTACGATTATGACGGATGCCAGTCAAACAGGTTGGGGTACAACATTGATCCCAACGGATTCGAAGTGCCAGGGTCTTTGGGTTCCGCAGTTTCTAGGCAAGCACATAAACATTCAAGAAATGATGTCAATTTGGCTTGCACTACGTCATTGGATGAACATTATTCAGAAAGTGCATGTCCAAATCCTGTCCGACAATACGACAGTAGTTGCGTATATCCGGAACCAGGGAGGCACTCATTCCGTTCCGTTATTCAATTTAACGGAAAGAATCCTTCTGTTTGTTCTAGAACACCAAGTTCTGCTTTGGTCCGTCATATTCCGGGTCGTCTGAATGTATTAGCAGACTCCCTTTCACGGAAGGGTCGCTTATTGCCGTCAGAATGGACTCTCAACAAACAGGTATTCTATCAGATTCGCTACCAATGGGAGCGGCCAATGATAGACTTATTTGCGACACAACAATCAATTGCAGATGTATGTGTCACCATGTCCGGATCCCCGAGCATATGCAGTAAACGCTCTATCGATCTCGTGGGACGGAATGATAGGATATGCGTATCCTCCAGCGCCGTTGATTCAGCAAATATTGCTAAGATAAAACAATCACAATGCAATTCTGTTGGTAGCATCTCTGTCTCCACAGAGACCGTGGATAAATTTACTCAGGTGTCTGCTGTGGGACTTACCGGGAAAACTTCCTCCATGAGAGGATCTTCTTTTGCTGGGGAAATCGTGTCAACTTCATCACAACCCGCAAGGTCTCAACCTTCACGTATTCCGTTGTGTGGTCCTTCTTGCACGGCAAGCATTGTACAGGACGAGCAGTGGTCGCGATTTCTAACTGTAGGAGGACCTCCTCTTTGCTATACTATGCGGCTAAAGTGGAAGGTCTTTCGTCGTTGGTGTAGGGATCATTATGTTGATATTTTTTATCCCTCCATACCAGACATTGCAAACATTCTAGTATACTTGTTTGACGAGATCAACTGCAGCCTGTTACTATTAAAGGTTATAGGTCTATGTTATCTGATACCTATGCACACCATGATAGTTTACAGTTGGATCTAATGTCTCTTTATCTAAATTAGTTAGAAACTTTTCGATAAATAGACCTAGAACCCTTAGATTAATTCCTAAATGGAATTTAGCTTGGGTTCTTCTTAAACTAAAAGAAAACCATTTGAGCCTCTTGAGACAGTAGATTTCAAATTCTGGTCTTATAAGGCAGCATTTCTCTTAGCTTTCTCTTCTGCTGAAGAGTCAGTGAGCTTCATGCACTATCGGTGGACGATTCTCACTTTCGTAGTATCAGGAACACTATTACCTTTACTACTAATGTTGGATTTTTGGCTAAGAATCAGGCTCCTAATAAATATCCGGAACCTATTGTTATAAAGGACCTTCCGTCTTCAGACGGGCATAGGCCTTTACTCTGTCCGGTTAGAGCTTTATGTATTTATAAACAAGATCTCAGTTTATCAGAAAGGACGTAAAAGCTTCTTCTGTCTCTGATGCCTAATAGAAAGGACATTACGGTCCATTCTATTGCTAGATGGATTCAATTAACTATCTGTACTGCTTATGATAATCTATCTTTAACTCAGCAGTCTGTGCTTAAGATTTCGGCTCATGAAGTAATAGCTCTTTCTACATCTTGGGCTTCTGCAAATAGTATTGCTATTACAGATTTAATGAAGGCAGCATATTGGTCTCAGCCATCCACATTCACGAATTTTTATCTCGGAAATATTGAGTCCATTTCTGGAGACCTGTATTCTTTAGGTCCATTATCTGCTGCTCAGAATGTTGTTCACTTAACAGTTGCAACTATAGTTATGTAGGCTTTCTGTTCAGGCAGTGACTCCGTCTTGTTGCCCTCTTCGCTCTGGGCTATTTGACCAAGGGGGAGGGGGGGGGGGGGAGGGTGTTCCCTTGGGTCACCTGTTTTATAATGAAAACAAGGTGATACCTCCTCCTGAGTCAGTAATTCTGAGCTGTTACTGGGATGGTTTTAAAGTGAAAAGTTAATGTTTAAAAAATTCATTCATGTCATATTTTTAAAGTGTAGCATTTGAATATGTCACGTGTCAAACGGGCGTTAATATACAATCCTCAGACACTTTTAAAAGTGTATAAAGAGTCTCAATTCGCTGGACTAACTTTATTTATTGGCTTACTTTAAAAATAATTAGTATAAGGATTATACTGGATGTTAATAGAGAACATGAATGTTATGATGCTCAATTATGGAGGGTGTTTTTCTAATTTATCATAAATAAGAAAGATACATGTAAAGCCTAATACTCCTTTTCTCCTCGAGGGGATGACTCTATTTTATATAGTTGAGCTTATTGGATTTTCCTCTATGTCCTAGGCCCTCCAGCCTTTTTACTATTCAGCTATGTCTGGGTCATTGGTACAGTATAAAAATGTTAAAAAATTTATAGTAATTTATATATTTTTTATACTTACCAATGACCCAGACGGGGATGGCCCTCCCAGGAGTTGGGAACTCATACCTCCCCGCTGAGTACATAGCGCTGACCAGGCACTGATTGTAAGAATGATAAATGGCGCCAATTTCGGGACCGCCTTGACACTGCGCATGCGCAGTAGAGGCGAAGTATGGAGGGCCATTCAGGACATGATTTCTTTGGTTTTAGATGCCAATTTTGGGGATTGGGGGGCAAAATTTGTGTTTGGCCCTAGATTTTTAAGAGTTAGCACCAGCTATGTCTGGGTCATTGGTAAGTATAAAAAATATATAAATTACTATAAATTTTTTAACTTTTTCCGGAAAAATATTTTGAATTGAATTTTGATTGCTATTATTCATGTATCTTAATTATATATATTTTGTTGTGGAGTTTGAAGGCCTGATATCGACTTTAGTCGATGCACTCTTGCGGACTCTTGTATTTGTTCTTCACGTCCTTCTCCGCCCTTCAGTGGCATTATGTAGTCGGTCAGGCATGAGGGTGCCTTGTGGTTCCTATACTATTTGATGACGAACACAAGAATGATTCAAGTAATGCGGGTGAAGGGGGTTCATTATGATTTTGAATCTCCCCCCCACACCGCCAATGTGTTAAGAGGCGATTACCGGGCAAGACGTAGTTTTTTACGTGTAAGCCTCCTATGCATTTAAGTGCATACATGCATTTCGTGACTTCACGATTGGCGGCTGGGTCGTGTTCTATGGCGACCTTATGGGCACATCCACTTTCTAGTTGGTTGGTTTCCTGTGGTTGTTCGTCTATATGTCATATACGAGCATATGATTCATCATCAATAAAGTTGCTATCCTTTGGGTACCTGGGAGGCTGTCTAGTCAGTTAACTGGTATTCAGATGATTACATGCGGGATTTCAATGCTCACATGCATAATAATCGCATTATTAGGCAGACGTATTATTGTATGTTATGGACCTTAGAAACTATGAATTATTTCGGGGGCGGTCTGTGGCGAGTCTGTTAATCATAGCTTGATCCATTTCTAGACCCAGGTTTCTATTAATGGCGGTGCAGAATCAAATACATCTTGTCTTACAGTATCGTATATTTGCACGTTTCTAGGAACATAGATATCGGATAGAACACGTCTAGGAGTGTTATTTACTGGAATTTATTGTACAGCTGAATGGGGTCTCCTGTGGGTTACCTTGGAAGTGTGTTTACTCTCCAGAGATCGTCCATTGTGATTCTATTGGACATGTGTATGTTATATATTATATAACTGGTTTTCGACCTATCTGCATATGCCAACTCAGGTGTATGTTACAAGTGGGCAATATTAATAATAATTAATACCTGGTTATCTATTTGACGAATATTTATATTGTTATTTGGTACCGTTTTTACTGATTCCAGAGTGTTTCCCTCTTCTTTTTGAAGATTCCTTCAAAAAGGGTGGGGGGGGGAGGATTTCTTACCTCTCCTCCAGCTTGATAAGTATGTAACTATGAGTGAAGCTGTTTTGTCTGTAGATTATATCCTGGATACAGATTGTGTTTATTGTATATGGCATATGTTTGTGAGGGATAGGCTCTCATTCTCAAATACGCCATCCGCCATCCTAATTTTTGGGGCTTAGTCTGGATTAGCCTTAAAAAATTGAGAACTCGTTGCATCCAGTTAGCATAGTCTTCATGCTAAGAATATTGAATTACTTGAAATTGGCTCCTTATTGATGATATGTCTTCTCTCTTACTGTATAGAGAGACATACATGTAATTCCTTTTAAATTTAATTTCCTTTCACCTTGGATTACAGGCTATGGAACTATGTTGGTCTACTAATTCTAAAGTCCTATGCCCGCCGCCTTTTTACGTTTCAGCTAAGTCTGGGCCATTGGGTTATAGTTTAAAAATATTATAAATTTAAAGTAATTTGTATATTTTTTATACTTACCAATGGCCCAGACAGGTATGGCCCTCCCATGAGTGGGCACTCATACCTCCCCGCTGAGTTATTATGTAGTACTTTTTTCTACAAAGAATGATCTTGGCGTCAATTTTGGTCATTTCCTGGCGACTGCGCATGCGTGAAGAGTAAAAGTATGGGGGACCAGATAGGACTTTAAATTTTCAGTTTTGCAAGCAAATTTGGGGGATTGGGGTGTTCAAAATTTGTGTTTGGCCCTTGATAACTTTGAGTTAGCACCAGCTAAGTCTGGGCCATTGGTAAGTATAAAAAATATACAAATTACTTTAAATTTATAATTTTTCACCGCCAAATTTGTTATTTGATTATCAGCAAATCTGGAAATAAGTAGACGGTCATCTGAAGAATGAGTTCCCCAGAGGGTAGCATTTCTAAATGTACCCTCTTTGAACCTCAGTCTTAATCAAGCTCTAAGACCTAAACAGAAAGAGGTAACCAGTGGATAAATTGGGGGGATTTTAGCCCACTGTATTTTGAGTAGCACCAGCAAATTCATCCTGGGGGGGGGGGGGGGGGGGGGGGGGGGGTTCATTCTACAAATGACAGATTGCTTGATTATCAGGGTTCTACAGTACTAAGAAATGGCAGTTGCTCATAATGAGAAATTTGACTGACAGATGTTATATAGAATAAATAGTAGGGCCGCTCGTCGGATTTAAACCATGGGTAGGATAAGGGTTTTAACCATTCGGCTTGCCGAGTGGTTAAAACCCTTATTCTATGAGTGGTTTAAATCTTATTAATGGCCCTAGTACCTATTTTTTTTTATTTATACCATGCTCTTAATAAATGTAACTTGAAATGGAGAAAAAATGACACTTTCTATCGCAAACATGTGGGTTTGTTTTGTTTACATCTGCACCGGTGGGCAGTACTACCGGCTGTACATGAATACTTGATTGACAGCTAGATACATCGTCAAAGTTGATTGAATTTACCTTGCTTTTTCAGTCAAATTATTATTAACAATTCTTAAATTTTATTTTGAATATTTAATTGTAGGTATGTTAAACTTAATAAGTCATTTACACGTAGTAGATAGTACTGCAAAATGTTGTATGATTGAATAAAACATCGCGATGTGTGAATGTATTGAAGTTGGGAAATTGCATCATGCTAAAGGTCAAGTTGGATGAACTTCCGACTATTGGTGTAAATTTTTTTAACCTCAGTAGAAGCTTTACACCAGTAGTGGGGTTAAAAGCTAAAATTTAATATACAGGCTTTTCACAGTTAGTACATGTAACATAGGCGAGCATGGTATAAATTAACTGTACTAACTTTATTGCAGAATAAGACCAGTTGAAAGAGCAGTAGAAGAACAAGCTATAGAGGTTTTATTAATTTCTGATGAGTTATTCCGGTCTGTATTCTATTATCATACTTGCATTTTTAAAAGTTATATTTGTTGTTATGTAGAAGCAAATGACCTACTAAAATATCTAAAACAGCATTATTTGAACAGAAGGGATTTCATTCTGGGCCATGACTGGGGTTATTGTAATGACCTGTAATTAATTACATTTTTCAAAATAATTGCGAGTAATTTGTAATTGAAGTTTTTTTCAGCCCTATGTTATTGAAAGTAATTAACCCTTTACCCAACACAGGATATCAAAATTTATTATTTTAATTATTGTTCTTTCAAATTTTTTGAAAACTTTCAACAAACCATATTATGTAATCCCTCATTGGAACAGACTTGATGAGCTAGTTCCAATGAGGAGTTCACAAGATAAGGTTTTAATGAAATTTTGTTTTTTTTCAACTGTTTAATTTGTATATTACGTAGGTGAATGCAGTCAATTCATTAGTTAAAGGGTTAATTACTTTCAAGAAATGCAGTTAATTCTCAATTAGTTTCCATTACAATTCAGTTACTTTCAAATTTTTTCTATTGAATATTTTACAGCCCAGTCAGCCCATTATAACCAACTTAAGTATAACATGGAGCATCAGGGCTTATATTTCATCAAATTTTGGAGAATCCATTTGGATTCTCGTGAAAATGGTAGCAAGAATTCATACCTGCTATGAATGTCCCATGTTACAACCATGGTTGAACCCCTGGTGTATACAGATAACACATGCTAACCCT
This sequence comes from Pictodentalium vernedei, assembly GCA_031216915.1. Taxonomy (NCBI): domain Eukaryota; kingdom Metazoa; phylum Mollusca; class Scaphopoda; order Dentaliida; family Dentaliidae; genus Pictodentalium; species Pictodentalium vernedei. The sequence goes on from CM062294.1 coordinate 392,452,081, forward strand.
TTACGAAACACAGCTTTTTAAGTTTCAAAACAAAAACTGAATTTGATAATTTAAAAAAAACAACAACAGTATTTGCCAATAAAATCTTACAAATATGGATGTCATTGGAACTGGCTCATTGAACCAGTTCCACTGACAGCCATATTTGGAAAAATTTTATTGGCAAAGTGTCAGGATGTTTTGGGTCATGTTAGCCTTGTACTGGTTAATTTGCTGCCGCTATGTTAGTTTTTTTTTTTTTATTAGGGTTTAACGACACATTAACAGCCAGGGTCATATCATGTCGGTGACAGTTTTACGGGTGTAGGAAGCTGGAGTACCCGGAGAGAACCACCGAGCAACAACAAGCAGCTGCCAGCTCTCCAACATCGTAACTCTGAACTCTGCACCACGGCACAGGCAGGGTCAGATTGGTTGAAGACATGCGCACCATCGACGTGCAGTATGCCTTAGTACACAGCGTCATCGTGCCCCCAGGAAATCGGGGTTAAGTGCCTTGCCCAAGGACACAATGTGGGAGCACGAATCAGTCGCTGAAATGGTCACCCATCCAACTACTAACCACGCCCGACGTTGCTTAACTTCAGTGATCTGACGAGAACCGGTTACCACGACGCCACCGCCCCCCCCCGCTATGTTAGTTAAAGGGTTAAATTGCGTCAGCTGTTTTCATATGAATCCGAGCAGAGATGCAGTGGGAATCAACATGGATTCTCTTGGGTTTTGTTGTGCGAATCATTGTGTGAACTGATTCTTGTATTCTCCTCAAAATATATGCACTGAACATCCATGTGTACAGTATACAAGCTTTATCTTCAAATAAGTTGAATGTACATCAAAATCAAATGTTAGCACACATTTGAAAGTAGTCATTGTATTTATCAGCTATTTTAGAAAGTCTTTTACTTTTGTTTTTGGAGATGAATTTTTTGTTTGTTTTTAAAAAATTTTTTTTATAATTTTCAGCAGACAAAACAGAGATTTACTCTATCAGAGTTTATATTTCATCTAAATTGGAGAAAATCCATTTGAATTCTCGTGAAAATGGTTACAAGAATCCATACCTGTTGTACACTGATAACACATGTTAACCCTTTATCCAACAGAGCTTTTTATGCCCCTGAGAGATTCTCTTGGGAGCATTATGTTTTCACCATGTCTGTCCAGCGTCCATCGTCCATCCGTTAACTTTTGGTTTCCGTCAGATAACTAAAGAACCACTTATTTGATCAAATTATTATTTTAGGGGTTACTTGTGGATGACCAGACAATGTTTCCTTTCGATTTTGGTCCAGCTAGCCAATTCAATATGGCTGCCATGGCTGCCATATTGAATTTGGTTACTGTCTAATAACTGATGAATGCTGACTCAAACCATTTTTAGCTCAACTTTGGCGAAGCCAAATTGGAGCTTATGCCATGACCAGTCGTCCGTCTGTCCGTCAACAATTCAATACGGCTCGGGCTAGAGGCTGTATTTATGAACCGATCTTTACGAAACTTCTTGAGTACCTTTGTTATGACCATGGGACGAGAACGAGTGTTTTGGGGTCCGATCTGAAATTCAAGTTGGCTGCTGGCGGCCATTTTGTACAGACTTAGGTCAAATCAGATTTTTGCACAGAACTTCCATATGAAAGCGCTGATTTGAATAATTTTTTGTATGAATGTTTAGTACCATGGGATACATCACATATAATACAGGTTTTTTCTTGTACGTAAATTATGCAAATTAGACTAACTTTGATGTATTTAGTGTTACTTTCAGCACTGTAAGTGCAAATGCAAATACGGCTCGGGCTAGAGGCCTTATTTATAAACCGATCTTTACGAAACTTCTTGGGTACCTTTGGTATCACCGTGGGAAGAGAACGAGTGTTTTGGGGTGCGGTCCGAAATTCAAGATGGCCAATGGCAGCCATTTTGTACAAAATTAGGTGCAATCAGATTTTTGCACAGAACTTCCATAAGAAAGCGCTGATTTGAAAATTTTTTTGTGTGAATGTTTAGTACCATGGGATACATCATACATAATACGGGTATTTTTCTCGTGCAGAAATTATGCAAATTAGATGAACTTGGATTTTTCCAGTGCTACTTACACACAGTAAGTACACATGTCAATACGGCTCGGGCTAGAGGCTGTATTTATCAACCGATCTTCACAAAACTTCTTGGTTACCTCTGTTATCACCTTGGGATGAGAACAAGTGTTTCTGAGTGCGGTCCAAAATTCAGGATGGCCGCCAGTGGCCATTTTGTACCGAAATTAGTTCTAATCAGTTTTTTGTACACAACTTCTATACGGCTCAGGCTAGAGGCCGCATTTATGAAACAATCTTTACGAAACTTCTTGGGTACCTTTGTTATCACTGTGGGATGAGAACGGGTGTTTTTGGGTGTGGTCCGAAATTGAAGATGGCCACCAGCAGCCATTTTGTACCAAAATTAGTGCAATCAGTCTTTTGTACAGAACTTCTGTATGAAAGTTATAATTTGAATAAATTTTTGTATGAATGTTTAGTAAAATGGAATACATCACATACAGTACAGGTTTTTTTCTCGTGCAGAAATTATGCAAATTAGATGAATTTTGATTTATTTAGTGCTACTTATACACTGTAAGTGCACATGTCAATACGGCTCAGGCTAGAGGCTGTATTTCTCAACCAATCTTCACAAAACTTCTCGGGTACCTTTGTTATCACCGTGGGACGAGAATGAGTGTTTCTGAGTGTGGTCCAAAATTCAAGATGGCTGCCAGTGGCCATTTTGTACCGAAATTAGGTCCAATCAGTTTTTTGTCACAACTTCTATACAGCTCGTATTTATGAACTGATCTTCACAAAACTTCTTGGGTACCTTTGTTTTCATCTTGGGACAGGAATGAGTGTGTTTTGGGTTGCCTTTGTTATCACTGTGCTATGAGAACAAATATTTTGGGGTTCAGTCAGACCTACTCTGGGACTCAAAGATTTCTTTTCTAGTTTAGCATCTGACTGTCACCCACCTTTACAATACTTTACCTATACATTTGTTACAGGCTACGGTCAGTATTTATGTACAGGCCGTTACAATACTTTATATGTACCTTTGTTATCAGGTCATTACCTAGATGTTTGTCATTACTGTGTCACATACTATACATGTACATGTCTTGACAAGTTGAGCTACAGTGTTATTGACACTTTCATTATTTTTTTCTTATGCATTGCTGGTGTCTAGTGGAAGCTTCCTTACGATTTCAGACTAATCAGCTGATCCAAGATGGCCACCAGTGGCCAATTCATTATGGTGGCCATCTTGAATTTATTGGGTTTCTGCCCAATAACTAATGAATACCAACTCCAATCAATTTCATTTTTTACTTATGCATTATTGGTGTGTAGAGGAAGCTTCCTTTCGATTTTGGTCCAGCTTGCCAATTCAATATGGAAGCAATAGCTTATTGAATTAGGTTTCCATCAAATAACTAATGAATGCTCACTCAAATCATTTTTATTTCTTAATTATGCTTTTCTGGTGTCTAGAGGAAGCTTCATTTTATCCAGATGTAATTATCCCAACTGGAAAACATATTGTAGGGGGAGGGGGGGGGTCACACCTCATATTCCCCTTTGTCTATGTTTAGAGTTTTACTGCGGAAGCACTAAAGACATTACATTAACACTCCCCCTTAACACCCAGTTAATTATTCCCCTGACCCTGTTTAATTTGGTATGCTTTTTTTATTCAGCCTTGTTTTTTTTACATTGTTGTATTGTTGATATTTCGTCTACGACAGTCATAAAACCATTATTAATGTTTTCCATGTTTTGCCTTTACTTTTCTCAAATAAACTAATAAGGTGTTTATGACTCCCAAACAAATATCAGATATTATAATTCCTGATGACAGCCATCAGCTTCTGTATGAAATGTTTGGCCAGATCAATTCTGTCTGCTGGTATTTCATTACTGTTTCATACATAATTGTACATATATGTAGCTTTTCACTTCATAAAAATACCCTCCTGTTTTTAGCTGCGACTAGCAGCTCTATAAGTGGCACTGTCGGTCTGTCTGTCGGTCTGTCTGTGACCAACGAGTTTCCAAACTCAATAACTTTTGAAATACTTGATGGAATGACTTTATATTTGGCTTGTAAGTGTATCTTATTGATGTCTAGCCACTGTTCAATGTATGTGTTGTTTCAAATATTTTTCTTGGAGTTATGACCCTTGATGAACTTAGAATTTTGTGACCAGTTTTTGGACTTGCAGATTGCACCACCCGTCGCAGCTACGGCATTGATGTCGCAATTTTTTCTCTGTTGTCATCTGACAGATACATATAGGAACCATTTAGGAGGTAGGAAAAAAAAGGCTTCAACTTTTGGCTTGGAAACAAATGTTGGCCAATTAGTCACTGGCGAATTCAATTGGGGAGATATTGGTTTCAGCATTCTACTTCAACTGTTATCCTTGATAAATCATAACTTGTATTCAGACATTTGTCGTTTTGTCAGAATATGCCAAATTCAATCAAATATATTTTAATATCAGCCCCAAAACAGAGGGTATTTGGAATAAAAAAATATATTTTATTACATATGTTCAAATCTGATATGACTGATGTTGAAACGATTAGTCGACTAGTCATTGACACTAAAAGAGCCCAATGTTGACTGGATTTCCATGTCGACTAGTCAGAACATGTGTTATTTTCTATCAAAAAATTACAACATAACAAAATTCTGATGCAGGGTCTACTGAGGAAGAGTTAAAACAATTGTCAGTTGATTTGTTCAGAGAGTGAAATCCACAACACTAATAATGAGATAACTGACACAGACTTTGAGATCTAATTAGACGTGAAAGTTAACTGTGTTGCATCAGCTCATTTGAACATGCTGACAATGGTTGCACTGCACATGCCTTAATACTGTAAATGACATAGTTATTTGAACTTGTCTCCACACAGTAAAATTTCTGTTATGAAGATAGTGCTGGACAGTTTCCCAATTAATCAGATATAGCCAGTTATAAGAAAAAATATTGTTAGTAATATCATCAGAAATAAAAAAAAATCAAAATATTGTCATGTCGAGAAATCATTCCCCATGCCTTCCTAGATTGATAAAAACATAACACTGCTCAAAGAATACAGTTCCTATCCATTTCTGAAGTGTTTGGAAAAACCAAATGAGCTCAATTAACTCAATACAGTGGAGCCTACTTAATTGGATATCTCGTAACCGAATAACCCTGTTAATTGAATATAATTTCCCAACAGAAATCATTTACTATACCCCCAGTATACATTTGGGGGGGGGGCGCGGTGGCTCAGTTGGTAGAGGTGCAGGCTGCAAGCCGAGAGGTCCTCGGTTCGAATCCCACCTGCGGCAACCGCGTTGTGTCCTTGGGCAAGACACTTCACCCCGATTGCCTACATGGGGGCACGATGACGCTGTGTACTGAGGCGTATTGCACGTCGATGGTGCGCATGTCTTCAACCAATCTAACCCTGCCTGTGCTGCGGTGCAGAGTTCAGAGTTACGATGTTGGAGAGCTGACAGCTGCTCCTCGTTGCTCGGTGGTTCTCTCCGGGCACTCCGGCTTCCTCCACCCGTAAAACTGTCACGGTCACGATTAGCCATTGTGCATAAGTATGTGACCTTAAACACCAATAAATAAATAAATAAGTATACATTTGACCTATTAATTGAATATAGATTATAGAGCAAACTCCTGTTAACTGAATAAAAAATCTTGTGACCTTTCGAGAAATTACCCTGACTCGCCCCAGTTTTTCTTTGTTTATAGAACTATTTAGCCTCAGTACATCCAATACATGCATTTAATCTATTATATCTTGTTTGACAGAGCTCATGGTCTCTTTTGTAGGCCCTCCCTCATGGTCCTTTTGGCTGCCGCATACTCTCATTTTATAATCAATGCAAACTTAAAGAAATAACAATTAAATGGTTTATGTCTGATATTTTACCCAAGTTAATGAAATTGATAAATTTTTCCCTTGAGCTTTGCAAAGCCTTCTTGCACTCAAGGTACGAAATACACCACCACCGATGCTATTCTGTAGATTATGAGGCCTAAAACATAAAACAAACGAAGAATATGAACTTTTGATGACAAAGAAATTCTTACAAAAATAAAATAAAAAAACTGCCTGTCCATATGCAGTTTTATAAAAAATGGCTTGAAAAACGGAAGATCTACTTTGTGGGGCATAATGGCAGCCTTGTCCCATGCCTGACATTCTTAAAAATGCAGGAGGGCTAAAAATCGCTCCCCACGCATGGCCTATGTGAGTGATTAGCTCTCCTCACGCTTACAAAGGCTAAAAGTGGCACAATGAAGTTTTACTATCAATGATTTCTGCCTTGTAGGCTTTCTACATTTTATTGGGAGCTGCTAACAGGGTAGTGTCTGTGAGATGGCTACACTGCCCCTCCCACATCCCTGGGCCTCTGCAAGGCCCGGAGGTGTGGGAGACGCATTGTGCCTGTCTTACTGAGACCACTAACACTGCAGAGATCTGAAAAGATGTTGGTTTTAGGAATAGACAGTTATGGTAATCATTATTAGCTTAACTTGACATAGTCAAGATAACCTATTGCCATCACACGTGCGGAAGACTGTTAGTCTGTGAGTCTGTTCACATTTTCCTTTAGCACGGGCTACACTCTGCAGTTCTTGTCTGATCGTCAATTTCATATGCAGGTTTGGGGTCATGTCCCGATGAGAACGTCCCCTTTTGGTCGCGATCGGGCAACCGGGATGGCAGCCCAAGCTCAAAACCCGAAAACCATTAGCACAGTCTACAGGTCGTATTTATTAAGGGATTTCATTGTAACTTGGTAGGATGCCTCTGTATAATGCCTAGATGAGAACGTCCCCTTTTGGGCATGATCTATCAACCGTGATGGCTGCCCAAGCCCGAAACCCAAAAACTTTTAGCACAGTCTGCAGGTCATGTTTAATGTGGAGGGATTTCATTGTAACTTGGTAGGATGACTCCTTATGATGTCTAGATGAGAATTTCCCCATTTGGGCATGATCTGCCAACCGTGATGACTGCCCGAGCCCAAAACCCAAAAACCTTTACCACAGTCTACAGGTCATATTTATTGAGGAATTTCATTGTAAATTGGTGGGTTGACTTCATAGTCTAGATGAGAAAGTCACCTTTTGGGCATGATTGGGCAACTGTGACGGCTACAGGAGCCCAAAGCCTGAAAACCTTTAGCACAGTCTAGAGGTCATATTTATGAAGGGATTTCATTGTAACTTGGTAGGATGACTCCAAATAATGTCTAGATGAGAACGTCCCATTTTGATCGCGATCATGCAGCCTTGATGGGTGCCCGAGCCCAAAAACCTTTAGCATAGGCAAAAGGTCATATTTATGGAAGGATTTCATTGTAACCTGTTAGGTTGACTCCATGTAATGCCTAGATGATGACATCCCCTTTTGGTCGTGATTGGTCAGTTGTGATGGCTACTAGTGCCTGAAGCCTGAAAACCTTGAGCACAGTCTACAGGTCATATTTGTCAAGGGATTTCATTGTAACTTCTTAGGATCACTCCAAATGATGCCCAGATGAGATTGTCCCCTATGGTTGCGATCATTCAGCCATGATGGCTGCCCGAGCCCGAAGCCCGAAAACCTTTAGCACAGTCTACAGGTCATATTTATGAAGGGATTTCATTGTAACTTGGTAGGTTAACTTCATATAAGGTCTAGATGAGAATGTCCCCTTTTGGACATGATTGGGCTACTGTGACGGCTAAAGGTGCCCGAAGCTCGAAAACCTTTAGCACAGTCTACAGGTCATATTTATGAGGGGATTTCATTGTAACTTGGTAGGATGACTCCAAATAATGTCTAGATGAGAACGTCCCATTTTGGCCATGATCATTCAGCCTTGATGGGTGCCCAAGGTCAAAAACCTTTAGCATAGGCAAAAGGTTATATTTATAGAAGGATTTCATTGTAACCTGTTAGGTTGACTCCATATAATGCCTAGATGATGACATCCCCTTTTGGTCGTGATTGGTCAACTGTGATGGCTACAGGTGCCCGAAGCCCGAAAACCTTGAGCACAGTCTACAGGTCATATTTATGAAGGGATTTCATTGTAACTTCGCAGGATCACTGCAGATGATGCCCAGATGAGATTGTCCCCTTTGGTTGCGATCATTCAACCATGATGGCTGCCCGAGCCCAAAGCCCGAAAACCTTAAGCACAGTCTACAGGTCATATTTATGAAGGGATTTCATTGTAACTTGGTAGGTTGACTTCATATAATGTCTAGATGAAAACGTCCCCTTTTGGACATGATTGGGCTACTGTGACGGCTAAAGGTGCCCGAAGCCCGAAAACCTTTAGCACAGTCTACAGGTCATATTTATGAGTGGATTTCATTGTAACTTGGTAGGATGACTCCAAATAATGTATAGATGAGAACATCCCATTTTGATCGCGATCATTCAGCCTTGATGGGTGCCCGAGCCCAAAAACCTTTAGTATAGGTAAAAGGTCATATTTATGGAAGGATTTCATTGTAACCTATTAGGTTGACTCCATATAATGCCTAGATGATGACATCCTCTTTTGGTCGTGATTGGTCAGCTGTGATGGCTACAAGTGCCCGAAGCCCAAAAACCTTGAGCACAGTCTACATGTCATATTTATGAAGGGATTTCATTGTAACTTCGTAGGATCACTCCAGATGATGCCCAGATGAGATTGTCCCCTTTGGTTGCGATCATTCAACCATGATGGCTGCCCGAGCCCGAAGCCTGAAAACCTTAAGCACAGTCTACAGGTCATATTTAGCAAGGGATTTCATTGTAACTTGGTAGGTTGACTTCATATAATGTCTAGATGAGAACGTCCCCTTTTGAATATGATTGGGCAACTTTGACGGCTAAAGGTGCCCAAAACCCAAAAACCTTTACCACAGTCTACAGGTCATATTTATTGAGGAATTTCATTGTAAATTGGTGGGTTGACTTCATACAATGTCTAGATGAGAAAGTCACCTTTTGGGCATGATTGGGCAACTGTGACGGCTACAGGGGTCCAAAGCCTGAAAACCTTTAGCACAGTCTAGAGGTCATATTTATGAAGGGATTTCATTGTAACTTGGTAGGATGACTCCAAATAATGTCTAGATGAGAACGTCCCATTTTGGCCGTGATCATTCAGCCTTGATGGGTGCCCGAGCCCCAAAACCTTTAGCATAGGCAAAAGGTTATATTTATAGAAGGATTTCATTGTAACCTGTTAGGTTGACTCCATATAATGCCTTGATGATGACATCCCCTTTTGGTCGTGATTGGTCAACTGTGATGGCTACAGGTGCCCAAAGCCCGAAAACCTTGAGTACAGTCTACAGGTCATATTTATGAAGGGATTTCATTGTAACTTCGCAGGATCACTGCAGATGATGCCCAGGTGAGATTGTCCCCTTTGGTTGCGATCATTCAACCATGATGGCTGCCGAGCCCGAAGCCCGAAAACCTTTAGCACAGTCTACAGGTCATATTTATGAAGGGATTTCATTGTAACTTGGTAGGTTGACTTCATATAATGTCTAGATGAGAACGTCCCCTTTTGGACACCATTGGGCAACTGTGATGGCTTCAGGGGCCCAAAGCCCGAAAACCTTTAGAACAGTGTACAGGTCATAATTATGAAGGGATTTCATTGTAGCTTGGTAGGATGACTCCAAATAGTGTCCAGATGAGAATGTCCCCTTTTGGTTGCGATCATTCAAACATGATGGCTGCCAGAGCCCAAAGCCCAAAAACCTTTAGCACAGTCTACAGGTCATATTTATTAAGGGATTTCATTGTAACTTGGTAGATTGACTTCATATAATGTCCAGATGAGAACGTCCCCTTTGGACGCAATTGGGAAACTGACGGCTGCAGGGGCCGAAGCCCGAAAACCTTTAGCACAGTCTATAGGCCATATTTATGAGTGAATTTTAATGTAACTTGATAGGATGACTCGTTTTGGAATAATTTTACTGTAACTTGGTAACTTTTGTTGATATACGTTAACTGTGAGGGCCACATACCTTAACTGTGAGGTCATATTAACCCACCCCTCAGCTCTTTAGTACAGTGTACACCTCATATTATTTTTATTACAAACATTGCACACAGGGAACATAAATGAACATATTCCCAATTATCACAATTCTTGTCTTATTTCATAATTCTTTCATAAACATTGAACATTATCCTTTTCATCAAACACAACACACAAGTTAAGCTACAGTGTCATTGACACTTTCATTAAATATATGCAGTCAAAAGAATTAATTGCAAGTTACGTTTTGTCAATTTGGGGCAGTTTGGGATGCAACGGAAATAGGTAAGTTTTCACGAGTTACCACGTGGTGAATAAGATAAAAGAATAAAGGAAAATTATTATTAAAAAATACTCGCATTTTTTTTTAATTTGTTTTTCGTTGTTTGTTTATCACCCAATGTCTTCATCCCTGTCAAGAAAATCCAATGCTCATTTGTCACTGAAACTTCATAGTTTCAGAATCAGAGCACCATTTGCACCGTAACCTGCGCTGTTGTTGTGATTAAGTTGGTTTTTTCCGGAACGCTCCGGAAAAACCAATAAAAATAAAATACAAGAAATGCGCAGGTTACAGCGCAAATTGTTTTCAAATTGTTGTCCCACTTAAGCATTGTTGGTGCTATTGAAACTAATTTTACTTGGTGCATGTGTGCGTAATTTATAACTGGACATTACACATCAGTGAATTGGAGTTAATGGAATATAAATTGTCAATAAAATATTAAGTGTGTTTTCTGTTACTTTTATCCATAAATAATAATAAAGAAGTATTCTATTTAGTTGCTGTTGTTCAATCGGCCCATGTATTTACATCAGTGCGTATACCAGAAATCAACAGTTTGTGGGGCCAATATGGAAGAAACCATGAAAAATACAAAATCATCAAAATAACAACGAAAAAATAAATAATAACACATTAAATGTATGCTAGCAATACCTGGAGAGAAGTATTTATATTTTCTGAAGAACTTAAACTGAAATAAAATGAAAAGAAAATAATTTTGAATCTGCACTCAGTCAAAACCACACGATTGTACTGTCTGTTATACAATTGACAAATGGTAGGAACAACGTTTGTCCGAAGAAGTCAGTGCCCTGAAAATTCTCTGAAACAAGACATACCCATGTATAAGACGCACCCCCGATTTTGACCTGACATTTCAGGTAAAAAAGTGTGACTTATACACGGACATATACATATGTTTTGTACCGTATTGCTGGCTCAGGTGCAATGAACTGAAATTCAAAATTTATCTGATGGGATGAACTTGAAGGGGATGAAGTTGAACCATGATTGGCTTGTGACAATTGTGAGTTGTCGGGACCGACGACTTCAACACAGTATTGAGTAACTTTCAAAGTAACATGTATTACAACTATCCAAATTACGCAATGCAACTTTGTGAGTAAAGCATGTCTGGTCACAGTGTTTAACTGCATTCATATGATATATCCAACTCACTGGGGGGAAGCGTGACCGTGAAAATTTGGTTGATTGCGACGGTGTCTGGTTGATTGCCCTTTCTCTTCGACATCGAATTGTGGTAAATGTACGATTTATCATAGATTTCTCTAAATATCAATAAATTGGGAACCCAGGAACATATGCATAGTTTGTGTGAATGTATCCTGAACACGTACATATATTTTTTATACTTAGATGCCCGAGTACTGCCTGCTAGTGACTTCATATTCAATCCATCAGCGGGTCGTTTTCGTCAAATGTTGACAAAAATGGCTCATACGCCTCAAACACTTTAACTACCTAATTTCTTTTTACCCTGCATGTAGATAAGGTGTAGAAGTTCTTATAACCTGAACTACAGCAAACAATTTGCTAAATTAGTTGAGAAAACTCGCGAAAACCGAGTGTTCGGTTATTTTGTCGATTGCATGTAGTGACCGGTTGATTGCTTAAGTGGTGTTCGGTTGATTGGTATTTGATAAATTCGTGGTGTACGGTTGATTGCATCTTTAGGTATAATGATAACTGTCTATCGAACTATTTATCATCAAAAAACATGCCAAATTATAAAAGTACATTTGCATATTTGTCTGTAGCATCAACGGTAATATAATGCAAAGTGAATTACCATCTATGACGCGCAGATAATCATGGTCATGATGTAACTACACAATAAATTACTATCAGCAAAATGTATGCAAGTTTATTTTGATTTGCTAATGAAGGTTAGCGCAACTCGGGACTTGTTTTACTTGAATATATTTCTCACAGTTAGACATACGCACTGCCCCAAACTACTAGGAAAGTCGTCGCCATGGGACGGTTGATCTGTGGAATTTGAGCCTGGAGTTTCTTCACTGATAGAATTTAATGACTTTCCCACTGAAGGTCCAGAATTTTGTACGCTACAAGATGAACTGGAGAGCTAAAGGATTGAAAATGTTCTTACACTGTGTTTTCAGGGTGTTGTAGACGATATCGCCCTGTTGATCACGTGACTAAAATGGCTACCACCCAGAGTACCATATTTCCCAATAGCTCAGCTGCCTTTTGTGCGATATTGATGATCATGAGGTTGCTTTAGGAGTTTTGAGGATGCCAAGTCGTTTTAGGATTTTTTCGAAACCTAAGATGGCCGCCAAATCCAAAGACAGTGGCTTTTTTGTCAGAGGAACAATATTGGATTCTATTTATTACAATAGATTTATTATAATATTGTAATTTTTCCGATGTAAACTACTAAAAACAAACAAATTACTTGCTTCGTCCTTCTTGTTGGCGTTGATTCTGGCTGCTTATAGACATATTCAGTTAAAACTAGAGGTCCTGTCATGAAGTGTGCGCTTATCTAGCCTTAATTGTGCGTAGGAACTTCGCGCAATTTCCATATCGAATGGCAACCAAGCCACGGTAGATTACCCTGCCTATCCATAGCAAGCACAAGCACTGTTTCAGTCAATGGACCTCCGGGTTACCCGGAGGTCCATTGGATGAAACAGTGCTTGTACTCAGGACATATTACAGAATTTGATAGCCATACTACGAAACAAAGCGCGCAGATCGACGTGCTATTTGCGCGCATTTCATGACAGGACTTCTAGTTTTAACTGTATTGCTCATCACTACACAATCGCCTTCATTCCCATGAAAAACATTAAATAGTTGGCCATTTCTGGCGATTTCTCATACCCGTACCCCTACACTGCGGGCGAGGTCACCCCTATCAAGCTGTCCTCCTATTCGGACTCAGTCCCTCAGGTGATATCATGCACCCCCACCATTATTTTTGTTCCAATGACCCTACAAGCTGTCCTATTAAGTTTGGGAGGTCTGCCCCTGTGATCTGCGCCCATGGAGGTATCCTATCACTTGAGGGGCCGAGCCCTGAATTCAGGGCTCGGCCCCTCAAGTGATAGGATACCTCTATGGGTGCAGATCATGGGGGCATGCCTCCAAAACTTCTCTAGAGGGGGACACCAACTATATTTTACCAGCTATACAATCTAACCCTGAGTTAATATCATTGTACAAATGGCTCAGATGCAAGGAAATTGCATTTTTTCCACTTGGAAATTGAACCTGTCCTAGGACCCTATACCCCCCCCCCCCCCCCAATGTTTTCGTTCCTTCGCCCCTAGCTTTCACGCGATGCATATCTCATGGATTTGACCCAGTTCTAGTTTTTGTTTCACACGCCTGTAAACCTCAAGATATGCACCTTGGTTGAACTCATCACAAAGTTTAATATTACCCTCACATTTCGCGACGCTCAGATGTAGCACGAAACCGAAAATGAATTGTGAAATAAAAGTTATTATTACACACACATAGTGGTATCTTACACGATCACACAGGTTTTTGAGCTGTGTGGTAATTTTTACTGGAAAGGTCAAGTGCGATCCGATAAAAAGTGCCTGAAGCGCATGCAGCGTTCTTTTATGGTATGCCTAAATACCACAGGTCACTACTGGTTGCCGCAAGCTACCACATGTCTTCAGAAAATCATCTTTTTATTTTTATTTAGCTGCTAAACGGTCAGTCACAATATTTTGGTTTGGTTCTGAACTTATTCAAGTTAAGAAACATGCTCATCTGGTCGATTTTTCGGGGTTGTTTAAACTAGTTTTACCGCAAGTCAGTTAGGCATGAGAACTGACTTGCGGTGAAATTTTCCAGCAAAATCGACCAGATGAGAATTATTCTTAACTTGAATAAGTTTAGAATCAACACAAAACAAATTAAATGATCGTTCACTAGCCAATAAATTTCAAAAAACTTATTTTCAGGTGCCCTGTGGTGGCCTGCGGTAACTTGTGGTGATCTGCACTTTTTAGGTATACCGTTTGTTTACACAAAGTTTTAAATTTAGAATGAGAACCCACTTCTGCAATATTTGAACCTCCGAATGGATGACAGCAAGGTTGCTTAAAGGGAAACTGGATTACAACAACACGTCTGTGGTTTATTGTTAACACACCCCTGATCTCCAACACCATCCAATTAACACTTTACTTTGCGAAGCGAGATGGCTTTTTAAAGGATCGCGTTTTTGTTTCAGGGTCGAAGACTGGTCTTCCAGCATTTCGTGCCGATATCACTTCGTCAGCATGGAAAATGTCCATTTCGCCCACGATCAATTTAAATTCATTTTCTATGAGTAACTGATTGTGAGTAATAAATATGGAACCACACATATGTTTGAATGTGTTGATTACTGCACTCGATCGCATCGCGAATGGATACCACTCGAGCCTCACGGCTCTTGTGGTATCCTTACGTGACGCTTTCTCGTGCAGTAATTGACCCTTTGCATATTACAGAGTAATCGTTCTTGGCGTCAGGAATGTCTTCCACATTACTTCGCATTCTTCGATAAAAACAGAGATACTGTCACTCAAATTAAAAATTGACTAATGAATCGATTTTGAGGACAGTTTATGTTATAAAAAGGTGGGTATGTATGTGTATTTATTTTTTAACCCTTTACCTAACATAATGGTAAATTCCGGCCAACACTATGCATAAAAATCGCCTTTCATTTTTTTTATATTCTCATTTTTTGCTTCCAAAACATAGGTTATGACCCCCTCATTGGAACGAGCACGTTGCGCTCGTTGCAATAAGGGGTCACAACCTATGTTTTGGAAGCAAAAAATGAAAATATTTAGTTATACAAGTATTTTTTCCAAGTGTCAACTGTACCTCACGTTAGGTAAAGGGTAAAGAGACAGAAAGGTCAAACACAGAGACACAAAGCTTCAGTTGGCGAAACGTTTGTCTGAGTTGAAGAAAAAGGGTTATCACAATTGATCGAACGTAAAAAAGTGCAAACTGCATTGTTCTAATGACTGAAGTGAGCAAGCAAACTCAGGATATCTGACGCCAAGAACGACAACTCTGTAATATGCAAGTAGCTAATTGTTAACTCATTCAAACGTGCAGTTCTATCTACAAACCACAGGGTAGTAATACATGTACAGCCAATCCTGTAAAAAGTCTTTAAATGGAATGTCAACATGTGATTCAATCACATGCTCACGTTCCATTTGTATTTGATTAGGAGGCTTTCTACCTTTATTACACTAGTGTATTATAAAAAAAATATTACACGGCTTTAACACACTGTATAATGGTGTGATTATGTGATAAAAAGTGTTTATGGGATTAAAATTACCGACATGAACTAAGTGTATTTGTCAATCAACCGGACACAAGTAAAACAATCAACCGGACATCGGCATGATTTAGAACTGCAATCAACCCGTCACTACATGCAATCAACAAAATGACCAGACACGCAGTATTTTTATACTGTACCAATGACCCAGACATAGCTGGTGCTAACTCTTAAAATATAGGGCCAAACACAAATTTTGCCCCCCAATCCCCAAAATTTGCATCTAAAACTAAAGAAAACATGTCCTGAAAGGCCCTCCACACCTCGCCCCCACTGCGCATGCGCAGTGTCAAGGACGTTCCGAAATTGGCGCCATTTATCATTCTAAGTTTGGCCCTTCATCAGTTAACATCTGACTGATCTTTGTGCTTTTAAATCTCAGTTTAAATGATGCCAGACACATAAATATTAGTGAAATGGTGATTCTAAGGAGGATAGAAAAGGAGGAGAGGAAAAGAATGTGTGACAGAATATTATCAGGGCTGTAACTTAAAATTTTTTAATGAAATTATGTTAAGTTACCTATTTTCAAGGCAGCAGCCATTTTGTTGTCATTCTGATTATTTAGTTACACTGTTTTTTCAAGTGTTTTTCCTCTCTCCCTGTCCTTTAAGTTCCCCCTTGCTATTCTCCCATGCTTTTGGCATAGTTTCTGTAATTATTATTACTAAAATTTCTTGGGAGTTTTAGCTTAATAACAGAATGAATTCTGTTCTTTCCCCATGTTTACGTCTTCACCTACGGGTGGTTAGGCGTTGTGTTCTGCATCTACCATCTGATGTTCTGCAGTTTCTTCCCTGGAAGTCTCTGTTTTGCATCAGATGGTGTATTTTTGGTAACTGATTTCGGGCCTGGGTGCCTGGAGTCTTATTTTAGTGTTTTTACACTCATTGTTTACATTTACAACAGCCCTCTGTGTGAGGGGGGGATTTCTAAATAATAATATCTTTATGTTATTTTAATCATAACTAGATACATTATTATTGTTCGTAAGTGTTGAATAAATTGTTTAAAATATTTTTAAAATTTTTGTCCACACTTAGGCTTGGGATCCATTGGGGCTCAACGTTACTTTTCAGAAACTTGGGCTGTTCTGAAAAAATATTTTTTCAAAATATTTTGATTTCAATTATTTTTTCTATATTAATGGATCATATTATTATTATGTATTTTGATTGCCAGGGGTTAGTGCGAGTACCAGGACTTGTTTTCTTTTCACATTGAAAGGATATTGATCAATTGTTTTAGGAGGAAGTCTTCCTCTGACCTTATTATCATTCTATATGTGGTCAGTGTACTCGCATTAACTCCTGTTCTGTATCGTATGATTTCGATGACAATATGGGAAGCGTATGTCACGGTATGTTGTTGGGGATTTGGACACTCCGGTCCTTTCCCCGCAGGGTCACTCTACTTTATCAATTTCTATTTCAGACGATCAAGATTAGGGTGATGTATCTGTGATGTCTTCCAACAGTGTGCCTCCGTCGTCACAATTAATGAAGGGCTAGCGGAAAAGTGCTCATGTAATACGCCAATTGCCTAAGAGGACCCTAGTAGGTTCGACGGCCTTTGACGTCCGCTAGCTCGCCCGGTGTAGCGTCCATTCACAGAATGGTTCGGCAGCCGGGTTCGTCCGTTGCGGTCTAGAAGGAATTTTGGGGTGATGCGAGCACTATAAAATTAACTTAATGCACACCCAGTGACGGCGGATCGGAGGGAGAACGGAGGAAGCCTTTTAGTCCGGTTCATAGCTCGTTCCGGTCCATCCGGACGGCAAGCGAGAGAGGCCCCTCTCTCGTTCAACAACATCTGGCCCCAGATGTTGTGGTACAAATGTGTCGTTAGCGGAGCATACGTCCGTCGCTCGGGACGCTCCGTTGTATAGGCAGTCCGCTGAGACTGCTAAGGCTTCCTCTTCTCGTCAGCGCACACGACCGCACCTTGGCTGCGTGACCGCCGATATATTACCAGCTTCGCCGATCAAGGATTCTTCGGCGACCAGGTCACACCATCCGGCAGCCAGGGATTCGAGACCGATGGACTCCGGACGTTCGCATAGAAGTATGCGGGAGCCATCTGATGCGGAGCTGCCCTCGGCGAAGCACCGATAGACTGCGCCTCCGCAGGTCTCGACGCCGGACATTCTTGTGCACATAGCACAACTTATCGCAGCATCCCAGCAGCCGACAGTAACGGTGTCGGATCGAGAATTATCCGACAGCGCTGGGTCGGTAGCCGGGGACTCGAGGCCTGCAGACTCCGGACGTTCGCATAGGAAGTGTGCGGGAGTCAACGTACCCGGAGCTTCCAGCGGCAATGCATCGTAAGTCCGCTACTGCACAGGCCTCGGGAACGGACGTGCTTTCCTTAATAGCACAGTTTATCGCAGCATCCCAGCATCAACTGAATCTGTCGCATATATTTTATCCGACGATGCTGGGTCGGGACGCTCCGCGGAAGCGGGTACGGACGTCCGAAAGTTTCATCCGGTCCGACGGGATACCGAAAGGGATTCGGTGGATTTCAAGCTTTCCCTTTCGGAACAACATATGCTGCGATGCCGGATAAGAAACTGATAGCGTCGGTGGACTTAGAAATTTTTGGTTCGGTTCAGGGACATCGTCCCTCAGTTCCGACATAGTCCAATAATGTCACACAAACTTTCGAATTATTGAACGACGCTATATATATTATTATTTTATGCTTGCTATCCAAGCATTTCTGGTTTCTTGTTCGAAGAGTTATGGAGATGTCTTTCAAAAGTGTGCCTCTGTCGTCATAGTTAATGAAGAGTTAGCGGCAATAAGTGCTCATGGAATATGTCTATCGCTTACGGAATGACATTCGCTAGCTCACCCGGTGTAGCGTACATTCATCGAATGGTTCGGCTGCCGGGTTCGTCCGTTGCGGTCTAGGAAGGAGATTTGGGTGATGCGAGCACTTTAATAACTTTAGTACTCACCCAGTGACGGCAGATTGAGGACAGATCGGAGGAAGCCAACAACATAGGGGACCGCATGTTGTGGTTCAGATATTTTACATTCGGAGCATATGTCCGTTGCTCGGGACGCTCCGTTATATTGACAGTCCGAGAGACTGTCTTTAATGCTTCCTCATCCTCACAGCAGGGCACACGACCGCACATTGGCTACGTGACCTCGAGTATCCGATCAGTTTCGGCATTCAGTGATTCCACAGCGAATAGGTCGCGCCATCCGGTAGCCAAGGGACACGAGGCCTATACACTCCGTTCGCTCGCATATTGGAAGTATGCACGGGGTAACGATCTCGGAGCTTCCTGCGGCAATGCATCGTAAGACCGCTGCTCCTCAGGCCTCAGTGACGGACGTGCTATCCGAGTTAGCACAGTTGTTTCGCAGCATCCCAGCAATTGACGGTTTCTCGGTCGAATCAGGAATTATCCGACGGCGCTGGGTCGGTGCGGTCCGCGGTTGCATCAAGCTACGGACGACCGAACGCTTTATAGGGTCCGACAGGATGGCGAAAGGGATTCGAAAGGTTTCGAGTTTTCCCTTTAGTAGTATCGGAAGATGCCTTTCATATCTTCTGGCATTTCTTCCAGTGATTATTTTTCGGACTTCATTGCTGCGATCTTGGATAAGAGACTTATAGCGTCATTGGACTCGGATTTTTCGATCGGTACAGGGACTTTGTCCCTGACTTACCGACGCAGTCCAATATTGTCATTACAACATGTGTTTTATTTTTCGACGCTATATATTATATATATATATACAAGCCTGCTACTAAGCATGATAGTTTAGTTTCTTGTCCGCGTGGCTCATTTCTGCCATTTTATCTTTTTTTACATATAGTTTATTTTGGCAGAGCAGGGCATACCGAGAGTTCATATGCGTCTAGACGGTGTGATTAAAGACTGCATATATTCTTTTTCGCCGTTTATGTCTTTTCCAATTTCAATGTTGGGAACGACATTATGTATAGTAGACTTAACTTAGACGCTTTATTATACGTAATCCGCCTTACTGAGGCGTTATCATTACGTCTTCAAGAAAAGATTTACGGGATATTATTCTCAATGTAATTTCTTTTGAGGGCAGTAGTTTGTTCACGTATAACTCCGCCCTTCAGTGGCTGATTGGAGTTGGTTAGACGTGATGCAGCCCTAGCTACATCCACGCGTGGATAGTAGGTTAAGAACTCTCTCAGAGTCGCTTCGTTCTCGGAGGAGCTTCTCTTCGACGGCAACTTTCCGGCAATCCATGAATTGCTTGATTTATACATTCTCTTGTCTATCTAGTGTTACAAGAGATTCAGACTGGGGCAAACATTCGGTGGTTGACTCAGAGAGTGCCGCCGCAGTTGCCGGACCCTAGTGTGGCTGTTATGACGGTTGCCAGTCAAACAGATTGGGATATATACTGATCCTTACGGATTCGAAGTGCCAGGGTCTTTGGGTTCCGCAGTCTTTTAGCTATCAGTTTAACTTCCGCGGAATAATGTTTTTTAGGCTTGCTTTATGTCATTGCATGAACATTATTCAGAAACGCATGCCCAAATTCCTGTCCTTTAATTCGACAGTAGTGGCGTATCTCCGGAACCAGGGAGGCACTCTTTCGTTTCCGTTATTCAATTTAATGGAAAGAATCCGTCTGTTGGTTATAGTACACCAAGTTCAGTTTTGGTCCGTCATATTCTGGGTCGTCTGATTGTTTTATCGCACTCCCGTTCTCTTACGGGTCGCTTGTTGCTGTCAGAATGGACTCTCAACAAACAAGTATTTAATCAGATTTGCTATCTATGGGAGCGCCCAATGATGTTTTATTATGACACAGCTTGCTAATCAATTGCAGACGTATGTGTTGGCTTGTCCAGATCTCTGAGCTAATACTGTTAACGCTCTATTGATCTATAGGACGCAATGATAGGATACGCGTATCCTCCGGCGCTGTTGTTTTAGCAGGTATTGCTAAGATAAACAACCACAATACATTTCTGTTGACAGCATCTCTATCTTCACAGAGATCATGAGTAATTTACTCTCTTGTCTACTGTGGATCTTAACGTGAAATCTTCCTCTATGTGAGGATCTTTTTTCACTGGGTAAATCGTGTCATCTTTATCACAACCAGCAAGGTCGCAACCTTCATGTATTCCGTTGTGTGGTCCGTATTGCATTGTAAGCATTGTACTGGACGAGCTTTGGACGCGATTTCTTACTATAGGAGATCCTCTTCTTCGCTATTCTATGCGGCTAAAGTGGAGGCTCTTCCGTCGTGGTGTAGGGATCATTATGTTCATATTGTTGATCCCTCCATACTACGCATTGCTAGTTTTTAGTATACTTGTTTCACAAGATCTACTGCAGCCTGTTGTTATTTAGGTTATAGGTTTGTTACCTCATACCTATGCACTCTACGATAGTTTACAATTGAGTCTTTTGTCTCTTTATCTAAGTCAGTTAGTAACTTTTTGATAAATAGACTTAGAATCTTTAGATTAAATTCCTATACGGATTTTAACTTCGGTTCTTATTTAGCTAAGTAATCATTTGAGCCTCTGGAAACAGTAGTTTTCAAATTCTGACCTTTTAGACAGTAATTCTGTTGGTTTCTCTTTTACTGTAGAGTCAGTGAGTTTCATGCACTATCGATGGATGATTTTCACTTTCATAGTTTCGGAATCAATACTTCCGTTACTATTTAGGTTGGATTGTTGCATAAGAGTTAGGCTCCTATTATCCGGAACCTATTATTTTAAGGTCCTTCCGTCTTCGTATGGGCATAGGCCTTTACTCTTTCCGGGTACAGTTTATGTATTTATAAACAGATATCTGTTTATTACAAGGGCGTAAGCTTCTTCTGTCTTTGATGTCTAGTAGAAGGACGTTACGCTCCATTTTATTGTTAATCGATTCTATTAACTATCGTACTGCTTATGGTATATCATTGGCTTAGCAGTTGTGCTTAAGATTTCGGCTCATGAAGTAAGAGTTCTTCTACTTCTTGGGCTTACATTAATAGTGTTGCTATTATAGATTTTTGAAGGCTGCTCATTGCGCTCAGCCATCCATTCATGAATTTTTTCTCAGAAATATCGAGTCCATTTCTGGAGGCCTCTATTGTTAGGTCTATTATCTACTGCTCAGAATGTCATTCACTTAACAGTTGCTACTATAGCTAGGTAGGCTGTCTGTTTCGGCAGTGTCTCCGTTCGGCTGCCCTCTTCGCTCTGGGCTATTTGACCCAGGGCAAGAAAAAGGGGGGGGGGAGGGTGTTCCCTTGGGTCACCTGTTTTTACTATGAAAACAAGGGGATACCTCCTCCGGAGTTAGTAATTCTGAGCTGTTATTGGGATGGTTGTTTAGTGAGAAGTTTAAGTTTATAAAATTCATTCAAGTCTTAGTTTTTAAAGTATAGCTTTTGAATATTGCATATGTCAACGGACATGATTATGCAATTCTCACACACTTTTAGGAGTATAAGAGTCTCTATTCTCTAGACTTACTTTATTATTGGCTTACTTTAAAAATTATTAGTATAAGGATTATTGGATATTAATAGAGTACATGGATGTATGAAGCTCAATTTTTGGAAGGTGTTGTATCTTTCTAATTTATCATAAATAAGAAAGATACATGTAAGGCCTATTACTTCTTTTCCCTACAGGGGATGACTCTATTTTATTTTATTGAGCTTATTCCATTTTGCTCTATGTTCTTGGCCCTCCAGCCTTTTTACTATTCAGCTATGTCTGGGTCATTGGTACAGTATAAAAATGTTAAAAAATTTATAGTAATTTATATATTTTTTATACTTACCAATGACCCAGACGGGGATGGCCCTCCCAGGAGTTGGGAACTCTTGCCTCCCCGCTGAGTACATAGCGCTTACCAGGCACTGGTTATTAGAATGATAAATGGCGCCAATTTCGGAACGTCCTTGACACTGCGCATGCGCAGTGGGGGCGAGGTGTGGAGGGCCTTTCAGGACATGTTTTCTTTAGTTTTAGATGCAAATTTTGGGGATTGGGGGGCAAAATTTGTGTTTGGCCCTATATTTTAAGAGTTAGCACCAGCTATGTCTGGGTCATTGGTAAGTATAAAAAATATATAAATTACTATAAATTTTTTAACTTTCGCGTGTTTTCTCAACTAATTTAGCAAATTGTTTGCTGTAGTCCAGATTATAAGATCTTCTACACCTTATCTTCACGCAGGGTAAAAAGAAATTAGGTAGTTAAAGTGTTTGAGGCGTACAAGCCATTTTTGTCAACATTTGACGAAAACGACCCGCTGATGGATTGAATATGAAGTTACTAGCAGGCAATACTCGGGTATCTAAGTATAAAAATATATGTACGTGTTCAGGATACATTCACACAACCTATGCATATATTTCTGGGTTCCCAATTTATTGATATTTAGAGAAATCTACGATAAATTGTACACTTACCACAATTTTATGTCGAAGAGAAAGGGCAATCAACCGGACACCAGCGCAATCAACCACATTTTCACGGTCATGCTTCCCCCCAGTGCAACTGCCTTCCATGTCAAAAAAAATTAGGAAAGCATTGGCTTTCCTTGATCATTTCAGGAGAGCGATTTTTAGCCCTCCTAAATTTTTCAGAATGCCAGGCCTGCATTTTTAAGTTTTTTCAATTTTTAGAGAAACTGCCCCTTAACCCTTTACCTAACATGCCAAGCAGACGACACTTGAAAATAAAATTCTTGAAGCGCTAATTTTTTTTATTTTTTGTGTCAAAAAACATAGCTTGTGACCCCTCATTAGAGACTGGTGGTTTTCAGTTTTCGGTTTCGGTTCTGGTTTTTTCTGGAAACCAAAAAACTGAACCGAGATGTTCCTGGAAAACATTCTTCACGGTTTTCTGTGAATTTCTGTCCACGACAGCAATCGCCCAGAATACACCAATCAAATGACGAACATTCTGGCATGTACGGAGCCTTTCCCTTTGGAATGTCTTTATGTCCATCGATCGATTAATATTCTTGACGATTGTTGATTTGTTATAGGGTTAGATTGCCAGTCCAGGAGCTCACAAGGCCGGCTGAGCGACGTTGACCATACACATTCTCCTCCCCCCAAAAACGTGAATCTTGACACCAAAAATGCAAAAAGGAAAACTTTAATGTTCAGGTTGGTGACAATGTGTGCTGGAAATAAAAAAAAATACTCACAAAATCATTTTAGGGAGTGTTTGTTTTTATTTATTCTATCTACCCGAGAAAGTGATAAACCCGGGAAACACGTTGATCATTGTATCTTAAGTTCTTAACCCTGGAAGATGGTGGTGTAGCCCTGCATTACAGGAGGTGCAGTTATGGTGTATGTGCATACGAATTACAGACAACTCTGACCAACGACCACTCGGCTCAAGACCAGCCAGACCTGTTTTGAAGACAACTCAGACCAGAGTTCAAGACAACTCGTACCTATTTTGAAGAAACCTCGGGCCAATATCAAAGACAGGTAGAAAGTGTTCCAGGGTCTCCAGTGCACCTAGACTACACATTTGTCATGCATTTTCATTTTCTTTTCAAGGTTTTCTCCTAAGCTCCAGCGACTGCGACCTCAGCTTGAACAACAGTGACCCCGCCCCCCTCCCCACACACACCCATCGTGACATCAAGGCACTCTTCAAAACCTGGCTTCTCCTTATGAGGCAAGCCAAAAAGGGCAGTTTGCTTTGCTTTGACCCTCCCCCTCTCATCCACTCGCCAGTTAATATTATAATCTGCCATGACTCTTTCTCTAAAAAACTGATCAGAATTGTCTTCAACATTGGTCCAATTTTTGTCTTTGATGTAGGTCCGAGTTGTCTTCCAAAGAGGTCCGAGTTGCCTTAAAACTGGGTCCGAGTTGTCTTCAAAACAA
Source organism: Pictodentalium vernedei (assembly GCA_031216915.1). NCBI lineage: Eukaryota > Metazoa > Mollusca > Scaphopoda > Dentaliida > Dentaliidae > Pictodentalium > Pictodentalium vernedei. Next base: position 392,476,712 of record CM062294.1, read on the forward strand.
CTGGTCTGAGTTGTCTTCAAAACTGGTCAGAGTTGTCTTTAAAACATGTCCGGGTTGTCTTGGAAACAGGTCCAAGTTGTCTTTGAAACAGGTTCTAGTTGTCTTGGGCCGAGTTGTCCTCCCTATGCATACACATGATGGAGAAACAGAAACAAAGATGAAGAGAAGCCCCCACAACATTGATCCATTATGACATTAATAATGACAACTTAGCGAATATTAATAACTAACAAAAACAAGCCACTGGACATATCTATTAACACTTAAAATACAATAGCTCATGTTAGTCATGTGTAAGAAGAACCACACAAGGAGATCAAAATGCAGGGTACGAAGCGCCCACATCCATAAGGCATAACAGCTGCATTAATTAATATTCAAAAACAAATGAAACTTAGTGACTGCAGTGATGAATTGTGGGATGTTGTTTTCGAAATTCGAAGAAAAGGTCATGGTACTTAATTATTTATCCATATCCTGTGATATTAAATCAAAATAATAAAACACTGCATGCTTACAAAAAGATACCGGCGCTTAAAGTGCGGTACCTTACAAATCGATCTCTGTGAAAACAACAAAATATTCACTCAGTTGCAAGGAAATAGGTTTTTTGGGGGATCCTGGAATTGAAAATTTTCCTGCCGCGAGCCGAACCATGGTTGGTCCCTGATATTGGTACCGCGACATCCCTTTGTTGTCCCATCAAGGCGGCCTCATTTTTTTACAAGCTCTGTGAGCTTGCTCCAATGAGGGTTCATAAGCTATGTTTTTGTGACAAAAAATGAAAAAGTAATAAAAATTTAATGGTGAATTTTGTGAATAGCGCTGGCAGGTTTTGGTCGTTACATTGGGTAAAGGGTTAAGGACCTAATTCCAACTTTGATCATTTTTACTGCAACAGAAATAATAATTATGAAAATAAAAAATAAAATAAACCACCCTTAAAACTTGCACCTAGCTGCCCACCCTCATGCATCTTTAGAAAAAATGTCCTGAGAAACAATAGATCTTAAAGTCACATTATTGTTGAAATGATATTTTTACACTATAACCCAATGGACCAGACTAGCTGGTGCTAACTGAAAGTTATCAAGGGCAAAACACAAATTTTGTACCCTCCCAATCCCCAAAATTTGCTTGCAAAACCGAAAATTTCAAGTCCTACTTGGCCCTCCATACATTTACTCACCGTGCATGCACAGCCGCCAGGAAGTGACCGAAATTGGCGTCAACTCGACTTATAGTTTGCTGAAGTGGCGGGTGGGCGGCAGGCGTAAACAATTGGTTTCCGGGCAATAACTTTAGTTCTATTTGACACACCTTTACCAAACTTAAACCAGAGATTACCCTACAGGAAGGAAAGACACCTATTGATTTTGGAGTCTGGGACTCCAAGGTCAAGGTCACTGTTAATATAAATAGAATATTTTATGACAAATTGGTTTCTGGGCAATAACTTTAGTTCTATTTGACGCACATTTACCAAACTTATACCAGAGGTTACCCTATAGAAAGGGAAGACACCTATTGATTTTGGAGTCTGGGACTCCAAGGTCACTGTTACTATCAATAGAATATTTTGTGATAAATTGGTTTCCGGGCAATAACTTTAGTTCTGTTTGACGCACCTTTACCAAACTTATACCAGAGGTTACCTTATAGGAAGGGAAGACACCTATTGATTTTGGAGTCTGGGACTCCAAGGTCAAGGTCACTTACCATAAATAGAATATTTTGTGACAAATTGGTTTCCAGGCAATAACTTTAGTTCTATTCTGTGTATCTTCACCAAACTTATACCACAGGTTACCCTATAGGAAGGGAAGACACCTATTGCTTTCAGAGTCTGGGGCTCCAAGGTCAAGGTCACTGTTACTATAAATAGAATATTTTATGACAAATTGGTTTTCGGGCAATAACTTTAGTTCTATTTGACGCACCTTTACCAAACTTAAACCAGAGGTTACCCTACAGGAAGGGAAGACACCTATTGATTTTGGAGTCTGGGACTCCAAGGTCAAGGCACTGTTAATATAAATAGAATATTTTATGACAAATTGGTTTCCGGGCAATAACTTTAGTTCTATTTGACGCACCTTTACCAACTTATACCAGAGGTTACCTTATAGGAAGGGAAGACACCTATTGATTTCGGAGTCTGGGACTCCAAGGTCAAGGTCACTGTTACCATAAATAGAATATTTTGTGACAAATTGGTTTCCAGGCAATAACTTTAGTTCTATTCCGTGTATCTTCACCAAACTTATACCACAGGTTACCCTATAGGAAGGGAAGATACCTATTGCTTTCAGAGTCTGGGGCCCCAAGGTCAAGGTCACTGTTACTATCAATAGAATATTTTGTGACAAATTGGTTTCTGGGCAATAACTTTAGTTCTATTTGACGCACATTTACCAAACTTATACCAGAGGTTACCCTATAGGAAAGGAAGACACCTATTGATTACAGGGTCTCATGCCCCAAGGTCAAGGTCACTGTTAATATGTTGCTACAAATAGCTTATTTCTTCAGAAATTAATGTCAAAACTTGACTTCTGGATCTGTGATCCTCTTGCTGGATTTTTTGAGGATGCCAGACACAAATCAATGCAAGAATTGGTGGATACAAGGCTGTTATTGGATGAAGGAAGTGTTCAACGGTGGTTTTAGATGTTCAGAGCTGTTACTTTATAGTACTTATAAAATTATTTTATGTTTCCCAATTTCGGGAAATATGCCTGACGTCATCATTTTTGTTAATGATTATTCCACTGTTTGTTAAGTATTCCTTCCCTATCCTTCCATGAACACTTCCTGTTAAACTCTTAAGCTTTTTGACTATTTCTTATTGAAATTTTTTATTAAATTTCTTGGGATTTTAACATGTATTACAGAATGTTTATTCTGTTTTTCCCCAGGGTTACGTCCTCACCTTAGGGGTGTTAGGTCATTTAGTCTTGCATCTTCTATACGATGTATCGTTTTTTCTTCATATGAAGATTTAGCTTTGCATCTGGTAGCATTTAAATTGGTTCTGACTTTGGGCCTTTTTGTGTGCCTGATGTCTTGTTTACATTGGCATTGTTTACATTGACAACGTCCTCATATATAGGTAGTTTTTATCTCAACTTTGACGTAAGTCAAATTTGAGCTTAAGCCATGGCCAGTCGTCCGTCTGTCCATCAACAATTCAATACTGCTCGGGCTAGAGGCCGTATTTATGAACCGATCTTTACAAAACTTCTTGGGTACCTTTGTTATCACCATGGGATGAGAACGAGTGTTTTTGGGTCCGGTCCGAAATTCCAGTTGGCCGCTGACAACCATTTTGTACAAAATTAAGTGCAATCAGATTTTTGCGCAGAACTTTCATATGAAAGCTCTGATTTGAAAATTTTTTTGTTTGAATGTTAGTACCATGGGACACACCACATATAATTCGGGTTTTTTTCTCGTGCCTAAATTATGCAAATTAGACTAACTTTGATGTATTTAGTGTTACTTTCAGCACTGTAAGTGCAAATGCCAATACGGCTCGGGCTAGAGGCCGTATTTATGAACCGATCTTTACGAAACTTCTTGGGTACCTTTGGTATCCCCATGGGACGAGAACGAGTGTTTTGGGGTCCGGTCCGAAATTCAAGATGGCCGATAGCAGCCATTTTGTTCAAAATTAGGTGCAATCAGATTTTTGCACAGAACTTCCATATGAAAGTGCTGAATTGAATAATTTTTTGTGTGAATGTTTAGTACCATGGGATACATCACATATAATACGGGGTTTTTTTCTCATGCAGAAATTATGCAAATTAGATGAACTTTGATTTTTTCAGTGCTACTTACACACAGTAAGTACACATGTCAAAATGGCTCGGGCTAAGGGCTGTATTTATGAACCGATCTTTACGAAACTTCTTGAGTACCCTTTGTTATCGCCGTGGGATGAGAATGAGTGTTTTGGGGTGTGATCCGAAATTCAAGATGTTCACCAGCAGCCATTTAGAACCAAAATTAGTGCAATCAATTTTTTGTGCAGAACTTCTGTATGAAAGTTCTGATTTGAATAAATTTTTGTATGAATGTTTAGTAACATGGAATACATCACATATAATACAGGTTTTTTTCTCATGCAGAAATTATGCAAATTAGATGAATTTTGATTTATTCAGTGCTACTTATACACAGTAAGTGCACATGTCAATATGGCTCGGGCTAGAGGCTGTTTTTATGAACTGATCTTCACAAAACTGTTTGGATACCTTTGTTATCACCTTGGGACGAGAACAAGTGTTTCTGGATGCGGTCCAAAATTCAAGATGACTGCCAGTGGCCATTTTGTACCGAAATTAGGTCCATTCAGTTTTTTGTCAACTTCTTTACGGCTCGTATTTATGAACTGATCTTCATGAAACCTCTTGGGTACCTTTGTTATCACCTTGGGACAGGAACAAATGTTTTTGGGTGCCTTTGTTATCACTGTGCTATGACAACAAATATTTTGGGGTTCAGTCAGACCCACTCTGGGACTGCAAGATTTCTTCTCTAGTTTAGCATCTGACTGTCGCCCACCTTTACAATACTTTACATGTATTTATATGTACCTTTGTTATCAGGTAATTACCTAGATGTTTGTCATTTCTGCGTCACATACTATACATGTACTTGTCTTAAGTTGAGCTACAGTGTCATTGACTCTTTCATTTATATTCTATTACTGTAGAATTACTGTAGGATACATGGATTATTATTCAGGAAGTGTAGCTCAAACAATTGGATTTTGTCCACACTTAGGCTCTATCAGGATGCCCTTGGGCTCTTAATGTTCCCTTTGGAAATTTAGGCATTTTTTCACAAATTTTTTGTTTCCAAAAAATATTTTGAATTTAATTTTGATTGCTATTATTATTCATGTACCTTAATTATATATATATTTTGTTGTGGAGTTTGGAGGACTGATATCAACTGTAGTCGATGCACTCCTGTGGACTTGTTGGAGTCGGGTGTCACGGTACGTTGTTGGCGGAGAGGTTCTGAGGCCAGGCCTCTCACCGCGTTATAATTCATTTTGTCAGTTTCTATTTCAGAGGAACATGAACATGTGATGATATTCTGACACCCATCCAAGTGTGCTACCGTCATCGCGCACCGTGGAGCTAGCTGTAGTGCTCATTATTGCAAGAGTTAAGGCCTTTTGTTAAAGGTTTTAATCTCTTGCAAGCAGCTAGCTCAACCGGTGAAGCAGTACTCTGTCCGTGGGTGCCTTGACGCCAGGTAAGTCTGTTGCGGTCGAAAGAAGTGGATGTGGGTAGAGCAAGCACTTTAATATAAATAGCTCACCCAGCAATGATGGAAATAGGGAGGAAGTCAGCAAGTTCTTGTACTCGGCGAGGTCTGATGGACTGCGAGTGGGAGAGACCCCTCTTTAACGTAACAACATCTGCGGCCAGATGTTGTTTTGAGAAACTTACACAAGCCGGAGCATATGTCCGCCCTCCACTCAGGACGCTCTGTTTAGTCTGCAGCCGGGGTCGGCTTCAGTGAAGGATTCCTCCGCTATGTTTCGCAAGCCGAAATGAAGTTTTCTGGTTGGAAACTTGCACGAGACAGAGCATATGTCCACCCGCCGCTCGGGACACTCCGTCTAGTCTGCAGCTGGGGTCGGCTTCAGTCACGGCTTCCCCCGCTAAGTCATTTAAGCACACACAACCGCATCCTAGCTACCTGACTTCGGATATCCAGCCTGCTGCACGAAGAAGGAACCATTCTTCGTCCGGGAAGTCGGACCATCCGGTAGCTAGGGAGACGAGGCCTTGATCATTGGGATGTTCAGAGAAGGGATCCGTCTCTGACACACCGTCCCAGGAGTAGCATGCGGCTAAGAAACGGAAGACCGCTGCTCCTCAGACCTCGATGACAGGCTTGCTGTCACAATTGCACAGCTGATCACAGCAAGTGCAGGTGCAGCCTCCCTCAGACTCCGAATCTGAGCTGTCGGACGGTGCTGGGTTGGTCCAGTCATCTGTTCATGCAGATGCAATTAACCAAGATTTGCATCTTATTCTCTCGGATAATGAAAGGGATAAGGAAGAGGATTACCCTTCCCTTTCGGAACAGCACATGGTTGCAATGGTTTTCATCAATCAATACTACCCTGATTTTGTTCCTCCGAATCAGAATGCTGCGACAACAAGAGAGAAACTGCTGGCGTCGTTGGACGCAGACTTTATCTGGACAAAGGAGGAAGTCCTTTCTTTTCAGGTTCAGTCTAGGCAGGTGTCGCAGGCCTTTGGCCATATAGATGATACCGTATTTATCCTCTTGAGTGCGAGGAAGAAGGCTGTTTCTTATCTTCATCTTCCATATACATACCGCTTTTTGGACCACGTTTATTTAAAAATGGTCAGGGAAGATGTTCAGAGAGTTCCTCCGAGTTTGGATAAGCAGGCCGGGGATCTAGAGGTATCCTTACCTGTATCATTCACTATTTGCTCAGACACAATTGAGATGGCAATTTCTTCAAATAGAGCAAATTTGGACATTATGTCTTACACAGATCACCTTACAAGAGCTATGGCACAATGTCTCAAATGAAAAGGAATTTGAGGACGTTCATACCTCTCTTAGAGTTCTTTCCAGGTCAATTATGTATACCATGTATAACTCCGCCCTAAAAGTGGCTAATCTGGAGTTAATCAGACATGATAGATAACAAAGTGAAAAGCTCTCTCCGAGTCACTCCGGTCTCCGGACATATTATTTTCTATGACTAGCTTTCGTTAGTCTATGAACAGGCTACTAAGAAAGTGTCTAGTGCTCTGCTTTTGAAGTCGGCATATCATCGACTCGCTTCAGCAGACAAGAGTAAAGGACTGTTTTCCAGACAAAAATCGTCAAAAGGAAACTCCTCACGAGGGTACTAGAAACCCTTTTTTAATTACTCTGGAGGTTGTCAGTATAGCAACTCGGGAAAGGGGCGTAGGTCTGATTGGGACTATCAGTCAGACGCCCCTAGGCTGACGAGATGAGGCTCTTCATGGGGAGGATGTGGTTTCTCCTCCCGTAAGCCTCCAGGTCATACAGGTGATGGTTAAGACCTCTATTGCTGGCCAGTTGGCAGAAGGTTATCAAGCTCCACAAAAAACTGGATAACAGTCACGGAAGATCAGTGAGTGAGAAGTGGCTTAAGGCTATCATTCCAAGTGAAACCCCCACTAACAAGTTGTCCGCTTTGGACAAATCTTCCATCAGATTCTTTCATAAGAGAGTTTCTTCTAGCAGAAGTACAGGCTCTCTTATCAAAGGAAGCAATAGAGGTCGTCGAGAATCAGGATTCTCAAGGTTTTTACAGTCACCTGTTCCTCGTACCAAAGCCAGACGGCTCGTTCCGACCAGTGATAGACTTGATCTGGATATACAAGCTTATTGTGCCTCCCAAAATTATATATGGAGACCATTCGGTCGGTAAGGGCGAGCGTTCGAGTGAACGACTATGTAGCAAGCATAGATCTAAAGGATGCATACTGCCATGTCCTGGTACATCTGGCATTCAGAAAGTACCTGCGGTTCACCATACAAGGGAAGATGTATCAGTCCAGAGCAATGTGCTTTGGTCTGAACCTGGCTCCCTGGGCATTCACTTGAATAATGAACACGGTAATGTCATACTTCCGAGCTCATTTTTCTGCATTAATGTCAGCTTACTTGGATGACCTTCTAAAGAGATACGGCTACAGAATTATTCTTCAGAACGATGTTCAGAGTCTGCTTCTATTACTCCGACATCTCGGTTTCATCTTAAACGAGAAAAAGTTGGATGCAGCTCGGTCCAAGTTGTCTGTTCACTTGGGAATGAGCTTTGAGACTCACAACAATCTGGTTCGTCTGCCGTTACCCAGAGCGAAATTAGTCAGTTGTTATGCTCACATTTGTCTACACTCAGGCACATTAACAGTGAGGGAATTCATGCAACTGTTGGAGCTGTGCGGAGCGGCTGTGGATCTCATTCCGATGGTCCGTCTGCGTGCACATCCCCTCCAGATATTTTTTACTCAGAACGGGAGTGTGAAGATGCTTTTGCTCGAACCAGTATTGTTTTAACAGACCTAGTAAAACAAAGGCTTCAGATTTGGGCAGATATTCAGTGGTTAACTCAAGGAGTTCCGCTGCAACTGCCAGATCCAGCTTTCATGATTATGACGGATGCGAGTCAGTCAGTTTGGGGTGCGACCCTAAGACCTGCAGACTTGAAGTGTCAGGGTCTTTGGGACTCTCGGTTCCAGGAGAAACACATTAACATCAAAGAGATGATGTCAATATGGCTAGTGCTACAACATTGGATTCACATAATAGCAGACGCCCATGTTCAGATTTTGTCGGACAACTTGACTATAGTAGCATACCTCGGGAACCAGGGCAGCACCCATTTATTTCCGTTATGCCAACTAACGGAGAAGATTCTATACGTCATGAATCATCATGTTCAGCTTTCTGTCCACCATATACCGGGTCGTCTGAACACACTAGCAGACTCGCTCTCTCGGAAAGGTTGCCTGTTGCAGTCAGAGTGGACGCTCACGCGAGTATTTGGGCAGATTTGCTACCAGTGGGATCGCCCGTGATAGATCTGTTTGTGATGCACCGGAACAATCAGTTACCAACGTTCATGTCGCCATGCCCTGACCATCGAGCGTACGCAGTAGACGCTCTGTCAATCTCATGGGAATGAATGATAGGATATGCGTATCCTCCAATTCCGTTGATTCAGTAGATTATGTTAAAGATCAAACAGTCTCGTTGTGAAATCCTACTAGTAGCACCTCTGTCGTCACAGAAACCTTGTATCATTCTTCTCAGGTGTCTGTTATGGGACGTTCCCCGGAAGCTTCCTCCACGAGAGGACCTTCTTTATCAGGGGAAGTATTTGTTCTTCATGTCCTTCTCCGCCCTTAGTGGCATTATGGAGTCGGTTAGATGTGAGGGAACCATTGCGGTTCCTATATTATTTGATGACTAACACAAGAACGATTGAAGTAATGTGGGTGAGGAGGGTTTGATATGACTTCGAATCCCCCCCAGCACCCCCCCCCCCCCTCCGCCAATGTGTTAAGAGGCGATTACCTGGCAAGATGCTGTTTTCTTCCTGTAAGCCTTGTATGAGTTAAAGTACATACACACATTTCATGACTCCTCGATTGGCGGCTGGGTCATGTTCTATGGCGACGTCATGGGCACATCCACTTTTTCGTTGGTTGGTTTCCTGTGGTTGTTCGTCTATATGTCACATACGAGCGCATAATTCATCATCAATAAATTGCTAGTCTTTGAGTGAGTACCTCGGAGGCTGTCTAGTCAGTTAACTGGTATTCAGATGCTTACATGCGGGATTCCAATGCTCACGCGCATATTAAATGAATTATTAGGCGGACACATTATTGTATGTTATGGACCTTAGAAATAATGAATTATTTCAGGGGCGGTCCGTGACGAGTCTGTTAATCATAGCTCATTCCATTTCTAGATCCAGATTTCTATTAATGTCGGTACCCAATCGAATACACTGTGTCTTACACTCTCGTATATTCGCACATTTCTAGATTCATAGATATCTGACAGTACATGTCGGGGAGTGTTATTACTGGAATTTATTGTACATCTGAATGAGGTCGCCTGTGGGTTACCTCGAAAGAGTGTTTACTCTCCAGAGATCATCCGTTGTGATTCTATTGGACATGTGTATGTTATTTATTATATCACTGGTTTTCGACCTATCTACGTATGCCGACTCCGGTATATGTTACAAGCAGGTGATATTAATTACTGGGATCACCACTATAGCCTTAGCTTCTGAAGTGGCATTAAGCACCAATTTTTTAATAATAATTAATACCTGAGTGCCTGCTCAACGAATATTTATATTGTTTTTTTGTACCACTTTTACTGATTCCAGATCACTCCCCTCTTTCTTTTTGAAGAAGATTCCTTCAAAAGGGGGGGGGGAGGGATTTTTTACCTCTTCTCCAGTTTGATAAGTATGTAACTATGAGTGAAGCGGTTTTGTCTGTAATTATATCCTGCATACAGCTTGGGTTTTATTGTATATGGTGTATGTCTCATTCTCAAATACACCATCCTAATTTTGGGGGCTTAGTCTGGGCTAGCCTTAAAAATTGGGAACTTGTTACATTCAAATTAGCATAGTCTTCATGCTAAGAATATGGAATTACTTGAACTGGGCTCCTTTTTATGATATGTCTTCTCTATTACGGTATAGAGAGACATACATGTAATTCCTAATAATTGTAATTTCCTTTCACCTTGGATTACAGGATTGGAACTATGTTGATCTACTAATTCTGAAGTTCTGAGCCTTCCGCCTTTTTACGATTCAGCTAGTCTGGGTCATTGGGTTATAGTGTAAAAATATAAATTTAAAGTAATTTGTATATTTTTATACTTACCAATGGCCTAGACGGAGATGGCCCTCCCATGAGTGGGCACTCATTCCTCCCCGCTGAATTATTATGTAGTACTCTCTTCTACAAAGAATGATGTTGGTGCCAATTCCAATCACTTCCTGACGGCTGCGCATGCGCGGAGAGTAAATGTATGTAGGGCCAGATAGAACTTTTAATTTTCGGTTTTGCAAGCAAATTTTGGGGATTGGAGGGTTCAAAATTTGTGTTTGGCCCTTCATAACTTTGAGTTAGCACCAACTAGTCTGGGCCCTTGGTAAGTATAAAAATATACAAATTACTTTAAATTTATAATTTTTCAATTTTCTATCCTAATGCCTTAAGTACAAGAAGGCAGATGAGTATACATCAACTCTTTTTCAGGGCGCAGGATGTCAAAGTGCGGAAACGATATGTCAATTTAGTAGATAAAACAAAAGAAAATGGAGGTGACGTGAGGATATTTTCAAGTCTGCATGTTTCTGGTGAACGTAAGTTTCATTTTCTTTTCTTAACTGGTAGAGTGCTAAATTATTTTTTAAAGGTGATTTGTAACTCGAGTATTTTTTTTCAAAGGTACCATACTATGAACAAAAGGAGCCCCTGTGTAGTAAGATTTTGTTCATAAACAATTGTTTTATTACAATTTATTGGAGCGTGCCCTTATCACTCTTCAATAAATTGTAATGAAATAATTTGCTTCAACATTTTTGGTGTTTCAACTGCTGAGCAAACAAGGTAAAGAATGCTGTATAAAGCCACTATAGTGGCTTTCAGCACTTTTCAGTACAGCCCTGATAGTGGCTTCTAGCACACAACCAGTTAATAAAAATTTAGACAAAATGTATTTGCAGTAAATTTTGTGATAATTGGATTTGGCACAATAGAGTAAAACGTTTTCATTTTCTAAAGGGAATAAATTGTTTTCTTTACAGTTTGTTGAGGGTTATTATATTAAGGGTTATATAACCCTCAACAAACTGTAAAGAAAACCGTTTGTTGAGGGTTATATAATCCTTAAAATCCTCATCTCATGCATTTTTAACTCACCTGACTGAAAGTTAGTTTGATCTATTGCCATCACTTTGAATTCATCGCCTGTCACCCGGCGTCTGTCATGAGTTAACTTTTGGAACATTCTTCTTCAAAACTACTGGGTCAAATTCAAACATATATGGCACAGACCATCTTTGGATTATACCCTTTCCAGATTTTTAAAAATTTTGTTCAATTGAAGCTGCAGCCATCTTCGTGCTGGGGTTAATGCCCAAAGATGGCATTAACTATGAACCACCAAAGAGAATAATATCTTCTCATGAACCACCAAAGAGAATGCTGTGATATTTGGTATGGAACTTAATTTGGGGGTGAAGATTAAAGGTTGTTCAAGGCAAGTTTGTAGGTCAATATTTGGGATCTTTGGGAGCATGCTCATTTTGGGCTCCTCCCAAAATTTTTATTTCAAGAATCGATGGGCTGTCTTGAACCAAATTTGGCATGTAGTATAATTAGGTCATAAGTATTTGATTGATGTGTGTAAAAAAAAAATGCAGCCACCATGGGAACCCCAGGAGCTGAAAATAACAAAACTGGGAATGCCCATTTTTCAAAAACTTCATGGACCAGAATATCGTTTTTGGTATGCAGCTAATCAGATGGGCCAAATGAATTGCTATTGGTTTTGTCATGTGGTGCTGTAGAGGGATGCTCATTTTAACACTGTTGGCAATGGGAAAATCCATTGTCATCATCTTGTGCTTCATCAATCAAGTATTCTTCTTCAGAACCTTTGGGCCAAATCTGAACTAATTTGGTATCAAGCTTCTTGGTGGAGTATATTCTTTTGACTTTCTTTCCCCAAAAGTTGTAACTCTTGAGACTGGGGTTAATGCCCCAAAAGCCTAAAAGTCTTTAAAAATCTTCATCTCATGGACTACCAGAGAGAATGCTTTGATACTTATTATGAAACTTCCTTTGGTGGTGAAGATTAAAACTTTTTCAATGTAAGTTGGCAGATTAATATTAGGGCTCTCTGTGGTAGCATGCCTACTTTTGGCTCCACCAAAATTTTTATACCACCCATAACGAGTTGTGGGGTGGGTGGTTATACTGAAATCATCTGTCTGTCCATCTATCCATGCATCCGTCTATCCATAGACATAATTTTGTCCAGAGATTTTCTCAAACTTTTCTGGTCTAATCTACTCGAAACTTGGTATGAATGTTCACCACCACAGGACCCTGTGCATCTGTGATTATAGTTCTGGTCAGTTTATTTTTGCCAGAATTATGCCCCTTTTTGACTTGAAATAGCAGCAGCATAGGCCTGAATATTCTCAGCTGTTTATGGGTTAATTCATTTGAAACTTGGTATGGATGTTCACTACCATGAGATCCTGTGTACCTATAGTTTCGATCAGACCTTTTTTGCCGGAGTTATTTCCCCTTTGATGTTAAAATGTTCATGCCGACAGGGAGTATGTTTGAGCTAATTTGAACCCAGTTGGGCATACAGTATAATTGAGTCATAAGTACTTGATTTATGCTGTCATTTGTTTTTCAGCAGCCCAGTGGGAACCCCAGGAGCTAAAAAGAAAAAAAATTCAAATGGTCATATTTCAAAAGCTGCTCAGACGAGAATATAGTTTTTAGCTCACCTGACTGCAAGTCAGTGTGAGCTATTGCCATCACTTGGCATCCATTGTCCGTCATCCGTTAACTTTTGCAAACTTGGCTTCTTCTTCACAGCCATTCACCCAAATTCAGACATATATTGCACAAACCTTCCCTGGAGTATACCCTTTCTATTTTGTTCAAATGAAGCGGCTGCCTTCTTTGGATTCTGGTTTATGCCCCAAAAGGTTAAAAACCTTTAAAAATCTTCTCATGAACCACCAGAGGGAATGCCTTGATATTTGGTATGGGACATCCTTTGGTGTAGAAGATTAAAGTTTGTTCAAGGGAAGTTGATAGGTCAGTATCTGGGCTCTCTGTGGGGGCATGTCCATTTTGGGCTCTGCCCAAAACTTCTATTTCAATAACCGGTGGGCCAACTTCAACCAAATTTGGCATGTAGTTTAAGTGGGTCCTAAGTAATTGATTGATTCCTAAAAAACAATATTTTTATACTGTACCAATGACTCAGAACTCTTAAATTTTAGGGCCAAACACAAATTTTGCCCCCCACCCCCCCCTCCCCATCCCCAAAATTTGCATCAAAATCCAAAAATTAGATGTCCTATGTGGTCCTCCATACTTTTATCCACTGCGCATGCGCAGTGTCAAGGAAGTCCAAAATTGGAGCCAAATCCTCATTCTTTGTTTGGCCCTTCAATCAGTAACATCTCACTGATATCTATGCTTATAATCTCAGTTTAAATGATGCCAGACATATAATCATGAAAGAAATGGTGGATCTAAGGATGAAATAAAAGGATGAGAGGAAGGAACAGTGGAAGGATATGTTCAGGGCTGTAACTTATAATTTTTATGCAAAATTATTTCATGTTCCCCAATTTCAGGGCATGGGCCCTGATGGGCCTGATATTTTCATTCTTGCTATGAAATGTCCATTGTCTGGCCGGGCCAACATTGGGGGTTTAGGGGATATTATTATTAGGGGCTGCCTCCAAAATAAGGTAGTGTTAGGGTTAGGAGTGGGGTGGGGTTAGGGTTAGGGGTAGCCCCAGAGTTGGGCTTAAGGTTGGGGAGGGTTAGGTCCCGGGGGAGGGGGGGAGGGGTTTAGTTTTAGTAGCCCCTAAACCGAAAAATAGCTCCTAATCCTATTGGTTTGGCTAGGGTGGGGTGGGGTCAGGGGTGGGGTGGGGTGGGAGTTAGGGTTAGGGGTAGCACCAGAGTAGGGCGTAAGGTTTGGGGGGGGTTAGGTCCTGGCGGTGGGTGGGGGTTAGGGTCTGGGGTGGGCTTTTAGGGTTTAGGGTCAGGGTGGGGTAGGGTTAGGGTGTGTTTTTTGGGTGGAGGGGTGGGGTTAGGGTTAAATATAAGTTCTAGGGTGGAGGGGGTGGGGTTCGGGGTAAAATAAGGTTTTGGACATACAAAATGTTTTTTTTGGTAGCCCATAAACCCGAAATGTTGCAGCACCCGTCTGTCCGTCTGTCCGTCAACAATTCAATACGGCTAGAGGCCGTATTTATGAACCGATCTTTACAAAACTTCTTAGGTACCTTTGTTATGACCGTGGGAAGCGAACGAGTGTTTTTGGGTCCAATCCGAAATTCAAGTTGGCCACTGGTGGCCATTTTGTACAGACTTAGGTGAAATCAGATTTTTTGCGCTGAACTTCCATATGAAAGCGCTGATTTGAATAATTTTTTGTATGAATGTTTAGTACCATGAGATACATCACATATAATACAGGTTTTTTTCTCGTACGTAAATTATGCAAATTAGACTAACTTTGATGTATTTAGTGTTACTTTCAGCACTGTAAGTGCAAATGCCAATACGGCTCGGGCTAGAGGCCGTATTTATAAACCGATCTTTACGAAACTTCTTGGGTACCTTTGGTATCACTGTGGGACGAGAACAAGTGTTTTTGGGTGCAGTCCGAAATTCAAGATGGCCGATGGCAGCCATTTTGTACAAAATTAGGTGCAATCAGATTTTTGTACAGAACTTCCAAATGAAAGTGCTGATTTGAAAAAAATTTTGTGTGAATGTTTAGTACCATGGGATACATCACATATAATATGGGTTTTTTTCTCGTGCAGAAATTATGCAAATTAGATGAACTTGGATTTTTTCAGTGCTACTTACACACAGTAAGTACACATGTCAATACGGCTCGGGCTAGAGGCTGTATTTATCAACCGATCTTCACAAAACTTCTTGGGTACCTCTGTTATCACCTTGGGACGAGAACGAGTGTTTTTGGGTGCGGTCCAAAATTCAAGATGGCTGCCAGTGGCCATTTTGTACCAAAATTAGGTCTAATCAGTTTTTTGTACACAACTTCTATATGGCTCAGGCTAGAGGCCTTATTTATGAAACGATCTTTACGAAACTTCTTGGGTACCTTTGTTATCACTGTGGGATGAGATCGAGTGTTTTTGGGTGTGGTCCGAAATTCAAGATGGCCACCAGCAGCCATTTTGTACCAAAATTAGTGCAATCAGTCTTTTGTACAGAACTTCTGTATGAAAGTTCTGATTTGAATAAATTTTTGTATGAATGTTTAGTAAAATGGAATACATCACATACAGTACGGTTTTTTTTCTCGTGCAGAAATTATGCAAGTTAGATGAATTTTTATTTATTTAGTGCTACTTATACTCTGTAAGTGCACATGTCAATACGGCTTGGGCTACAGGCTGTATTTATCAACCGATCTTCACGAAACTTCTTGGGTACCTTTGTTATCACCTTGGGACGAGAACGAGTGTTTCTGTGTGCGGTCCAAAATTCAAGATGGCTGCCAGTGGCCATTTTGTACCGAAGTTAGGTCCAATCAGTTTTTTGTCACAACTTCTATACAGCTCGTATTTATGAACTGATCTTCACGAAACTTCTTGGCTACCTTTGTTTTCACCTTGGGACAGGAATGAGTGTGTTTTGGGGTGCCTTTGTTATCACTGTGCTATGAGAACAAATATTTTGGGGTTCAGTCAGACCCACTCTGGGACTCAAAGATTTCTTTTCTAGTTTAGCATCTGACTGTCACACACCTTTACAATACTTTACCTATACATTTGTTACAGGCTACGGTCAGTATTTATGTACAGACCGTTACAATACTTTATATGTACCTTTGTTATCAGGTCATTACCTAGATGTTTGTCATTACTGTGTCACATACTATACATGTACATGTCTTTACAAGTTGAGCTACAGTGTCATTGACACTTTCATTGTAATTATTTTTACTGAAAATTCTTGGGAGTTTTGGCTTGGTAACAGAATGTTTATTCTGTTTTTCCCCATGGCATTTCTGTCATCCATCTACCATCTGATGTACTGCAGTTTCTTCCCAGGAAGCCTCTGTTTTACATCGGATAGTGTTAAAATTAGTTACTGATTTCGGGCCATATTTTCAGTGTCTGGAGTCTTGTTTCCAGTTTTTATTCACTTCTGTTTACGTTGACAACGGTTACTTCAGACAGTGATTCCTTGTCTTCTATTAGTTCTGCTCATAGCCAGATACATTAATATTGTCCATAAGTGTAACATTAATTTTTAGACATGTTTTAAAATTTTTGTCGACACTTAGGCTTTTTTGGGATACATTTGGGCTCATCTTTCCCATTGGGAACTTGGGCTCATCTTGAAATTTTTTCGAAAATTTTTTCTTTTGATTTATTTTTCGAAATGTTTGTAATGGATTATTTTATTATCATGTATCTTATTTTCAAGGACTAGTGCGAGTACGATGACTTAAAATTTTTTCAAAATGAAAGAATTTTGTTCAAATTGTAATTCGAGGAAGTCTTTCTCTGATTCTCATGCTCAATGTATTTCTCGTAGTCAGTGTACTCGCCCTAATTCTTGCTCTGTGTGTGCCAATTGGGATGACTAATGTTGGAGACGTGTGTCACTGTATATTGTTAGTGGTGAGAGGTCCATGCCGGCCCTCTCGCCATAGGGTCACTCTAGTTTTTCAGTCTCTTTTTTAGAGGAACAAGAACAGGGTGACGTTTCCATGATGTCTTCAAGAAGTGTGCCTCCGTCGTCACAGTCAAATGAAGAGCTAGCGGCTAAAGTGCTCAATGAAATTTGGCAAATGCCTAAGAGGTCCCTAGTAGGATCGACGTCATTGTGGCCCGCTAGCTCGACCAGTGGAGCAGTCATTCACGAAATGGTTGTGACACTGTTTCCGTCCGTTGTGGTCCAGGAAAGGAGATCGGGAGTTGCGAGCATTATAAACACGGATCGTGTACACCCGGCGACGACGGATCGGAGGATGGAAAGGAGGAAGCCAGTCAGTCCGGTAGCTAGCTTGTCCAGGTCTGTCCGGACTGCGAGCCCCCTCTCTCTTACAACAACATCTGGGCCCAGATGTTGTTGTACGTAACATTCATCAGTTGGAGCATACGTCCACTTCTCCTGCTTGGGACGCTCTGTCGTATAGACAGTCCGGTGCAGCTAGTCTATTGGCTTCCTCATCCTCATGGCAGCACACACGACCGCAGCTTGGCTACATGACGCAGATATCCAGCCTGCTTCACCGACCAGGGATTCCATGTCGATCAGGTCACACCATCCGGTAGCCAAGGACACAAGGCCTTACCAGACGGGACGTTTGCATAAAAGAAGTATGCAGGAATTAACGTCCCAGGAGCTTCCAGCCGCTAAATCACATAAGACTACAGCTCCTTAGGCCTCCGTGACGGACTTGCTATCACAGATAGCTCAACTCATTGCATCATCCCAGCAGCCAGCAGAAACTTTTTCAGAACAGGAACTGTCTGAGGAAGCTGGGTCAGTTTGCTCCCCTGCAGAGTCAGAAAGGGACGACCAAGAATATCATGTGGTTCAGTCGGATGGTGAAAGGGAATTGGCAGAGCTGGAATTTTCCCTTTCCGAATGACATAAGGTGGCCGTAGGTTTCATCCGGCAACACCTTCCAGAAGTTATTCCTCCAGACCAAATTGCTTCATCACCTGATAAGAGACTGATAGCGTCACTGGACACAGACTTTTTAGGCCGGAATAGGGACATTGTGCCTTAGTTTCCGACCCAGTCCAGTCATGTCACACGGACATTTGAACTTCTGAATGACGCAGTATTCAAGCTACCCTCTAAGACTGGCAAATGTGGTTTTATCGCCTCACACTGTACAGATGCCTTTCATCAATAATAGAAATAAATTTGAAATGGCAGGACAGGGCATGCAGAGAGTTCCTCTGCATTTGGACGACCAGGCAGAAGACTTGGAGTTGTCATTGCCGGTGTCCATGTCGATTCACTCCAGTACGCTGGAGACGACAATCTCGTCTAACAGAATCAGTTTAGACGTATTATCTTATGCAGATCATCTTACCAGAGCATTATTATTACGTCTCGAAGGGAAAGAATTCCAGGATGTTCAAACTTCCTTAAGAGTTCTTTCGAAGGCCATAGCATATTCTACGTATAACTCCGCCCTTTCAGTGGCAGATCTGGAGTTAGATGTGATGCTGCCCTGGCTGCATCCACAAGAGTGGATAGTAAGGTGAAAAACTCTCTTCGAGTCGCTCCGGTCTCCAGAAAGCTTCTCTTCAACAGATAGCTTTCTATAATCTGTGATCAGATTACTAAGAAAGCTTCGGATTCTCTGCTTTACAAATCCGCTTCCAAAAAGTCGGTCTCAGCAGAGAGGAGTAAGGCAGGCACTTTGGGGGGCGAATACGTCCAAGGGAAGTAGAGGATCTAAGTCTTACTCTAGAGACCGTCAGAGTAGTGACTCAGGTAGGGGGCATAATGCTGGCCGAGATAACCGGTCAGACGGGTCGTGGAGGACGTGGTTTCTCCTCCCGCAAGCCTCACAGGGGCAGGAGGTGATGGTCTAAACCTCTATTGCGTTCCAGTCGGCGGAAGGCTGTCGAGATTCTTAACCAGTTGGTTGTCAATTATGGACCCATGGGTACAAGGGGTTATTTCCGAAGGTCTAAAACTGTCCTTCAAGGAAAAACCTCTGTTAACTCGAAGGCCACGCTGGACTCAGTTTCCGTCAAGACGTTCAGAAGAGGGATTCGCTTCTATCAGAAGTTCAGTCTCTTCTGGACAAGAACGCTATAGAGGTTGTAGAAAACCAGGAATCTCCAGGTTTCTACAGTCACCTATTCCTGGTTCCAAAACCAGACGGCTCGCTTCGTCCAGTTATAGATTTGAGCTGGATAAACAAGCTGACCATGGCTCAAAAATTTTATATGGAGACCATCCGATCGGTCAGAGCGAGCATTCGAGTGAACCATTATGCTGCGAGCATAGATCTCAAGGATGCAAACTTTCACATCATGGTACATCCGGCGTTCAGAAAGTATCTTCGCTTTGCTGTCCTAGGAGTCGTTTATCAGTTCCGAGCAATGTGCTTCGGTCTGAATCTAGCGCCCTGGGCCTTCACTCAAATAATGAACTCAGTAATGACTCATTTCCGGGCTCATTGGTCTGTAGTAATGCCGGCCTACTTGGACAACATTCTTCAGAGGTATGCAACAAGTTAATGCATCAGAACGATGTTCAGGGTCTGCTTCAATTGCTCCGATGTCTCGGTTTCATAGTAAATGATAAGAAGTCAGATCTAGTGCCGTTTCAAGTCATTCACCCACCTGGGAATGAGCTTTGAGAGGCACCACAATCTCATTCGTCTGTCGTTAACCAGAGCGAAATTAGTCAGTTGTTACGCTCGCTTTTGTCTTCACTCAGTTGTCATAACAGTGAGAGAATTCATGAGACTGACAGGTTTGTGCGGAGCCACTGTGGATCTTATTCCGATTGGGCGGCTACACACTCGTCCACTCCAGATATTTTTTACTCAGAATTGGAGTGTGAAGACTCATTCGCTCAAAACGAACATCGTCTTGTCAAATCAAGTGAAACAAGAGATTCAGACTTCGGCAGATATTCAGTGGTTAGCTCAGGGAGTACCACTGCAACTGCCGGATCTGCTTTTTATGATAATGACGGATGCGAGTCAAACGGGTTGGAGCTCAACTTTGAGCCCAACAGATTCGAGGTGCCAGGGTCTTTGGGATCCTCAGTTCCTAAACAAGCACATAAACATCAAAGAGATCATGTCAATTTGGCTTGCGCTATGTCAGTGGATGAACATTCTTCAGAATTTGCATGTTCAAATTCTGTCCGACAATTCGACAGTAGTAGCGTATATTCGGAACCAGGGAGGCACTTATTCCATTCCATTGTTCAATCTAACAGAAAGAATCCTTCTGTTTGGTCTAGAGCATCAAGTTCTTCTATTGGTCCATCATATTCCGGGTCACATAAACATCAAAGAGATCATGTCAATTTGGCTTGCGCTATGTCAGTGGATGAACATTCTTCAGAATTTGCATGTTCAAATTCTGTCCGACAATTCGACAGTAGTAGCGTATATTCGGAACCAGGGAGGCACTTATTCCATTCCATTGTTCAATCTAACAGAAAGAATCCTTCTGTTTGGTCTAGAGCATCAAGTTCTTCTATTGGTCCATCATATTCCGGGTCGTCTGAACGTTCTAGCGGACTCCCTTTCTCGGAAAGGTTGTATGTTGCCATCAGAATGGACTCTGAACAAACGAGTATTCAATCAGATTTGCTACCAATGGGATCGTCCTATGATAGACTTATTTGCGACGCATCTCAACAATCAGTTGCAGACGTATGTGTCGCCATGTCTGGATCCTCGAGCGTTTGCAATAGACGCTCTATCGATCTTGTGGGACAGAATAATAGGATATGCGTATCCTTCAGCGCCGCTGATTTAGCAGATATTGCTCAAGATAAAACAATCACAATGCAAGATTCTGTTGGTAGCATCTCTGTCTTCACAGAGACCGTGGATAAATCTACTCAGATATCTGTTGTGGGACATTCTGCAGAAGCTTCCTCCACGGGAGGACCTTCTTTCGCGGCAAAATCACACAACTGCATCACAACCCGCAAGGTCTCAACCTTCACATATTTCCGTTGTGCGGTCCTTCTTGCATGGCATGCATTTTACAGGACGAGCAGTGGACACAATTTCTAACTGTTGAAGGACCTCCTCTTCGCTAACTTATGCTGCTAAGTGGAAGGTTTTCTCTCGGTGGTGTAGGGATCATTCTATTGATATTTATGATCCCTCCATTCCAGACATTGCTAATTTTCTGGTCTACTTGTTTGAGATCAAACTGCAGACAATAACTATTAATGTTTATAGGTCTATGCTATCGGATACCTATGCTTATCATGATAGCTTACAGATTGGATCTAATGTCTCATTATCTAAGTTGGGGAAAAACTTTCGATAAATAGACCTAGAAACCTTAGGTTAATTCCTAAGTGGAATTTAGCTTAGGTTCTTTTGAAGCTAAAAGAAGTGCCATTTGAACCTCTTGATACAGTGGTTTTCAAATACTTATCTTATAAGACAACTTTTCTCTAAGCCTTCTCTTCTGCTAGAAGAGTTAGTGAGCTTCATGCACTATCTGTTAATGATTCTCACTATCGTAGTGTTGGTAATACTATTACTTTAACTACTAATGTTGGATTTTTGGCTAAGAATCAGGCTACTAATAAGTCTCCTAAACCTATTGTTATTAAGGCTCTTCCGTCTTCAGACAGTCATAGGCCTTTGCTTTGTCCAGTCAGAGCTATGCGTATTTACAAACGTAGATCTGAGTTTTTCAGAAAGGGACATAAGTGTTTCTTTCTGTCTTTGCTGCCTAATAGAAGGGACATTACGGTCCATTCTATTGCAAGGTGGATTCAATTAACTATCCGTACTGCTTATGAAAAATTATCTTCATCTCGGCAGTCTGTGCTTAAGATTTCGGCGCATGAAGTAAGAGCGCTGTCTACATCTTAGGCTTATGCTAATAGTGTTGCTATTACCGATTTGATGAAGGCTGCATATTGGTCTCAGCCTTCCACGTTCACAAAGTTTTATCTTAGAAATATTGAGTCCATTTCTGGCAACCTGCGCGTTGTTTAGGTTCGTTATCTGTTGCTCAGAATGTCATCCACTAAACAGTTGCAACTATACTTATGCAGGCTTTCTGTTCTGGCAGTATCTCTGTCCTGCTACCCTCTTCGTTCTGGGGTATTTGACCCAGAGCAATGGGAAGTTGGGGGGGGGGGGGGGGGGGGGTGGCGTGTTCCCTTATATCACCTGCTTTATAGTGAAAAGCAAAGGAATACCTCCTCTGGCGTCAGTAATTCCGAGTCGGTGCCGGGATGGTTTTAAAGTGTAAAGCTAATGTCTATCTCATTTATGTAATATTTTTAAAGTGTAGCTTGGTGTGAAGCATTTGTATATGTCACGTGTCATATGAGCGTTAATATACAATCCTCGGACACTTTTAAATGAGTATAAAGAGTCTCATTCTCTGGACTATCTTTATTTATTGGCTTTCCTTTAACAAATTAGTATAATGGTTATACTGGATGTTAATAGAGATCATTGATGTTATTGTGCTCAATTACGGAATGGTATTGTGTCTTTCTTTTTTGCTATAAACAAGAAAGATACATGAAAAGCCTGTTCTCCTCTTCTCCTTGAGGGGATAATTCTGTTTACATGTAATTGAGTCCATTGGATTATCCTTTATATCCTAGGCCCTTCAACTAAGTCTGGGTCATTGGTACAGTATAAAAATGTTAAAAAATTTATAGTAATTTATATATTTTTTATACTTACCAATTACCCAAACGTGGATGGCCCTCCCATGAGTTGGGAACTCATACCTCCCCACTGATTACATGAAGCTTATCAGGCACTGGTTGTAAGAATGAGGACTTGGCTCCAATTTCAAACTTCCTTGACACTGCGCATACGCTGTGGATAAAAGTATGGAGGGCCACATAGGACATCTAATTTTTGGATTTTGATGCAAATTTGGGGGGTTGGGGGGGGGGGGGGGGGGAATTTGTGTTTGGCCCTAGAATTTAAGAGTTAGCACCAGCTAAGTCTGTGTCATTGGTAAGTATAAAAAATATATCAATTACTATAAATTTTTTAACTTTCACAGCCCTGTGACAACCCTGGGGGCTAAAAACAGAAAAAATTCAAAAGCCCATATATCCCAAACCACAAGGAACAGAGAACAGTTGTTTGGTATGAAGCATCCTTAGGACCGGAAGAAGGGATTGGTTAAAAAAAATTGCCACCAGTTCAATCAGGGTACCCAGTTGAGGTTATTGAAAAAATGATGAGTCAGCATTTTTGCGGTAGTTTATCCTGAAGGATTTTTCATTCAATGAGAACTTTGACGTATTGTTCTTAAAATAACAAACCTTCAGTTATGAACATTGTTATCTTGTTATTTTAATCTGAAAATTTTGTGGACTTTTGTTTGTTTTGCAAAGATTTTATTTTATGTTGAATGAACCATTTCAATGCTGGAAAACATCTGATAACTGTATGCATGTCTTTAATGTAACCCTCTGAAGACTGCAGTGTGGGTTCCAAAGATTTTATTGATGCCATGAACAAATAAAAACCCTTTCAATACTGTAGTTGTATTTTTCTGGTTTCTTGAAAAAAAATTGATCTGATTACTGTATGAATATCTTTAATTTAACCCTCTCATGACTTCAGTGTGTTTTTTCCAAAGATTTTATTTCATGATGAACATTTTCATTACTGTGCACATATAAGTTATTTCATGTTGAATGAACCCTTTCAATGCCGGAAACTGTTATATGATTCCTGTGTGCATGTCTTTTTTGGGGAGGGGGGGGGGGGGCAGGGGGTGAGGGGGGGGGGGGGGGGGTAGAGAGAACCATAGTAGTTGAAAAACAAAAAATCACAGAACAGATCTTGCTTGAAAGCTTTCCTAGGATCAGCAGAAATGAATGGCCAAAAAAAGTTGCCTTTTTTGTGTCATAGCAAATCAAAAAATTGCTCTTGCTGTTGATCACTTACTGATGCACTCATCTCTTTTGACACCTTGAGCCAGGTGAGCATTTTAAGCTCACAGGAGCCTCTGGTTTGGTATGAAGCTTCTTCAGGACCAGTGGAATCAGATGGACAAAAAAAAGTGCTATTGGTTTTTTCATGAAATGTCATAGGGGATGTGGGGCTGCACGATAGTCAAAACTGAATACCGATATCAGTATTCAACAAACTACCGCGGTATACCGGTATATCGAAAACTGTTCAGAAAAATGATGATTAGTACCACAGTCGAGGCTTGAGGCATCACAGTCGTAACGAAATAGCATGCCTTGATGACGTGATTCGAAAAACCTCTATCAAGACAGACGATATCAAAATTTATTATTTTAAAAAAAAGTTAATCAGATTTTCAAAAAAAAAATTCTGCAGAACAATATCATGTGACCCCTTATTGGAGCAAGCTCAACGAGCTTGTTCCAATGAGGGATCACATG
The DNA here is from genome assembly GCA_031216915.1 of Pictodentalium vernedei. NCBI lineage: Eukaryota > Metazoa > Mollusca > Scaphopoda > Dentaliida > Dentaliidae > Pictodentalium > Pictodentalium vernedei. The sequence continues at coordinate 392,501,185 of CM062294.1, forward strand.
ATATAGTTTTGTTGAAATTTTTTAACCTTAATTTTTCTAACTACTGAATTTGCATATTACGTGAGCGCATGCAGACAATCAATTGGATAAAGGCATAATATTATTCATTCGGGGGCTACAGTTAAAAAACTCAAGACATGTTGAAAATTAAATTGTGGGTAAATGAATAATGACGAGAAACTGATATTTTTGTAATTGCACTGGTATTCAATCGATATTGGTTTGAATACCGGTATTATGGGTTTATTGATATACTGCGCAGCCCTAGGGGGATGCCCATTTTAACACTGTTTGTAATTGGAAAATCCAAATCGTTGTCTTTCTTGTGCTCTGTCAACTAAGTCTTCTTCTTCAGAACTTTTTGGCCAATCTAAACTAATTTGGTACAAAGCATCTAAGAGTCTACTCTTCTGAATTTTTTCCCAGAAAGTTGTTACTCCTCTTGGGTGGAGTTGAGAGAACCCCAGAATCTAAAAACAAATCACATTTCGTGCAGGCACTTTTTTTAAGACTCCACAGAACAAAGCTTTGTTTTTTCCTGAGAAGCTTTCCTAGGACCAGCAGAAATGAATGGCCAAAAAAATTGCTTTTGGTTGTGTCATGGCAAATAAAAAAATTGCTATTTCTTTCCATTACTCACTGACACACTCATCTCTTTTGATAACTTGAGCCAGGTGAGCGTTTTAGGCTCACTTAAGGCTCTAGTTTTATATGTCAACACTAGCCATGCCATGATTATTAGATATGCTAATTGACTAGTAACCAATAATAGTCGATGAGCAGTCAGTTAATCATACCTACTGACTTACAAATTAATGGCTAAAGTTGACACCAGAAATGTAATACCGAATTCAGTCCATATGTAACAGTATATTGTCAGGACCGTAAGAACTAATTTAAGACCCCTCAATAAACAATTCTGAAGGAATGACAACTGAACCAGTTTGAAGTTTTTATTCCATTGTCCCATTTCAACAATAGGTTTAAACAATCTTGATAGGACAAACAATCCTGCTCCGGAACATAATTACCCAAAATATGAAATTTTTATACTGTACCAATGACCCAGACATAGCTGGTGCTAACTCTTAAAAATCAAGGGCCAAACACAAATTTTGCCCCCCAATCCCCAAAATTTGCATCTAAAACCAAAGAAATCATGTCCTGAATGGCCCTCCATACTTTGCCTCAACTGCGCATGCGCAGTGTCAAGGAGGTCCCAAAATTGGCGCCAATTATCATTCTTTGTTTGGCCCTTCATCAGTTCACATCTGACTGATCTTTGTGCTTGTAAATCTCAGTTTAAATGATGCCAGACACATAAATATTAGAGAAATGGTGGATCTAAAGAGGAAATAGAAGGAGGAGAGGAAAAATGAGTGACAGAAAATAATCAGGGCTGTAACTTAAAATTTTTTTATGAAATTATGTTAAGTTACCTTTCGAGGCATGGGCCTGTTGTTTTCATTCTTGCTATAAAGTTACACTGCTTGTTCAGTGTTTCCTCTCTCCCTTTCCTTTAAGTCCCCCTTGCTATTCTCCCATGCTTTTGGCATGTTTTCTGTAATATTATTACTAAAATTTCTTGGGAGTTTTAGCTGAGTAACAGAATGAATTCTGTTCTTTTCCCCATGTTTACGTCCTCACCCATGGGTGTTTTGGCGTAGTGTTCTGCATCTACCATCTGATCTTCTGCAGTTTCTTCCCCGGAAATCTCTGTTTTGCATCAGATAGTGTATTATTGGTAACTGATTTCGGGCCATGGTTATCAGTGCCTGGAGTCATGTTTCTGGTGTTTATACACTTCTTGTTTACATTGACAACAGTCTCTGTGGAGGGGGATTTCTTGTCTTTGTGTTAGTTTAATCATAACAAGATACATTATTATTATTCGTAAGTTTTGCATTAATTTTTTAAAATATTTTAAAAATTTTTGTCCACACTTAGGCTTGGGATCCATTGGGGCTCAACGTTACTTTTCAGAAACTTGGGCTTTTCTGAAAAAATATTTTTTCAAAAAATTTTTTTGATTTCAATTATTTTTTCTATGTTAATGGATCATGTTATTATGTATCTTTGTTTTCAGGGGTTGGTGCGAGTACTAGGACTTTTTGTATTCTTTTCACAATGAAAGGATATTATTCAAATTGTAATAAGAGGAAATCTTCCTCTGACTTTCATAATCATTGTAGTCAGTGTACTCGCACTAACTCCTGTTCAGTATGTGTCAGTTGGATGACAAACATGGGAAGCGTGTGTCACGGTATGTTGTTAGCGGGGAAATGGCCATGCCGGTCTTTTCTCCGCAGGGTCACTCTAGTTTATCAATCTCTATTTCAGAGGAACAAGAACAGGGTAATGTTTCCGTGATGTCTTCCAAAAGTGTGCCTCCGTCGTCACAATTAAATGAAGAGCTAGTGGCAAAGTGCTCATGGAAATACGTCAATTGCCTAAGAGGTCCGTAGTAGGATCGACGGCGTTGACGTCCGCTAGCTCGCCCGGTGTAGCGTCCATTCATCGAATGGTTCGGCAGCCGGGTTCGTCCGTTGCGGTCCAGGAAGGAGTTTTGGGTGATGCGAGCACTATAAATCAACAAAGTGCACACCCAGTGACGGCGGATCAGAGGAGAGAACGGAGGTAGCCTATTAGTCCGGTTCCTAGCTCGTCCAGGTCCATCCGGGCTGCGAGCGAGAGAGGTCCCTCTCTCGTACAACAACATCTGGGACCAGATGTTGTGGTACAAAACGTTTCCCATTCGGAGCATACGTCCGCCGCTCGGGATACTCCGTTATATAGACAGTCCAGAGAGACTGTCGATAAGGCTTCCTCATCCTCACGGCAGCGCACACGACCGCACCTTGGCTACGTGACCACGGATATCTAGCCAGCTTCGCCAATCAGAGAATCCACGGCGACCAGGTCATGCCATCCGGTAGCCAGAGACACGAGGCCTGTAGACTCCGGACGTTCGCATAAGAGAAGTATGCAGGAGTCAACATACACGGAGCTTCCAGCGGCAAAGCAACGTAAGACCGCTACTCCACAGGCCTCAGTGACGGACGTGCTATCCCAAATAGCACAACTTATCGCAGCATCCCAGCAACGACAGAATCTCTGTCGGATCAGGTAATATCCGCCGACGCAGGGTCGGTACGCTCCGCTGAAGCATCAGGTACGGACGACCGAAAACTTCATATGGTCCGACAGGATGCCGAAGGGGATTCGGAGGATTTTGAGCTTTCCCTTTCGGAACAACATAAGCTGCCGTACATTTCATCCGGCATTATCTTCCAGAGGTTGTTTCGTCGGACCAGAATGCTGCGATGCCGGATAAGAGACTGATAGCGTCTTTGGATACAAGAATTTTTTTTTGATCGGTTCAGGGACATCGTCCCTGAGTTCCCGACACAGTCCAATAATGTCACAGGAACATTCGAATTATTGAACGACGCTATATATATGCTTGCTACTAAACAAGCAAGTCTGGTTTCTTGTTCGCAAAAGTTTCCGTGATGTCTTCCAAAAGTGTGCCTCCGTCATCATAGTTAAATGAAGAGCTAGCGGCAATAAGTGCTCATGGAAATATGTCAATTGCCTAAGAGGTCCCTAGAAGGATCGACGGCGTTGACATCCGCTAGCTTGCCCGGTGTAGCGTCCATTCATCGAATGGTTCGGTGGCCGGGTTCGTCCGTTGCGGTCCAGGAAGGAGATTTGGGTGATGCAAGCACTATAATATGACAAAAGTCCACACCCAGTGACGACGGATCAGAGGAGAGATCGGAGGAAGCCTATTAGTCCAGTTCCTAGCTCGTCCAGGTCCATCCGGGCTGCAAGCGAGAGAGGTCCCTCTCTCGTACAACAACATCTGGGACCAGATGTGGTACAAAACGTTTCGCATTCGGAGCATACGTCCGCCGCTCGGGACGCTTCGTTATATAGACAGTCCGGAGAGACTGTCGATAAGGCTTCCTCATCCTCAAGGCAGCGCACACGACTGCACCTTGGCTACGTGACCACGGATATCCAGCCAGCTTCGCCAATCAGAGAATCCACGGCGACCAGGTCACACCATCCGGTAGCCAGAGACACGAGGCCTGTAGACTCCGGACGTTCGCATAAGAGAAGTATGCAAGAGTCAACGTACACGGAGCTTCCAGCGGCAAAGCAACGTAAGACCGCTACTCTACAGGCCTCAGTGACGGACATGCTATCCCAAATAGCACAACTTATCGCAGCATCCCAGCAAACGACAGAATCTCTGTCGGATCAGGAATAATCCGACAACGCTGGGTCGGTACGCTCCGCTGAAGCATCAGGTACGGACGACCGAGAGCTTCATAGGGTCCGACAGGATGGCGAAAGGGATTCGGAGGATTTTGAGCTTTCCCTTTCGGAACAACATAAGCTGCCGTAGATTTCATCTGGCATTATCTTCCAGAGGTTGTTCCATTGGACTAGAATGCTGCGATGCCGGATAAGAGACTGATAGCATCATTGGACTCAGAATTTGTTTTTGATCGGTTCAGGGACATCGTCCCTGAGTTTTCCGACACAGTCCAATAATGTCACAAGAACATTCGAATTATTAAACAACGCTATATATAAGCTTGCTACCAAAACAGGCAAGTCTGGTTTCTTGTCCGCAAATGCTCTAAATCTGCCTTTCATCAGTTCAAGGAATAAATTCGAAACGGCAGGACAGGGCATACCGAGAGTTCCTCTGCGTCTAGACGACGAGGCTGAAGACTTGGAATTGTCTATACCGTCGTCTATGTCAATTCCAACCACGACGTTGGAAACGACAATAATGTCTAACAGACTTAACTTAGACGCTTTATCATACGCAGACCACCTTACTAAGGCATTATCATTATGTCTTCAAGGGAAAGAATTCCAGGATACAATCCTCATTGAGACTTCTTTCAAGGGCAGTAGATTATTCCACGTATAACTCCGCCCTTCAGTGGCAAACCTGGAGTTGTTTAGACGTGACGCAGCCCTAGCTACATCCACGTGCGTGGATAGTAAGGTGAAGAACTCTCTCAGAGTTGCTTCGGTCTACGGAGAAGCTTCTCTTCGACGGCAAGCTTTCAACAATTTATAGACGTTCTCTTGTCTAATCAAGTGTAACAAGAGATTCAGACTTGGGCAAACATTCATTGGTTGACTCAGGGAGTTCCACTGCAGTTGCCGGACCTGAGTTTTATGATTATGACGGATGCCAGTCAAACAGGTTGGGGTGCAACATTGATCCCAACGGATTCAAAGTGCCAGGGTCTTTGGGATCCGCAGTTTCTAGGCAAGCACATAAACATCCAAGAAATGATGTCAATTTGGCTTGCACTACGTCATTGGATGAACATTATTCAGAAAGCACATGTCCAAATCCTGTCCGACAATACGACAGTAGTTGCGTATATCCGGAACCAGGGAGGCACTCATTCCGTGCCATTATTCAATTTAACGGAAAGAATCCTTCTGTTTGTTCTAGAACACCAAGTTCTGCTTTTGGTCCGTCATATTCCGGGTCGTCTGAATGTATTAGCAGACTCCCTTTCACGGAAGGGGCGCTTGTTGCCGTCAGAGTGGACTCTCAACAAACAGGTATTCAATCAGATTTGCTACCAATGGGAACGGCCAATGATAGACTTATTTGCGACACATCTCAACAATCAGTTGCAGACGTATGTGTCACCATGTCTGGATCCCCGAGCATATGCAGTAGATGCTCTATCGATCTCGTGGGTCGGAATGATAGGATATGCGTATTCTCCAGCGCCGTTGATTCTGCAAATATTGCTAAAGATAAAACAATCACAATGCAATTCTGTTGGTAGCATCTCTGTCTCCAGAGACCGTGGATAAATCTACTCAGGTGTCTGCTGTGGGATTTTTCTGCAAAAACTTCCTCCACGAGAGGATCTTCTTTCGCAGGGGAATCGCGTCAACTTCATCACAACCCGCAAGGTCTCAACCTTCACGTATTTCCGTTGTGCGGTCCTTCTTGCACCGCAAGCATTGTACAGGACGAGCAGTGGACGTGATTTCTAACTGTAGGAGGACCTCCTCTTCGCTAAACTATGCGGCTAAGTGGAAGGCCTTTCGTCGTTGGTGTAGGGATCATTCTGTTGATATTTTTGATCCCTCTATACCAGACATTGCAAACTTTCTAGTATACTTGTTTGACGAGATCAACTGCAGCCTGTTACTATTAAGGGTTATAGGTTTATGATATCTGATACCTATGCACACCATGATAGTTTACAATTGGATCTGATGTCTCTTTATCTAAATTAGTTAGAAACTTCTCGATAAATAGACCTAGAACCCTTAGATTAATTCCTAAATGGAATTTAGCTTGGGTTCTTCTTAAACTAAAAGAAAAGCCATTTGAGCCTCTTGAGACAGTAGATTTCAAATTCTTGTCTTATAAACAGCATTTCTCTTAGCTTTCTCTTCTGCTAGAAGAGTCAGTGAGCTTCATGCACTCTCGGTGGACGATTCTCACTATTGTAGTGTCGGGAACACTATTACCTTTACTACTAATGTTGGATTTTTGGCTAAGAATCAGGCTCCTAATAATATCCGGAACCTATTGTTATTAAGGCCCTTCCGTCTTCAGACGGGCATAAGCCTTTACTTTGTCTGGTTAGAGCTTTACGTATTTATAATCAAAGATCTCAGTTTATCAGAAAGGGACGAAAATGCTTCTTTCTCTTTCTGATGCCTAATAGAAAGGACATTACGGTCCATTCTATTGCTAGATGGATTCAATTAACTATCCGTACTGCTTATGATAATCTATCTTCAACTCAGCAGTCTGTGCTTAAGATTTCGGCTCATGAAGTAACAGCTCTTTCTACATCTTAGGCTTACGCAAATAGTGTTGCTATTGCAGATTTAATGAAGGCTGCATATTGGTCTCAGCCATCCGCATTCACGAATTTTTATCTCAGAAATATTGAGTCCATTTCTGGAGACCTGCATTGTTTAGGTCCGTTATCTGTTACTCAGAATGTCGTTCTATAAACAGTTGCAATTATAGTTATGCAGGCTTTCTGTTCAGGCAGTGACTCCATCCTGCTGCCCTCTTCGCTCTGGGCTATTTGACCCAGGGCAAGGGGAAGGGGGGGGTGGGGAGGGTGTTCCCTTAGGTCACCTGATTTATAGTGAAAAGCATGGGGATACCTCCTCCAGGGTCAGTAATTCTGAGTTGTTACCGGGATGGTTTTAAAGTGTAAAGTTAATGTTTAAAAATTCATTCATGTCATATTTTTAAAGTATAGCTCGGTGTGAAGCATTTGTATATGTCATGTGTCAAACGGGCGTTAATATACAATCCTCGGACTCTTTTAAAAGAGTATAAAGAGTCTCAATTCTCTGGACTATCTTTATTTATTGGCTTACTTTAAAATAATTAGTATAAAGGATATACTGGATGTTAATAGAGAACATGAATGTTATTATGCTCAATTATGGAGGGTGTTGTGTCTTTCTAATTTATCCTAAAATAAGAAAGATACATGTAAAGCCTAATGCTCCTTTTCTCATCGAGGGGATGACTGTATTTTATATAGTTGAGCTTATTGGACTTTCCTCTATGTCCTAGGCCCTCCAGCCTTTTTACTATTTAGCAATGTCTGGGTCATTGGTACAGTATAAAAATGTAAAAAAAATTTATAGTAATTTATATATTTTTTTATACTTACCAATGACCCAGACGGGGATGGCCCTCCCAGGAGTTGGGAACTCATACCTCCCTGCTGAGTACATAGCGCTGTCCAGGCACTGCTTGTAAGAATGATAATTGGCGCCAATTTCGGGACCTCCTTGACACTGCGCATGCGCAGTAGAGGCAAAGTATGGAGGGCCATTCAGGACATGATTTCTTTGGTTTTAGATGCAAATTTTGGGGATTGGGGGCAAAATTTGTGTTTGGCCCTAGATTTTTAAGAGTTAACACCAGCTATGTCTGGGTCATTGGTAAGTATAAAAAATATATAAATTACTATAAATTTTTTAACTTTTATTGAATCCACATTTCTTCTGTTAGAAAATGTGGCTTTCACCACAATGGCTGATCGACAGAAGTTAGCAAGTGAATGAATATGAAACAAGTAAGAATTGCATGTTCATATGATAAATTTTGTAGTACCATTTTGAAGTCTTCCTTGAATATTTGGCAGGGTAGCGTTACTAAATTTACCCTCTGTGAACCTAAATCCGAATCAAGATTTCAATCCTAAACAGAAGGAGGTACCCAGGGGGTAAATTGTGGGATTCCATTCCACTGTATGGCATAGCATCTGGAAATTCACTCTCTCGGGACCTCATTTTGCAAATGACAGATTGCTTATTTCCAGGCTTGAGTATAATTACTTTCTTCTCTCTTGTGTACTGTGCCTTCACACATCTTTTCTTGAATGATTCAGTGACCTGGGGCATATTATCAAGAGTTAATTGCTACTTCTGTCCCTGTTCATCACACAAGCAATCTGTATGTTTGTCTTCCCTGCAATTTCTGATTCACTGTTGCTTGATGTGCTAGCTATGTGATGCACCTTCTCCAGTGGTTCGTTCAGCCAATCGTAAACACTTGTGAGAAGGTGCATAGAACGTACTAATTTAACATTAATTCTGGTTATCATGACCCTGTGTGAGCTGTTGAAAATGATGCAGTAATTGTTTACTCCCAGTGCAAGGTTCCATTCTTCTATCAGTGATTAAGTTTTTTGAGCTTCTCTTGAGTTTTTTCCATCAAATCAAGTCAGGTCTGCAAGTAAAATCTGCAAGGAATATTTAACTTCCAGCAAATACTTGACAAAATCTTTGAACTCACTAATGCTTGTTCTCACATTTTTCTTCACAGAACTTGGAATGCTATCGGGTGTAGCAGCGATTTTGAGATTTCCAATTGAAGATGATGATGATGATGAAGAAGATTGATATTTGTTATGTTTTTAAACTTGTTTGTTAACGATGTTATTTATTACAGAACATTTGCAGAATTTAATCCACCTACCATGCTTTATCACTCTGTTCAAAATGCATGTTGATGAAGTATATGCTTGTCAGCAGTTCCTTTATCTTTTTTATTCCAGCAACAGTGTGTCTGTTGATAGTGAGTGATAAATCTTCTTCGCTCACCTTGACAAAGTCAAGCTGAGCTAATCTCATCGCTCTCCGTACGTAATCCGGCGTCCGGCGTCCGTCAGCACCATGTTTTGGTCTTCTCCTCCAAAACCACTGGGCCACTTCAAGTGAAAATTTGTGTGAGTGATGGTCCCAATGAGCCATTGCATTTTTGTTCAACTCAACTTGCCCAGCCCCATAGGGAGGGGGTGGGGGAAAATGCTCCAAAATATTTTTAAAATCTTCTTCTCGTGAACCAGCAGATACAATGACTTGATATTTGTTTTGAAGCTTCCTTTTAAGGTGTAGAATCAAGTTTCTTCAAACGAAGTTTGTGAAGCAATATTTGGCTTTGTAATGGGAGGGGTAAGATTTTTGGTCCCGCCCAAAATTTCTATTTTCTGAACCGAAGGTCCAATTTGAACCAAATTTGGTGTGTGGTATTATTGGATCATAAGTACTTGACTTGTTTCAAATGCCCATATTTCCCAAACCACACAGAACAGAGAGCTGTTATTTGGTATGAAGCATCCTTAGGACCAGTAGAATTGAATGGTAAAAAAAATTGCCATCAATTATGTTAGGGTGTTCTGTACAAAGCATTGAAAAAATGCTGAGTCAGCATATTTGCAAAAAATAAAAAAATCTTTTCCAAGAACCGATGTTCAGAATCGTTTGATATTTGGTATACAGCATTCATAAGGAGAGGGGGGGAGGGGGCAGGGTGAGGGGCAGGGGGTTCTGGGGGGGCGGTCAGATACAAGTTAGTTAAAATAAAGCCCATTGGTTCATATTTGGGCTCAATACAGGTGCCCAAATTTTTAACTTGGGGCAATATGGGAAATATTTTTTAAAAATCTTCTTCTTCAGAACCACCAGTGAGAATCTTTTTATGTTAGGTATGTTATGAGGGTCACATTCCAGATTGTTCAAACCAAGTCCCTAGGTTAATATTTGGACTTCCTATGGAAGCCGTTCAATATGGGGCATAATTTTTAAAAATCTTCTTCTTCAGATCCACCAGTCAGAATGCTTTCATATTTGGTATACAACATCTCCAGGGGAGTCAGATTCAACTCTGTTCAAATCGGGTCCCTAGGTATATATTTGGGCTCGCTGTGGTAGCCCAAATTTTAACTTGGTGCAATATGAGGAAATTTCTTTAAAAATCTTCTTCTTCCAGATCCACCAGTCGGAATGCTTTCATATTTTGAATACACCATCTCTAGTGGGGTCAGATTCAAGTTTGTTCAATTCGAGGGCCTGGGTTAATATTTGGGCTCCATATGGGAACCTGAAATTTAACTTAGTCCAATATGAGTGAATTTCTTAAAAAATCTTCTTCAGATTCACCTGTCAGAATCTTTTCATATTTGGTTTACAACATCTCTTGGGGAGTCAGATTCAAGTTTGTTCAAATTGGTTTCCTGGGTTAATATTTGGGCTCCCTATGGTTGCCCGAATGGTTGCCCGAATTTTAACTTAGTGCAATATGAGGAAGTTTCTTTGAAAATCTTCTTCTTCAGATCCACTAGTCAGAATGCTTTCATATTTGGTATACAACATCTTTAGGGGGGTCAGATTCAAGTTTGTTCAAATCGGGTCCGTAGGTTAATATTTGGGCTCGCTATGGTAGCCCAAATGATAACTTAATAAAATATGAAGAAATTTCTTAAAAATTTTTCTTCTTTAGATCCAATAGTCAGAATGCTTTCATATTTGGAATACAACATCTCTAGAGAGGTCAGATTCAGCTTTGTTCAAATCAAGAGTCTGGTTAATATTTGGGCTCCCTATGGGAGCCGGAATTGGCCATGTATCTGAAGAATTAGAAATTTTGTATTCAGTACGCTTTAGAGGTGTGTAACTAAGATTAATCCACATAGGTTGTATCAAGGGTCTTCATAGGGGAGCTCTACATTTTAGATTATGATCAACTGAAGAAAAGGAATGATGCCCGGACTATTTTTGTCACTCCTGACAAGGATTGACAATGTATCCTATGGAGATGGATTGCTTAATTATTAAGTAGACTCATTCTTGGACTCTGTTTATATTGTGTTTTGTTCAAGGTGAGCGCTTCAGGCCCAGTGGGGCCTCTTGTTTCATTAACCCTTTACTCTATGTAATGTCTAAAATCGGACAGCGCTGGTCACAAAAATTACCATTCAATTTTGGTTATTTTTTAATTTTTTATTGGAATGAGCTCATTCCAAGGAGGGGTCATAAGCTTTGTTTTTGACGTAATAAATGAAAAAAATGAATTATTGTAGAATTTTGTTTCCAAGTGTTGACTGTCTTTCATGTTAGGTAAAGGGTTAAGAAAAAGCCTGCAATGTTCTTGATATTTTTTAGACCTCTGTGTTGCAAGAATTGTCTGTCTGTCATTATCAGTCAAGTTTTGGATTCTATTCCAGATGTTCAACATTTAAGTAGCAGAAAAAATGGATCTTTTCTTATGAGGGAGAAATCCATAAAATTTTTTACAGAATATAGTAATGCATAGTGCCAATGTTGGGAGTTTCATTGTCGCAACCCTTATATTAACTGGCAGAGTGATCGTACACTGGCTCACTGGATTTAGCAATGGACATCAAATCAAAAGGTCGTTGGTTTGATCTTGATCATCTCTGCTGTGTTCTTGGGCAAGATACTTAACCCCAATGCCTAATTATAAGCGGTAGCATGGTGGCACAGTGTGCAAAGACATGCCGTCTGTCATTGGTACACAAGGACTGCTAACCCTGTTTGTGTGGGGTTAGTAAATTTGAGAGTCTTGACAGTTGCTTGTCACTGCTTGGTGGTTGTCTTTGGTAACTGAAAACTATCTCTTGCTTGTTCCAATGAGAGGTCATAAGCTATGTTACTGGGGCGATAATGAAAATGTTAAGCTATTCTGTTGGGTAAAAGGTTAATTAATAAAAAAAAAACATACAAAAGACAGCCAATTGCCAACATAATCTTCGCTAGCTGTTACTCACTATCAATTATTATTATACCCCCACTTTCTTTCAATAGTTCTTTTCACGGACAGTCTCGATTGTGCCTGTCCGTGGATCTGTCCGTGCACGCTAGTGTAGATGTCTGTTCGTGTTCTGACTTCAACATTACTGCTCAGACTTCGACGAAATTTGATAAAGATGTTCATTATCATGAGATCTTTAAGCAGCATCAGCCGTTTTGCTGTTGGAATATTTTTTCTGTGAGTTATGGCCCTAAGAATATACAAAAATAGGCTATTTTTTGTTTGTTCGCCTCGTATCTCAGGTTATCTCAGATTTGGGTTATTGAATCTCAATGAAATTTGGATTGAAAATTGATTATGGGAAAGGCTTTGAAATGAGTCTCTAATAATATTTCTTACTTTTCGCTTTTTAGACTTATCCCCCTTTTTAACATTGAAAATTTGCTGTTTGCCTCGTAAAATAGCCAATTTTTTGTCTGTTCGATCATATTTCAGGTTTGTGTTATCAGATTTGAATAAAATTTAGAATCAAGATTGTTTGTGGGAAAGGCTTTCAAATGAGTCATGTCCCTGCTGTAAAACAAAGAAAATACATGCAAATCACTTCCCCACATGTGGCATTATGTCTGTTCTATAAGGTTGGGTTATCAGATTTCAATGAAATTTGGAATGAAGATTGTTTGTGGGACAGGCTTTCAAGTGAGTTATGTCTCTGCAGTAAAACAAAGAAAATATATGCAAATCACCTCCCCACATGTGGCATTATGTCTTTGTTCTACATCTCTTATGTGGATGGTCTGATTGTCACTAAACTTCAGTAACAGGTGTTTCTGGCTTTCACAATTACCTTGCCGTAAAACAAAAACAATAATTTTGCTGTTTGCCTGGCAAAATAGCAAATTTTGTGTCTGTTTTCCTCATATCTCTTGTTTGAGTTTAGCGGCTCTCATTGAAATTTGAAATGAAGATTGTTTATGGGAATAGCTTTCACAGTATCATGATTCATTTCTTTTCTTATCATTGTTTAGCTGTATGCACAGTGGGGGTATGCCCCAGGGCATGCCCCCCCCCCCCCTCTTGTTTATTGAGTTGTGTTAACAATTTGACTTAAGACTTATATATTGATTAAGGTCAGTGGGCATCTGTCCACCCCCATCTTTTGTCTGACTGGCAGTCCATCCATCCCTCCATGTCGCTATGTCAGTAGGATAACTTCAACAAACATCCAGTTTTCACCAAATTTGGTCTGTGAGTTCTTCTCAAGAGTGTCTTGGAGGAGTTTGAAAACAAGTGCTGCCCATTTTTTTCAGGAGTTAGATGTTTACCTCTAAGATCCTTTTCTTGTTAGAATTTCCGACTTGCGGATGTTGTCAGCATAATAACTTGAACAATGTTATCCGACCTTTACCAATTTTGTCCTATGCATCCCGGCAGAACTTCTTGCTCAGTCAGCCCATACAAGCTTGTGAATCTGATTGTGTTATGACATTACATTATGAAATATTGAGCCCAAAAATCCTGAACCTACTAGTTTATAAAACTATTTATATTTCTTGTAGTGGTGCTCACTTGTTCTTTTGTTTTTGCCATGAATATCCTTGATTTTCTCAACTCTTGTGAAACCATTGAAAATGTACTGGGTAGGTCCTGGAAACTCTTTGAATTAACTACTTATCCAAATGCCAGAATCTGGTAAAGTGGCCTCAGTAGAGGTGACTTCAGCAGTCATAAGGACATCTTCCAGACAATAATCAAATTACCCTGATGGCGTAGTTTATTATACCTACTGCAACGAGTTGTGGGGGTATACTCTAATCACCTTGTCTGACCATCCATCCTTCCATCAGTCTGTCCGTCCATAGACATAATTTTGTCCGGAGATTTTCTCAGATATATATGGACCAATCTGCTCAAAACTTGGTATGAATGTTCATGGGAACCTGTGTATCTGCGATTATAATTCCGGCCAGATTATTTTTGCCAGAATTATGCCCCTTTTTGACTTGAAAAAGCAGGCCTAGAATTTTGTCCGGAGATTTTCTCAGATGTTTATGGGTCAATTCCTTTGAAACTTAATATGAATGTTCACCACCATGGGAACCTGTGCACTTGTGATTATAGTACCGGTCAGATTTTTTTTGCCAGAATTATGCCCCTTTTTGACTTGAAAATGCAGGTCAAAAATTTTGTTCGGAGATTTCTCAGAGTTTATGGGTCAATTCCTTTGAAACTTAGTATGGATGTTTACTACCATAGGAATCAGTGCACCTGCGATTATAGTTTCGCTGAGATGTTTTTTTGGCCAGAGTTATGCCCCTATTCATCTTAGAATGTCTGAATTTTGTCCGCAGATTTTCTCAGATGTTTATAGGTCGATTCCTTTGAAACTTGGTATGGATGTTCACTACCATGGGGTCCTATGCACCTGCGATTATAGTTTGGATCAGATTTGTCTTGTCAAATTTAGGCCCCTTCTGAGATCTTCTCAGATGTTTATGGGTCGATTCCAGTGAAACTTGGTATGTATGTTGACTACCATGGGAATCTGTGCACTTGTGATCATAATTTTGAATGGACCTTTTTGCCAGAGTTATGCCCCTTTTATCTTAGAATGCCTGAATTTTGTCCGGAGATTTTCTCAGATGTTTATATGTCAATTCCTTTGAAACTTGGTATGGATATTCACTACCATGGGAACCTGTGTACCTGTGATTATAGTTTCAATCAGTGTTTTTTTTTGCCAGAGTTGTGCCCCTTTTTGTCTTAGAATAATCATGGCAGCTGGGTTGTGGAGGAATAGACAGTCTCATGTGGGACAGTCACACCTCTAGTTTGAATCTGCTATCCTGTAGTCAATCTAGTAGTGATGTAGTGGAACTATTAGAAAATTGTCCCGTTCTTGAAGGTTTAAATTAAATTTATTTTCAAGGTGAAGCATATTTCAGTATTTGGGCTATTAAAAAAAAAAGTACTGGGTTCTCAGGCGCTTCCCTTGTCACTGATAAGCTGCCTCATCCTTTCTTATTATCTCAAAATCTTTTCTCTATTTTCACTTGTAGGATAAAAACTTGACCAACTACATCTCATTTGACAGAGCTCACTGTGCTCTATCAAATAAGATATAGTTGGCTAAATTTACCACTACACTATGGGAACTTTTAAATGCTGAAAAAAATTTTCTACATAATAGTATAATTTTTCACTCCAACTATGTTCAGGACTGTTCGAGAATTAAAGAAAATAAAAAAAAATAAAAAGCCTCCCTACCTCATAATGAAATCAAGATAAAATGGCCTGGGAAACGAGAGAAATTTTTTTAAAAGGCCTAACTTGATCTTGTTTAAATTGGCAACTTCACAGTCTTGTGAAACTGTCAGTTTCAAAAAGCCAAATGAGTGTAGAACAGGCAAAAAGACTTACGAATATAAGAATTAACCTATGATTTTAAATCGTAAGATTAAGAAAAGAAAAAAAGCCTCCTTTCCTCTCATCTGTTTTTCAGAGCAAAAATGCCTGAGAGCACAGATTTTTAGCTGCGACTAGCAGCTCTATAAGTGGCAATGTCGGTCGGTCGTCGGTCGGTCGGTCGATCTGCCTGTGACCAACGAGTTTCAAAACTCAATAACTTTTGAAATACTTGATGGAATGACTTTATATTTAGCATGTAAGTGTATCTTATTGATGTCTAGCCACTGTTCAATGCATGTGTTGTTCCAAATATTTTTCTTGGAGTTATGGCCCTTGATGAACTTAGAATTTTGTGAGATGGCACTACCCGTCGCAGCTACGGTGTCGATGTCATGTTTTTTTAGACTAATTCAGCTGTGTTGTAGTTTATAGAGGGAGAATATGCTCATATATAAAGTTTATTTCAGTTTATTTCAAATTATTTTATGTTTTTACCAACTTCCGTCATATAAAAGGATAATAAGAGAGAGGAATAGTCCTATATCATTTTTATCAGCAGTCTTTATGTCTTGAGAAGTTGATAACATGTGATCTGTATGTTTGATTTCTTTCCTTATCGGTTAGAAATGTAAAGCTTTTTTTTGAAAAAAAATAAATTAATGTTTTCTTGACCCTCTTGTTGATGATGTTTCCATAAAACTCACTTGTTTTGTAAAAAAAATTTTTTAGGAAATCAGACCGTGCCTGTTAAGCAGAATGTTAAAGAAACATTCTTGTGTTAACATCTATGTAAATTTTGTATGCAGTGTATTTTGATCAAATCACAAAGAAAGAACTAGCTTGCCAGCAAAGGCATATTTTTATACTGTACCAATGACCCAGACATAGCTGGTGCTAACTCTTAAAATATAGGGCCAAACACAAATTTTGCCCCCCAATCCCCAAAATTTGCATCTAAAACCAAAGAAAACATGTCCTGAATGGCCCTCCACACTTCACCTCTACTGCGCATGCGCAGTGTCAAGGACGTCCCGAAATTGGCGCCATTATTCATTCTTAGTTTGGCCCTTCATCAGTTAACATCTGACTGATCTTTGTGCTTGTAAATCTCAGTTTAAATGATGCCAGACACATAAATATTAGTGAAATGGTGATTCTAAGGAGGATATAGAAGGAGGAGAGGAAAAATGTGTGACAGAATATTATCAGGGCTGTAACTTTTAATGAAATTATGTTAAGTTACCTATTTTCGAGGCAGCAGCCATTTTGTTGTCATTCTTGTTATTTAGTTACACTGATTTTACAGTGTTTTCCTCTCTCCCTTTCCTTTAAGTCCCCTCTTGCTATTCTCCCATGCTTTTGGCATAGTTTCTGTAATTATTATTACTAAAATTTCTTGGGAGTTTTAGCAGAATAACAGAATGAATTCTGTTCTTTTCCCCATGTTTACGTCTTCACCTATGGGTGGTTAGGCGTTGTGTTCTGCATCTACCTTCTGATGTTCTGCAGTTTCTTCCCTGGAAGTCTCTGTTTTGCATCAGATAGTGTATTTTTGGTAACTGATTTCGGGCCTGGGTGCCTGGAGTCTTATTTTAGTGTTTTTATGCTCATTGTTTACATTTACAACAGCCCTCTGTGTGAGGGGGGGATTTCTTGAAAATAATATCTTGATGTTAATTTAATCATAACTAGATATATTATTATTGTTCGTAAGTGTTGCATAAATTGTTTAAAATATTTTTAAATTTTTTGTCCACACTTAGGCTTGGGATCCATTGGGGCTCAATGTTACTTTTCAGAAACTTTGGCTATTCTGAAAAAATATTTTTTCAAAATATTTTGATTTCAATTATTTTTTCTATGTTAATGGATCATATTATTATTATGTATTTTGATTGTCAGGGGTTGGTGCGAGTACCAGGACTTTATTTTCTTTTCACATTGAAAGGATTTTGATCAATTGTAATAAGAGGAAGTCTTCCTCTGACTTTTATAATCATTCTATATGTAGTCAGTGTACTCGCATTAACTCCTGTTCTGTATCTGATGATTTCGATGACAACATGGGAAGCGTATGTCACGGTATGTTAGTGGGGAATTGGACATTCCGGTCCTTTCCCCGCAGGGTCACTCTACTTTATCAATTTCTATTTCAGACGATCAAGATTAGGGTGATGTATCTGTGATGTCTTCCAACAGTGTGCCTCCGTCGTCACAATTAATGAATGGCTAGCGGAAAAGTGCTCATGTAAATATGCCAATTGCCTAAGAGGACCCTAGTAGGTTCGACGGCCTTTGACGTCCGCTAGCTCGCCCGGTGTAGTGTCCATTCATTGAATGGTTCGGCAGCCGGGTTCGTCCGTTGCGGTCTAGAAGGAGTTTTGGGGTGATGCGAGCACTATAAATCAACCAAATGCACACCCAGTGACGGCGGATTAGAGGGAGAATGGAGGAAGCCTTTTAGTCCGGTTCATAGCTCGTTCTGGTCCATCCGGATGGTGAGCGAGAGAGGCCCCTCTCTCGTACAACAACATCTGGCCCCAGATGTTGTGGTACAAAATGTTTCGCATTCGGAGCATACGTCCGCCGCTCGGGACGCTCCGACATATAGTCAGTCCGCAGAGACTGTCAATAAGGCTTCCTCATTCTCATGGTAGCGCACACGACCGCTCTTGGCTACGTGACCTCGGATATCCAGTCAGCTTCGCCAGTCAGAGAATCATCGGCGACCAGGTCACACCATCCGGTAGCCAGGGACACGAGGCCTGCAGACTCCGGACGTTCGCATAGGAAAGTGTGCGGGAGTCAACGTACACGGAGCTTCCGGCGGCAATGCATCGTAAGACGGCTACTGCACAGGCCTCGGGGACGGATGTGCTATCCTAAATAGCACAGCTTATCGCAGCATCCCAGCAACAACTGAATCTGTCGCATAATGTTTTATCCGACGATGCTGGGTCAGGACGCTCCGCGGAAGCGGGTACGGACGTCCGAAAATTTCATCCGGTCCGACGGGATACCGAAAGGGATTCGGAGGATTTCGAGCTTTCCCTTTCGGAACAACATATGCTGTTGTGTATGTCATCTGACTTGATCTTCTACAGGTTCTTTCGTCGGACCAGAATGCTGCGATGCCGGATAAGAAACTGATAGCGTCGGTGGACTTAGAAATTTTTGGTTCGGTTCAGGGACATCGTCCCTCAGTTCCGACATAGTCCAATAATGTCACACAAACTTTCGAATTATTGAACGACGCTATATATTTATTATTATATGCTTGCTATTACCAAGCATTTCTGGTTTCTTGTTCGCAAAGTTACGGAGATGTCTTTCAAAAGTGTGCCTCTGTCGTCATAATTAATGAAGAGCTAGCGGCAAAAAGTGCTCATGGAATATGTCTATCGCCTAAGAGGTCCCTTGTAGGATCGACGGAGTGACATTCGCTAGCTCACCCGGTGTAGCGTACATTCATCGAATGGTTCGGCTGCCGGGTTCGTCCGTTGCGGTCTAGGAAGGAGATTTGGGTGATGCGAGCACTATAACTACTTAAGTACTCACCCAGTGACGGCGGATTGAGGACAGATCGGAGGAAGCCTGTTAGTCCGGTTCCTGGCTTGTCCAGGTCCGTCCGGGCTGTGAGCGAGAGAGGTCCCTCTCTTGTCCAACAACATAGGGGACCGCATGCTGTGGTTCATTTTTTTTTTTACATTCGGAGCATATGTCCGTCGCTCGGGATGCTCCGTTATATTGACAGTCCGAGAGACTGTCGATAATGCTTCCTCATCCTCACAGCAGTGCACACGACCGCACATTGGCTACGTGACCTCGAGTATCCGATCAGTTTCGTCATTCAGTGATTCCATGGCGAACAGGTCACGCCATCCGTTAGCCAAGGGACACGAGGCCTATACACTCCGTTCGCTCGCATATTAGTAGTATGCACGGGGTAACGATCACGGAGCTTCCAGCGGCAATGCATCGTAGGACCGCTTCTCCACAGGCCTCAGTGACGTACGTGCTATCCGAGTTAGCACAGTTTTTTCACAGCATCCCAGCAATCGACAGTTTCTTGGTCGAATCAGGAATTATCCGACGGCGCTGGGTCGGTGCGGTCCGCGGTTGCATCAGGTACGGACGACGAACGCTTTATAGGGTCCGACAGGATGGCGAAAGGGATTCGAAAGATTTCGAGTTTTCCCTTTCGTAGCATCGGAAGCTGCCATACATATCTTCCGGCATTATCTTCCAGTGATTGTTATTTCGGACTACATTGCTGCGATGTTGGATAAGAGACTTATAGCGTCATTGGACATGGAATTTTGGATCGGTTCAGGGACATTGTCCCTGACTTACCGACACAGTCCAATAATGTCATTAGAACATGTGTATTATTTATCGACGCTATATATATATAAGCCTGCTACCAAGCATGATAGTTTAGTTTCTTGTCCGCAATGCTCATTTCTGCCTTTTATCATTTATACGAATAATTTATTTTGGCAGAACAGGGCATACCGAGAGTTCATATGCGTCTAGACGGCGTGGTTAAAGACTGGAAATAATCTTTTTCGCCGTCTATGTCTTTTCCAACCACAATGTTGGAAACGACAATGATGTCTAATAGACTTTTACTTAGACGCTTTATCATACGTAATCCACCTTACTGAGGTGTTATCATTACTTCTTCAAGAGAAAGAATTCCAGGATATGATCCTCAATGTGAATTCTTTTGAGGGCAGTAGTTTGTTCACGTATAACTCCGCCCTTCAGTGGCTGCTTGGAGTTGGTTAGACGTGATGCAGCCCTAGCTACATCCACGTGCGTGGATAGTAAGGTGAAGAACTCTCTCAGAGTCGCTTCGTTCTCGGAGAAGCTTCTCTTCGACGGCAACTTTTCAGCAATCCATGAATTGCTCGATTTACACGTTCTCTTGTCTATCTAGTGTAGCAAGAGATTCAGACTGGGGCAAACATTCGGTGGTTGACTCAGAGAGTGCCACTGCAGTTGCCAGATCCGAGTTTTATAATTATGACAGTTGTCAGTCAAACAGGTTGGGATATAATATTGATCCCAACGGTTTCGAAGTGCCAGGGTCTTTGGGTTCCGCAGTCTCTAAGCAAGTACTTATCTTCCACGGAATAATGTTTTTTTAGGCTTGCGTTATGTCATTGGATGAACATTATTCAGAAACGCATGTCCAAATCCTGTCCGTTAATTCGACAGTAGTGGCGTATCTCCGGAACCAGGGAGGCACTCATTGGTTTCTGTTATTCAATTTAATGGAAAGAATCCTTCTGTTTGTTATAGTACACCAAGTTCTGCTTCGGTCCGTCATATTCCGGGTCGTCTGATTGTATTACCGGACTCCCGTTCACTTATGGGTCGCTTGTTGCCGTCAGAATGGACTCTCAACAAACAAGTATTCAATTAGATTTGCTATCAATGGGAGCGCCCAATGATAATTTATTTACGACACAACTTGCTAATCAGTTGCAGACGTATGTGTTTGCTTGTCCGGATCTCTGAGCTTATGTTGTTAACGCTCTATTGATCTAATTGGACGGAATGATAGGATATGCGTATCCTCCTGCGCTGTTGTTTCAGCAAGTATTGCTAAGATAAACAACCACAATACATTTCTGTTGATAGCATCTCTGTCTTCACAGAGACCGTGGGTAAATTTACTCTGATGTCTACTGTGGGACTTAACGCGAAATCTTCCTCCATGAGAGGATCTTTTTTCGCTGGGTAAAATCGTGTCATCTCTATCACAACCCGCAAGGTCTCAACCTTCACGTATTCCGTTGTGTGGTCCTTATTGCATTGTAAGCATTGTACTGGACGAGCTTTGGACGCGATTTCTTACTATAGGAGAACCTCTTCTTCGCTATACTATGCGGCTAAAGTGGAGGCTCTTCCGTCATTGGTGTAGGGATCACTATGTTCATATTGTTGATCCCTCCATACTACTCATTGCAACTTTTTAGTATACTTGTTTGACAAGATCTACTGCAGCCTGTTATTATTAAGGTTATAGGTTTATGTTACCTCATACCTATGCACTCTAGGATAGTTTACAGTTGAGTCTTATGTCTCTTTATCTAAGTCAGTTAGTAACTTTTTGATAAATAGACTTAGAATCATTAGATTAAATTCCTATACGGAATTTAACTTCGGTTCTTATTTAGCTAAGTAATCATTTGAGCCTCTGGAAACAGTAGTTTTCAAATTCTGACCTTTTAGACAGTAATTCTGTTGGCTTCTCTTTTACTGAAGAGTCAGTGAGTTTCATGCACTATCGGTGGATGATTTTCACTTTCGTAGTTTCGGAATCACTACTTCCTTTACTATTTAGGTTGGATTTTCGCATAAGAGTCAGGCTCCTAATTAATATCCGGAACCTATTGTTATTAAGGTCCTTCCGTCTTCGTACGGGCATAGGCCTTTACTCTGTCCGGTTAGAGTTTATGTATTTATAAACAGATATCTGTTTATTACTATGGGCGTAAGCTTCTTCTGTCTTTGATGCCTAATAGAAGGACGTTACGCTCCATTCTATTGCTTATGGATTCAATTAACTATCGATACTGCTTATGGTATATCATTCACTCAGCAGTTGTGTTTGAGATTTCGGCTCATGAAGTAAGAGTTCTTCTACATCTTGGGCTTACTTTAGTAGTGTCGCTATTATAGATTTTTGAAGGCTGCTCATTGCGCTCAGCCATCCACATTCATGAATTTTTATCTCAGAAATATCGAGTCCATTTCTGGAGGCCTCTATTGTTAGGTCTATGTCATTCACTTAACAGTTGCTACTATAGCTAGGTAGGCTGTCTGTTTCGGCAGTGACTCCGTTCTGCTGCCCTCTTCGCTCTGGGCTATTTGACCCAGGGCAAGAAAAAGGGGGGGGGGGGGGGGGGGGAGGGTGTTCCCTTGGGTCACCTGTTTTACTATGAAAACAAGGGGATACCTCCTCTGGAGTTAGTAATTCTGAGCTGTTATTGGGATGGTTGTTTAGTGAGAAGTTTATGTTTTAAAAATTCATTCAGGTCTTAGTTTTTAAAGTATAGCTTTTGAATATAGCACGTGTCAACGGACATTATTATACAATCCTCAGATACTTTTAAGGAGTATTAAGAGTCTCTATTCTCTAGACTTACTTTATTTATTGGCTTACTTTAAAAATTATTAGTATAAGGATTATTACTAGATATTAATAGAGTACATGGATGTATGATGCTCAATTTTGGAAGGTGTTGTATCTTTCTAATTTATCATAAATAAGAAAGATACATATAAGGCCTAATACTTCTTTTTCTCTAGAGGGGATGACTCTATTTTATTTTATTGAGCGTATTCCATTTTGCTCTATGTCCTTGGCCCTCCAGCCTTTTTACTATTCAGCTATGTCTGGGTCATTGGTACAGTATAAAAATGTTAAAAAATTTATAGTAATTTATATATTTTTTATACTTACCAATGACCCAGACGGGGATGGCCCTCCCAGGAGTTGGGAACTCTTACCTCCCCGCTGAGTACATAGCGCTTACCAGGCACTGGTTATAAGAATGAATAATGGCGCCAATTTCTGAACGTCCTTGACACTGCGCTTGCGCAGTAGAGGTGAAGTGTGGAGGGCCATTCAGGACATGTTTTCTTTGGTTTTAGATGCAAATTTTGGGGATTGGGGGGCAAAATTTGTGTTTGGCCCTATATTTTAAGAGTTAGCACCAGCTATGTCTGGGTCATTGGCAAGTATAAAAAATATATAAATTACTATAAATTTTTTAACTTTCCCGCCTTATAATGTTTCATTTGCTTCTCTTGCAGATGGGGTTATATCAGGGGTGAGAAATTTCTGCAAACTTGCTGTTTCATCTAATTGATACTAAAAATTCTAAAATCTTATTTTCTAGAAATTTACTTGAAAATTGTCTTGCATATCAGTTTCATGCACATTTCTGGAAAAAAATATCTGAAACCTAGCAGTTCAACTGTGTGTCTAATGAGTTTTTGAAGCAACATGGTTTTTAGATTTTTTTTTCCCTTTAAAATCAGAGGATTTCAGCTTATGGTGAGATCCATTCTCATCAGTGTGTTGGTGAAATAACACAAGACATAAAATTAGTTGTTTTTTGGGGGTAAAATTTGTAAATATTCATAATTTCTGGTCAGCTCATTCAGTGCCAATGATAGTTTTATTATCAAGTCAGACTGGATCAAGGGGATGTTTTAATGAAGTCACCCAATGTGGAAAGATACAGTGGTGGTTGAAAGTCATTTGAAGGTGGTGTGCCACTATTATAGTGAAGGTACTAGTTGGGAAAAGGGGATCCTGAACCATCCTCCCCCAGAATTGTTTTAATTAAATCAATTCCTTAGTTTGGGGATACAAACAACATTTTAATTACAATTTTGGTTGTTGTTATTCCATCTGTTGATAAAAGAGAAAATGTGTTGCCTTTATTAGTTGATGTCCAGACACTACAAAATTTTCCACTCTGATAGAGTGGGTTCTAGATCTAAATCCTGTCACACACAGGTCTGCAACTCCCCGGCAGTTTAAGCCTTTGCCTAACATAGCATCCAAAAAGGAAATTGATCAAAATAAGCCGACCACAGCCTAAAATATCTTACAAATGTCTCGATAAAACCATACAGATATGGATACACTGTATCATTAGAACCAGCTCGTCAGGTCGGTTCTAATGATATCCATATTTGTATGGTTTTATTGAAAAATTGTGAGAATTTTTTTTTGAAAAATGTAAAATTTAATTTATTTTTTTATAAATTTCCAGACTTGGGAAATTATTAGCTAAGTAGACTTTGATAAGAGCAAACCACAGGTGGTGGTGCTCTGTTGGACAGTGTGGGTGGGTGGTGGTGGGTGGTGTGGGTGGAGTGTTGGGAGGGGGGCTCATGAAGAAAAGGATCGGGGGAGGGGGTAAATCATCAGTTATTTTATGATTTTTTAACATAGCATAAATGCATCAGCATAGTTGACAACTAGTTCTGGATATAACCTGGTGTTATTAGTGGTCCATGAGCTGAAAATTCACAAGTTTTTTCTTTTTATTTTGTCCTCGTGCGAACTTTTCCTTCCCATTTCCCTGAAAATCACCCTCAGGTTCCCTGAAAAATTATTCTGGAGGTTAACATGTCTGGGTAAACTTAACAAACTAAAAGATTAAACACCACATAATTTAGACACAATTATGTTATTTGGGCACAGCGTTTACCGTTGTTTTGTTGGGGTTTTTTTTAATTTGAAGGCCTGCTACCCTGTCATCAACAGTAAAAATTTACTGAACTATAACTGTTATATCTGAATGGTGAAGATCTTTCCCATCCCTTTTATCTTTTCAATCTGGATCCCTAAGGCTGTAGAATAAAACGATTATTAAGAACAGTGTGCTGACATGCATATTGCCACAATTATAGCCTTAGATAGAGCAATAAATAAAGAATACTAATTACTGACATGTCTGTGGGAATATGGGGGCTCATTGGTTAGTGCATTGGACTTCAAATCAAAAGGGTGACAGTTTGATCATTTGTGTTGTGTTCTTAGGCAAGATGCTTAATATTGATATTGCTGAAGTGGCTGCATGTTTTTTGCCATGTATTAAAGCGTACAGCATGTAAAGGGTACTTTTGCTTTAAACACATGCTAATCCTGCGTGCATCCTTGAAAGTACTAGTATCAAAAAATGGAAATTCCCGACTCCAGAAAGTGCTTTAAAATTGGAATTTCTAAGAAAAAATATGTAAAGTCATTGATAATTATATTTTATCAAAGCTTGTTTTGGTGAAAATATTTGGTTATAAACTGTGTAACATTTTTGTATTTTGCTTGTGTAAATTACAATTTTTTTATTCATTGAAATAATAAGCGCTGTCATACACTTCAAATTCAAAGGATGATAGCATTTTGCAAAATTTACCCAGAACTCCCATTTCAAATTCTTCCAGCATATATTTTATGCCCTACACACAGGAACAAGCTCATGAGCTATGTTTTGTAAACAAAAAATAAAATTTATTTATCATTGTAGAAATATATTCCAGATATCTTCTCTAAAAGTCATGTTTGTGAAGGGTAAAATTGACAAATGTACCTAGAATGAATGGTTTAAATTCTAATCCTACTTTTTGAATGAAACATTATTTGTGAGAGTTAAATGAGCCAACTGTTTTTTAACTAAAAAAATAATATTGGATCTTTTGTTTGTGAATGGGAAGTATAGGTGCTGAATAATGTGTATACATGAACATTGCCAAAATGTTTATGAATGGAACAAATAAAAACCATCCTACTTTAAAGTGTTTTTCTCTCTTATTATACAAAGAGGATATCTAGTGTTTTTGAGTGGATACCAAAAATTATCTCATGAGTGACCGATACAAATGTTTACCATTTGTTACAACCACAAATGAGATTATTTTAGGTATCCACTCAAAAACACTAGATTTTCTTTTTATTATACGCTTTTTATAAGAATCTGATAATTCCACATTGCAACCATGAATTGATGCATGAAAGTAAACAGCCCATTGAATCATTGATACGCGGA
Source organism: Pictodentalium vernedei (assembly GCA_031216915.1). Taxonomy (NCBI): domain Eukaryota; kingdom Metazoa; phylum Mollusca; class Scaphopoda; order Dentaliida; family Dentaliidae; genus Pictodentalium; species Pictodentalium vernedei. The sequence goes on from CM062294.1 coordinate 392,527,267, forward strand.
AGTGATTTGATCAATACTGGGAACAGATAGCGTCTTGCAATCTGATTCATTTGACAAGTTTCTTGTCCAAACATGGCCTGAAAGTCTGTAATATAAGTTTTGGGTTTGGTAAAGGACATACCGAACCAAAAACTTATATTACGGACTTTCAGGCCATGTTTGGACTAGCAGGTTTCATGCATCAATTCAAGGTGAATACATGTTGAATTATTGCTGAGAATGATCGGTATCCACTCAAAAACACTAGATTTTCTTTTCATTTTACATTTCTAGAACAAATTGATGATTTCCAGTGATAATTTGACTCGTATTCACCTTGAAGTGATGCTTTGAAATCGGCCATTTTGATTGATGAAAGTGAAAATTTCTATATCTTCACAGTGGGGGATACGATTTCTATCTTTCCGCAATTTCTTTGCTAATCTATCTGTTCAGTTATTATGAAACCAACTGATTTGGGTTGATTTTTAATCCAACTGATTTTAGAGTGTGTGTATATTTTTGCTGGGCAAGCAAGAGATTTTGCCCAACTGAGTACTCCAAAGTGAAGTATATTTTCATCAGGCAAGGAAGAACGTCTGCCCAGCTTGTTATCTTATAATATTAAATTGATTGTGATTGTCCAGTTAACCTTATGTTAGACCCTGACAAAATTGCTTTACAATTTTCCCCTGTTGTAACTTACAGAAATAGACGTGGTAAAGAACATATTCAAAAGCCCAATGAATCTGCACATCTCAAAGTCTATTTTTTTAGCTCCAAATATCTGCAATTTTTACCAAAATCATGGACATTGTTTGGAAAGTGAAGACATTTATGTAGCATAATATTACACATGTCCTGAATCGCTGTTGGTGAAATGAATAGTAAGATCAAAATGCGATAATTACCATATTTTGAAAGTTGACTAGCCGTAACCAAGTGGAATTAAATGTATTATATATACCATATTTGCCCTAAATTCAACCATGTTCCTCATAATCAGTACATAAGTTGAAATAAACATTGAATTGAACACTTAAATCTGTGAGACATTATTGGTTACCGGGGGTCACACTACCATTTTTGCTGTCTGTCTGTCTGAGCACTTTTGTTTCAAATTTTCAGCATTGATCAGGCATTATGTAAAATTGATGCACATCAAGTTGTATTTTTGTTTTAAAATTCAAGATGGCTGACTGTTGGCCATTTTTGTTGGAAATTGCATGTGATTAGTTTTCTGCCTAGACAATTTCAGTAATTTTTAACCTGACTGTTTACAGTCAAAGCTATAGTCATGACTTCCATCCGTCCATCCATCCATCCATCCATCTACCTGCCCATCTGTCTGTAACATTTAGAGTTTTGTTAAAGTTTGTGGTTAAAGTTTTTTAGTGAAGATCAAAGTTTTTTTTTTCTTTTTAATTAATATTAATTACTATTGATTGTATCATTCTCATTATTAGCCCGATTGTTTACAGTGAGGGCTTAGTCATGACTTTTGTCCGTCCGTCCGTCCATCTGCCCGTCTGTTAACATTTAGAGTTTTGGTTAAAGTTTATGGTTAAAGTTTTTTACTGAAGGTTCAAGTGGGGTTTTTTTTCCCCTGTTTAGTTAACATTTGGAGTTATGGTTAAAGTTTGTGGTTAAAGTTTTTTATTCAACCTTCAAGTACATGCTACACCCCGTAGTTCTTGTCTGATCGTCACGAAATTTCATATGTAGGTTTTGGGTCATGTCTAGATGAGAACGTCCCCTTTTGGTCGTGATTGGTCAACCGGTATGGCTGCCTGAGCCCAAAACCCGAAAACCATTAGCACAGTCTACAGGTCGTATTTATGAAGGGATTTCATTGTAACTTTGTAGGATGCCTCTGTATAATGCCTAGATGAGAACGTCCCCGTTTGGGCATGATCTGTCAACCGTGATGATTGCCCAAGCCCAAAACCCCAAAACTCCAAAACTTTAGCACAGTCTGCAGGTCATGTTTAATATGGAGGGATTTCATTCTAACTTCCCAAGATGACTCCACATGATGTCTACATGAGAATTTCCCCATTTGGGCGTGATCTGTCAACTGTGATGACTGCGCAAGCCCAAAACCCGAAAACCTTTAGCACAGTCTACAGGTCATATTTATGAAGGGACTTCATTGTATCTTGATAGGTTGACTTCATATAATGTCTAGATGAGAACAGCCCCTTTTGGACACGATTGGGCAAGTGTGAAGGCTACAGGGACCCGATGCCCGAAAACCTTTAGCACAGTCTACAGGTCATATTTATGAAGGGATTTCATTGTAACTTGTTAGGTTGACTCCATATAATGCCTAGATGATGACATCCTCTTTTGGTTTCGATCATTCAGCCCTGATGGCTGCCCGAGCCCAAAAACCTTTAACATAGTCTATAAGTCATATTTATGGAAGGATTTCATTGTAACTTGTTAGGTTGACTCCATATAATAACTAGATGATAACATTCCCTTTTGTCATGATTGGTCAACTGTGACCGCAAGAGGGGGCCCAAAGCCCGAAAACCTTGAGCACAGTCTACAGGTCATATTAATGAAGGGATTGCATTGTAACTTCGTAGGATCACTCCAGATGATGCCCATATGAGAATGTCCCCTTTTGGCTGTGTTCATTCAACCAGGATGGCTGCCTGAGCCCAAAGCCCAAAAACCTATAGCACAGTCTACAGGTTATATTTATGAATGGATTTCATTGTAACTTGGTAGGTTGACTTCATATAATGTCTAGATGAAAACGTCTCCTTTTGGATGCAATTGGGCAAATGTGATGGCTACAGGGGCCCGAAGCCTGAAAACCTTAAGCATAGTCAAGAGGTCATATTTATGAAAGTATTTCAATGTAACTTGGTAGGATGACTCCCAATAATGTCTATATGAGAACGTCCCCTTTTGGTCACGATCACTTAGCCTTGATGGCTGCCTGGGCCCAAAAACCTTTAGCATAGACTATAAGTCATATTTATGGAAGGATTTCATTGTAACTTGTTGGGTTGACTCCATATAATGCCTACATGATTACCTCCCCTTTTGGTTGTATTTGGTCAACTGTGATTGCTTCAGGGCCCCGAAGCCCGAAAACCTTGAGCACAGGCTACAGAACATATATATGAAGGGGTTTCATTGTAACTTCGTAGGATCACTCCAGATTATGCCCAGATGACAACGCCCACTTTTGGTCATGATCATTCAATCATGATGGCTTCCCGAGCTCAAAACCCGAAAAACTTTAGTACAGACTACAGGTTGTATTTGTGAAGGGATTTCATTGTAACTTAGCAGAATGACTCAACTTTTTAGTACAGTCTACACCTCATATTATTTTTTATTAAAAACATAGCATACAAGGAACAGAAATTAACATATTCCCAATTATCACAATTCTTGTCTTATTTCATAATCCTTTCATAAACATTGAACATTATCCTTTTTATCAAACACAACACACAGACAAGTCAAGCTACAGTGTCATTGACACTTTCATTTTTAGCTCAACTTGACAAAGTCAAGCTGGGCTATTGCCATCACTTCTCGTCCGTCGGCGTTCGTACATACGTTAGTACGTACGTAAACAATTTCCTTTGGCACACCTCACAGGTCGCATTTATGATCAGATCGCTTTGAAACTTGGTATGCTTGTTTGGGGTGACCTCTAGATGGGAGCTATCGATTTTCTTCAATTTCTGTCAAAAAATGTTGCCGCGGCCAACGTTCTTAGAACTTAGTTTAGTCAAACCTCAATATTTCCCTTTGGAACACCCTACAGGGCACATTTATGATTGGATCACTTTCAAACTTGGTATGCTTGTTTGGGATGACCTCTAGATGGGAGCTGTCAATTTTTTTCAATTTCCGTCAAAAAATGTTGCCGTGGCCAATGTTCTTAGAACTTAGTTTAGTCAAATCTCAATGTTTCCCTTTGGCACACCCTACAGGGCACATTTATTATCGGATTGCTTTGAAACCTGGCATGCATGTTTGGGGTGACCTCTAGATGGGAGCTATCGATTGCCGTCAATTTCCGTCAAAAAATGTCGCGGCCAACGTTCTTAGAACTTAGTTTAGTCAAATCACTATATTTCCCTTTGGCACACCCTACAGGGCACATTTATGATTGGATTGCTTTGAAACCTAGTATGCTTGTTTGGGGTGACCTCTAGATGGGAGCTATATATTTTTTTCACTTTTCGTCAAAAAATGTTGCCGCGGCCAATGTTCTTAGAACTTAGTTTAGTCAGAAGACCTCAGCAGTTCCCTTTGGCACACCCTACAGGGCACATTTATGATCAGATTGCTTTGAAACCAGGCAAGCTTGTTTGGGGTGACCTGTAGATGGGAGCTATCGATTTTCTTCCATTTCCGTCAAAAAATGTTGCCATGACCGATGTTCTTAGAACTTAGTTTAGTCAGACCTCAATATTTTCCTTTGGCACACCCTACAGGGCACATTTATGATTGGATTGCTATGAAACCCAATATGCGTGTTTGTGGAGACCTCTAGATGGGAGCTATCGATTTTCTTCAATGTCCGTCAAAAAATGTTGCCGCTGCCAACGTTCTTAGAACTTAGTTTAGTCATACTTTACCTGTACATTTGTTACAGGCTACGGTCAGTATTTATGTACATACCTTTACAACACTTTACATGTACCTTTGTTATCAGGTCATTGCCTAGATGTGTGTCATTGCTGTGTCACATGCAATACATGTACATGTCGAACACAAGTGGAGCTACAGTGTCATTGACACTTTCATTATTGGATAGTCGTATGAAGTAATTAGATATCTATGAAAAGAAAGAAGTTTATTGGTTTTGTGGGTGTTGTTATAAACTGCAAACTTTCACCCAGAACAATCTTTTCATGGGTATTGAATGTCATGAGTTGAAAGACCGGTAACGTGTTTGTCTGTCGTATCAACCAATGCCTGGGGTGGAAGTCTTTTCTAATATCTGCACTACAAGAATAAACGATTGCCCAATCTTTACTTCATGCCTATGTTGCGGTCGTGCTACAGATGCTGATAATTACCTTAAACACCAGTAAATAAATAATAGTTTATTCATGTGAAATAAAAAAAAGGTAATGATACAGTAATTTTTCATTGGTGTAGGTGGGCGAGTATATATGATTTTTCACTCATCCTGTACCAGTGTCTACTTGTGACTGCAAGTAGAATTCCCCAACCCGCATAAGGGCTGAGAAAATATACACAAAAGAGAAAACTTATCACAGTTGTACATTTAGAGTTATTGCCCTTGATTTGCACTTGGTACTTCTGATTTTGTGAAGGACCCAACCTTCCACTTTGTAAATGAAAGTATATTGATCACCTGAACTCATCGGTAGAGTGAACTTGATATGAGAGGAATAATAGAGGTCAAGGTTAGGTGAAGTTGACCTTAAAGTTGGATTCCACCCCATAACTAAAGATTCTATTGACTGTGTTACCTGATCCCACATGAGGTTGGACATGATGTGAGAAAGAATACAATGGAGTTTGGGGCCACCGAAAGTCGTGATCACATTGACCTTGAATTAAACAATCGCTGCTTCAGTTTTGAGGTATACTGTAGCATTTGCAAGCCATGTCACACTCAAACTTCAGAACAGTCAAGCAATTAGTGGCACCCCGAGGAAAGCACCCCAAAATCAGCTTGCTATTTTCAAATCAGGTTGGTTATGCCCCGACCGATCTTGTCGGAGGGGTATCTAGTAGAGAGTTGTGTCCGTTCGTTCATACGTTTGTACATTACGTATGTTACGTACGTTCATAACACAAATGTGTCTGTCCAACTTATTTGCTGCTCTAGCACTGTCATTATTTGGCGGATTCAAATAATTTTTGCGATGCTTGTACCTCAATATGTGGGGACAGATCCTACAGCAGAATTAATATTTTTCCCTAAACATTTACAGATTTATTTGCCCTTGTTTAACTTAGGGGATTATTTATTATTGAAAAATGTGTCTGTCTCTAACGTATTTGCTGCTGTAGCACTGTCATTATTTGTTGGATTCAAATAACTTTTGCCATGCTTATACCTCAATATGAGAGAACGGGTCCTACAACAGAATTAATATCTTCGCATAAAGATTTACAGGGTTATTTGCCCTTGTTAACTAAGGGGAATATTGAAAAAATGTATCCGTCCAACATATTTGCTGCTCTAGCTCTGTCATCATATGTTGGATTTAAATAATTTTTGTCATGCTTGTATCTCAACAAGGGGGAACGGACACTACATCAAAATTACTATCTTCGTATAAACATTTACAGAGTTATTCTCCCTTGTTTAACTTCGGGGGTGTTTGAAAAATGTCTTCACACTCATTTCCGGGAAATAACTTTTGTACTGTTGGTCGCACGATGCTGATACTTCACACATAGGTTGCCCATAATGGAACAATGTTTTGCATTGATTTTGGGATCTGTAGGTCAAAGGTAAAGGTCACTGTTGCTATAAATAGATTTTTGGTTTCTGTGCAATAACTTTAGTTTCCTTTTGCGTCCGATGCTATAACTTCATATTTTGATTGCATATGAGGTGTTTATTTATTTATTTATTGGTGTTTAATGTCACATACTTATGCACAGTGGCTAATCGTGACCCTGACAGTTTTACGGGTGGAGGAAGCCGGAGTACCCGGAGACAACCACCGAGCATCGATGTGAAACCGTCAGCTCAACATTCTAACTTTGTTCAAGCCCTGCTCAAGCAGGGTTACAGTGGTTGAAGACTTGTGCACCATCGACGTGCAGCACGCCTTAGTACACAAGAACGTCTCGACAGATACACGTCACATGACATCGGGCATTGTCTTGCTGCGTCATCGTGCTCCCATGTAGGCAACTGGGATAAAGTATCTTGCCCAAGGACACAACGCGGGTCGTTCCCGACGGCGATTTCTAGCGTAGAAGTCCAACAGCCTACCACTGAGCCACCACGCTCCCGATAGATATCGATGGTTGGGATTGCATTTGGGGTCAATAAGTCAAATGTCAAAGTCAATGTTACTATAATAGATTTTTGTTTTCTATGCAATGACTTTAGTTTCCTTCTACGTACAATGCTATAACTTCACACACGGATTACCTAAAAGGTATCAGTCATTGGGATTATGTTTTTTTGCGTGCCATTGGTATGCATGAGACTGGGATACCTCCAGATGAGCTCGCTGCTGAGTTCGGAGTCACTGTGGCCACTATTTACCGTCTCATTGGAAGGTATAGAACTACTGGATCTACTGCCGACCGACCGCGTTCAGGTCGACCAAGAGTTACGACCCCTGCACAAGACCGACAAATCAGGACGTCTCACTTGCGGGATCGCTTCCTTCCGGCGACAAGGACAGCAGTAATTACTCCTGGTAGAACTAACAATAGAATTAGTGCACAAACTGTCCGCAACAGTCTCGATGAACACGGCATCCGAAGTAGGCATCCATACCGCGGACCACTCCTTACCCAACGTCATCGTACCTTCAGAATTCGCTTTACTCATCAGCGTTGGAGCAAAGTTCTTTTTAGTGATGAATCACGATTTTGTCTACGGCGCGCTGATGGTAGGGCAAGAGTGTATCGCCGACGAGGAGAACGGTTTTCTGATGCTTGCGTGTGGGAATGCGACTGTTTCGGCGGGGGTAGTGTAATGGCTTGGGCAGGAATTTCCGTGCACCATCGAACGCAGTTGATCTTCATCGATGGTAATCTCAATGGACAGCGATATAGGGACGAAATTCTTAACGCTGTTGTTGTCCCGTTGTTCAACGCTAACGTCGGATTGCAGTTATTCCAGCAAGACAATGCCCGATGTCACGTGGCGTGTATCTGTCGAGACTTTCTTGTGTACTAATGCGTACTGCATGTCGATGGTGCACTTGTCTTCAACCAATGCTAACCCTGCTTATGTGGAGTTAGTATTTTGGGGAGTTTGACAGTTATTCGCCGTTGCTCGGTAGTTCTCTCCTGGTATTCCGTCGTCGTGATCCCACAAAAACTGTCCGTCACGGGGCGACCCTGACTGTCGAAAATGTCGTTGAAACCCCAGTGAATAAATAAATTGATACAGATCGAGTGTTTTCCTGTTGTATTTAATCTGCATTAATAGTCCGCGTATTTCCACTTTTTCTTAACTTTGCAAACTTGGCATGTCTTGTTTTAAAGATTCTTCAAGACATATTATTCTGCTGTATAGTTCGTAAACTAAATTTTCATTCTTGGCATACCAAGAAAACGTGAACATCAGAGATTTCTAAAAATGTCACAACAACCTTTCCAAAATGTGACAGAGAACTGCTCGATTTCAGCAAGAAATATTCAAATACTGTGAGTTTCTGACTATTTGTAACATGATCAGAAATACCTGCATTTTGTCCTTACGCTGCAGAGTTTCCTCCTTATCGGGGTGGGTGTATGGCAGCCGAGTGTGACAACGCAAACGACTAAATCTTCTTTCGGGTGTGTTCAGGGATGTCGCTGAGGGGTGTGGGGTGGGTGTAGCTATTCGTGACCCCCCCCCCCCCCCCACTCCCTCCAAACGAAACAAAAAAATTCCAGTCGGGACTTTTTTGTCAGGATTGGAGTCTAAGATACCAATTCTCTTTTGCTAGTAATCGTGTACTTTCTTAACCCTTTGAACACTGATGGTATCTTTCATGTCAGTTCAATGACTGCAATCGGGAGAGTCCATACTGATTATTTGGGTGTGGTCCAATTAATAGTTTTTTCGGGCTGCACGTTGAAAATATTGATCGGTCTACTCCACACATTTCCTTAGCAGCTATCATACTTAAAGCAATTATGACGCATCATGTTCCTGGGCCAGAAAATCGGCCTCTCGGGTTCAAAGACCAGATTTGATACTTGGACTTGTACCACACACACAGTCGGTCATACAAATGGAGGCCTGTAGTTCTAGATTCGGACTGTTGAGAGTCCCACACGTGACCAATTTGGAGTACCAGTGCCATGCGTGTAAATTAAAAAAGTGGTTGCGTCACCACAATCCTGAATGACTAATTTTCCAGCTGCATCATCAAGGCATGCTTTCGACGAAGGCATGTCTTTATGGTGTACTTGGGAATATTAGTCATAGATATTGAGTAGGGACAAATCAGGTTTACACCCCCTCCCCCATCAATAATCTTCGCGACGCGCCTGGGGTGTTTTAAATAAAAAAGCAGGCCCCCTGTTTAACCCAATTGTTTGGGGGGGGGGTGGGGTAAATAAAGAGAGTGGTAACTTTCCCCCTAGAAATTCCAAATAAACTAATGGTTTGAAAATTTCGTGTTTTGTACAAAAGACTAATGGAAACATTCCGATTCTGTTTTAAACTTTAGGGGTCTGGATAATTCTCCAGGCTAACAGCTTTGCAGTGATTTCTAGCCAAATCTTGGCTGCCTTTTGTTGTGTAGATAGTGTTACAGTCAAAATGTTTGCATTGTAATCTATTTGAAAGCGGGGAGCGCGGTGGCTCAGTGAAGACTGCTGGACTTCTTTGCTAGAGGTCCCGAGTTCGACCCCCGTCCTTGGCGACCTGCCTTGTGTCCTTGGGCAAGGCACTTTATCCCGGTTGCCTACATGGGGGCACGATGACGCTGTGTACTTAGGCGTACTGCTCGTCGATGGTGCACGTGTCTTCATCCGCTGTAACCCTGCTTGAGCGGAGCTTGAATAGAGTTAGAATGTTGAGGAGCTGACAGTTGCTCGTCGATGCTCGGTGTTTCTCTTCGGGTACTCCGGCTTCCCCACCCGTAAAACTGTGACGGTCACGATTAGCCATTGTGCATAAGTATGTGACCTTAAACACCAATAAATAAATATTTGAAAGGGGACAGCTTGGTGGGTGAAGAAAGCCAGGCCACTCAAAGAGAACCACAGTAGTACACAGCCATTAGATTTTTTGTGTCAACTACACGCGAGAGAGGCTAGAGTTTGGGTCGCGTTCGTTAAAACCCACTTTCACTGCAATCCAGTTTGAACAAGCAAGTAGGTCTTTGGGTGGCCTGCGTGATAAAGAGAAGCCAGGTTTTGAAGAGTACCTTGATGGCACCTTGGGGGGGTCACTGTTGTTCAAGCTGAGGTCGCGATCCCTGGAGCTGAGGGGGAAAATTGGGAAAGACGGTGAAAGGGAGTGCCAGATGTGTAACTTGGACATGGAGGAGACCCTGGAACACTTTCTTCTAGAATGCCCAAAGTATCAGTCTAAAAGAATGAGATTCACTGGGAGTATAATGGGGAAGTGGGATGGGAGAATGAAGGACATGTGGTTAGGGGGAGACTCAAAGGAGAGGGTTAATATGCTAATCGGAGAGATTGGGAAGAATGGGACAAGGGATATCATCAAGCAGTTCGTCTCCGAGTGTTGGGAGGAGAGGAGAAGCGTGGGAATAAGGAGGCAGTTGGGAGTACAGGGGTAACCATGGCCTTCTCGTCCGAGAACCGCGACAAATCAGCGGCTGGCCAAAGTGTTATTATTATTATTAGGTCCCTACGAAACTTTGAGATTCGATTTGATTAAAATTGTCCCGATAATTCCATTCGATTCGATTTTAGTCTCGCTGATTCGGATTCGAGCATATTCCACTAAAATTCTACAAAGTATCGCATCTTGAACTCTTCTTCTGTCATCAGGTCTCCTCTACAGGAGACCTGATGACAGAAGAAGAATTCAAGGAGGTTCCGCTTCCGAGACTTCTTTGATACCGTTTTGGACTAATCCGCTTTTTTGATTGGCTTGCCTCAACAGAATACATCACAAAACTTAGTGGCAACTGGCAATATGTAATAGATATATCACTATTTTGTGTACTATATGGGTAAATAATTGTACGGTTGTGCAGGTGTCCGGAGATATTTTGGACGAGGCGAAGCCGAGTCCAAATAGTGGAGGACACCTGCACAACTGTACAATTATTTACCCATATAGTACACAAAATAGTGATATATGTGATTTAATCCACAGCCCCTCAATGTTAAAAGTAAAAAAATATATATTTTAGAAAGTTTGACACGAGTAAAACCACATTTTAAAACACTTTTTGCTTGCTCTACCCCCGAAAAACAAAATTGGCATAATGTAACAGTAAATATGATCCCCCTGGAAAATGTATCCAGCGGACTAGATTTCCTAGGAAATACCATCCGGGAGAATGGATTTCCTAGGACATTCATACCCAAAATAGGAAAGAAAATCCTGGTACAAATGTAAACACTGATTACATAGGTAAACAAAAACACTCAAGGAGGTAAATATCATGACTTGGATATTATTTCTTGGTGATTTCAGTGGTGGAAATTTTTCCTCTAAGGAAATTCAGTACTATCCATGAAAAACATGAACAGTTTCCTGAAAATAAACCCTTCAACTCATGTTAGTATTTTTACCATAAAATATTTTTTCGCCTGAAATAATGTTTATTGAAAGGTGACGTTGTTTACTCTTTATTCTTATGCCCTTTCTCTGTGACCTATATTGGATTAAAATACACATGATCTAATTTCTGACGTCATTTTTGGCATTCTCTGGTTAGCTGTCAACAAAAAATAAAGAACAGTGTTACTGTATTGTTTCCTTGGACAAAATCATGTGGATGAAATACATTAGAAAATCGATAGTTTGTTTAATGGTCATGGCACTGAAAAACGGGAATGAAAATCCCACCTCTAGTTGGGATGGGTGGGGTAGCATCTTGCTCATTCATGTTAAGACTGATCAGACCCTCTCATTGAAGCCACATTATTTATCCATTGTTGCAAGTATAAACTACAAAGAACACACACCAATACCAGCACAAAATTTTCATGGAGGGTAATGACCCATTTTCACCTTAATTTGTTGGTGTTAGAACTAAACAATAATAACAACAACAATACAGGATAAGATTATCTGTGTAGAGAAGCCTCTCTGGGAATTCTATCCCACTCGACATTATTATATGTTTGTTGTCTTACAGAATACCAATATTTATACGGGAGTATTGACAAGTATTGCATTAATATTAACATTTTGGAGGATATTTTGTTCTATTTTGAGATGGGATTTCCTAAGGAAATCCTATCTGGGTGGATAGTATTTTGGGGGGAGAGAATCTTCTCTCACAATAACCCATTGTTTGCTTGCTGGAAAGTCTATTGAAGTTATGACACGCATCAGGAATTCAGATATTGTGAACAGATCTGTGGCTTCGAAGTGAACTCACATCATGACGTAATTTGTTCTCCCGCTAATATGATGTCTCAGCTCAAGGGTGGAACACTTATTCAATCCCTCATCGAAAGTGCGGCAGATAAATTTAATAATCGTTCATTTTTAAAGCATTTAGAAGAATAATTTTTTTTTTTATCTGAAGAAGAGGTTCGCCTTCTCTCAGGGGTGGCGGGTGGTGGTGCCTGATTGCCGTCTTAATATTTGAAAAAGGGCGTTTTTTTAGGTTATTTATTTATTTACTGGTGTTTAAGGTCACTTTTCTGCAGCTATGGCTAATTGTGACCGCAAAGAAGGTGTAAAGTCAAGTTTAGCCAATCGTTTTCACCCATGCTGCCCATTTTAGGGGACTTCTACCCCGGGCACTGGTGACCAGGTCCTATTTTACCAGTAAAACTGAACTTGTTTACCACAGCAAACAAGCACTGCTTCACTTCCGAGGTTTCCACAGGAGTCCTTTTTAGGTTACCAGGTTTGTTGGTTATTAAAAGCAACAAATAATTAAAAAGTATATTATAATTTGGACACGATGCACACTCAATTCAGTTGCTCTGTCGAGAAAAGCTTGTCGATAATTCATGCGTTAGAAAGTTTTTCACACCTTCTTCACAGCATCTTTACTTTTGAATGGTTATGATTACAATACCGTAACAATCGTACAAATATCTAGTTATTGGGACTGTTTCAAAACCGTCCCAATATCCAGATATTGGTACTGTTTTACTGAGCTGTTCTCATCAAAACCGTACTTTGTGTGATTTTATAGGGCTTGTTTTCATGACAGAGAACAAAAGAAATATTAGGTAGCTGTGGATTAATTATGGTTATATTTGAGATTAGCAGGCTCCGCAAGCAACGTCAAATGTCTTACACAAACACTCAATGCAGGCGACATGTGTCAGAACAGCACCATTTCCACTTTTTATTCCACCCACTTGAAAAGTGGGAAGAATTTTGTGATCACTTGGTCCGTCCGTCCGTCCGTCCGTACGTACGGACGTACGTACGTACGTCCGTCCGTCCGTTACGCTTTAGGGGAGGGGGTACACATCTGCTATCCGCAACTCCTCCTAAACCAGTGAACGGATTTCATTAGAACTCTCAGACATTCTTTTACATACATTGAAGATGTGACCTCTTATTTTCTTTTCAGATATTTTCATTTTTACAGTTTCCCATATTGAAAAATGAACTTTGTCAAATTCAATTGATATTCTGTACAGATCTGCTATCCGCAACTCCTCCTAAACCAGTGAACGGATTTCATTGAAACTCTCAGACATTCTTTTACATACATTGAAGATGTGCACCTCCTATTTTCTTTTCAGATATTTTCATTTTTACAGCTTCCCATATTGACAAATGAACTATGTCAAATCAAATTCAATTGACATTCTGTACAGATCTGCTATCCGCAACTCCTCCTAAACCAGTGAACGGATTTCATTGAAACTCTCAGACATTCTTTTACATACATTGCAGATGTGCACCTCCTATTTTCTTTTCAGATATTTTCATATTCACAGTTCCCCATATTCAAAAATGGTCTTTGTCAATTCAGGTTTTAGTAGGGAGGGGTATAGATCTGCTATCCGCAACTCCTCTTAAACCATTGAACAAACTCCATTGGAACTCGCAGACCTTATTTTATATACATTGAGGATGTGCACCTCCTATTTTTCTTTCAGATGTTTTCATATTTCGATGTCCGTCCGTCCGTCCGTCCATCCGTTACGCTTTAGGGATGTACACGTCTGCTATCCGCAACTCCTCTTAAACCAGTGAACGGATTCCATTGAAACTCTCAGACATTCTTTTTAATACATTGAAGATGTGCACCTCCTATTTTGTTTTCAGATATTTTCTTTTTTACAGTTTCTCATATTGAAAAATGAACTTTGTCAAATTTAATTGACATTCTGTACAGATCTGCTATCCACAACTCCTCTCAGACCATTGAACAGATTCCATTGAAACTTTCAGACATTCTTTTACATACACTGAAGATGTGCACCTCCTATTTTTCTTTCAGATATTTTCATATTCCGACATACGTCCGTCCGTCCGTCCGTCCGTCCGTCCGTCCGTCCGTCCGTCCGTCCGTCCGTCCGTCCGTCCGTCTGTTATGCTATAGTGGTGTTACGGTTTGGGGGGGGGGGATACACATCTGCTATCCGCAACTCCTCTTAAACTAATGAACAGATTTCATTGAAACTCTCAGACCTTCTTTTACATACATTGAAGATGTGCACCTCCTATTTTTTTTCAGATATTTTCTTTTTTACAGTTTCCCATATTGAAAAATGAACTTTGTCAAATTCAATTGACATTATGTTCGTTTGTGTTGGAGTATACTCCAGTAGAGTAGAAGAGTCTATCAGCTGGAACAGCTTTGCTTATTGTTGCAATATTTAGCTTTTCTGGTCTGTTCTTGTTAGTTCTGACCCTATTCCGAGTACTCTTGTTGTTTCATTTATCTAGCGGAGGGTTTTCTAAGTGGTAAGCACTTGTCCTCCAATCCTGATTTGCATTGTTGAATGGCAAATAAAAATATGTTTAATCTAATCATTTACCTAGATCACCCAACCAGTTCACTTCCCTGGCGCTAACTAACCAATCAGATTGCTTCATCCCACATAATCTTTATGCAAAATTATCTCCCCTTATTACAACGAAGTCCTAGACGATTCTCATCTCCTCTGTATCCAATGGCCACGTCCAATGGAATCCCTTTTTGTGAAACATCTCTGGTTATGGAATCCCTTTTTAGTCGTATGAGGGCTATGAGAAAATCCCTCAATGATGTCTAATTTACTATCTCTCTTAACCTCATTTCGGTTGAGACCATGAGGGCCATGGGAAAATCCCTCAATGAGGTCTAATTTACTATCCCTCTTAGCCTCATTTCGGTATCTGAGGATAGCTATGACCTGGTATTGTATTATCTGAGATACCTATCGAGGATACCTTCTGGAGAATTCCTTTTTGGTCGCATGAGGCCATGAAGGCTTTGAAAAAATCCCTCATTGAGGTCTAATTTACTATCCCTCTTAGCCTCATCTCGGCATTTAACAGCCATATCCTATGGAATCCCATTTTAGGAAAACATATGGCCATTTTTGGAAAACATGGCCTTCGGCACCCCTTTTTCTGAAATGGGGCCATGGGAAAATCCCACAATGAGGTCTAATTTACCATCCCTTTTAGCCTCATCTCGGTATTCCGAGAATACCTGACATTGTACTATTGGAGGATACCTTTTATAGGATACTTGTTGAAACCTTACATCCGGGTACTTCATGCTACATCCTGGTACTCTGTTTGGATAGCAGATAAACACAAACAGCAAAATATAACATTTCATTCATTTTTATTCGACTATACAGTTTACAATTCAATCTCTCAAGGCATCAGTTTTGTTTTTGTAGTTCTTCTGTCTTCTCTCATGGGCTAACCATCTCATCTCCTTGTGGGTTGGAGCTTCTTCCCATCGTCTGGCTAGGTTCTTGATAAAAACACATGCTCTGGTTGATCGCTGGTAGCTTGGCTTTGTTGGTTGCTTTATTTTCCTGTCTGGCATCTTTCTTCTTTTCGGATTCCTCTTTTTTTGTCTTTTAGCTGTTTCGTAGTTAGAGTAGTAACTTCAGTCTTCTGAACAGCATTCTTAGTTTCAGTAGAATCTTCAGGCTTCTTCGTAGTGGTAACTTCGTTCTTGATGGAGTCTGTCATCATTCTCTTGTCTTCAGACTGATTCGTAGTTTGAGTAGTAGCTTCATTCTTAGTTTGAGTGGAAACATCTTTCTGTATGGGAGCTGGCATCTTTCTCTTGTCATCAGACTGATTCGTAGTTTGAGTAGTAACTTCAGTCTTGTTTGGGACCATCTTTGAATCTTCATGCTGTTTCGTAATTTGAGTAGAAACTTCATTCTTGTTTGTAGTAGAAGCGTCAGCCAGTTATTCTGTCTTCGTTCTCTTGGTTGTAGTGGCAACTTCGGTGGTTAATGATCGGCCAGTATCCAAACATCTTTGTTTCTTTCCACCAGCACCCATGTCTAGATTGTTTCTCTTGGCTCCATTTACCACACGATTCACTTGGGCCAGTTCTTAGAAAGTCAGCTTTAATCCAGCATCATTCTTGAAGATATGTATGTGGAAGTCATCTTTGAATCTGAGCACTGTTGTTGACACAGACATCTTCACTCTTCGACGTTCAAAAACGGAATGAGTTTATTTTCATACCAAGACTCCTTTTAATCTTTTTTTTCCTAATCGTCTTCTTCTTCATCTTCTAATCTGAATGAGTAGTTTGTCATAAGGTTGTCGAACCGAAATCTTCGATTTTCCAAGGCATATTTCTGGGATTCTTCAAAGTCAAAGTCCTCTTCCTCACGAAGGAGTTTGGCTGTTTCTTGAATTTTCTTGTGTATTGAGTCATTGCAAAAAATTCTAATGTACACAAGGGTATTTATGTATTTCGCACTAATGGCTTCTCTGACACTCTTGAAGTGCTCTATATGCTGTTTCAACTGCATCTTCTCTAGCCATTCCATCCTCGATATATTTGTTCATGAGGTTGTCAAAATCGTCTAGGTATTTGTCATAAGCACTTTGGACGATAGTTCCCATCATAGAAACGCTTTCTTATTCCTCTTCTGCTTCTTCATATTCTATATCTTCTGATAGTTCCGACGACTCTTTGGTGTCCGAATCTCTTGACCATTTTTTTGGTGCACAACTGGATTGCGTCCGCTCTCTTCGAAGGTCAGATTACAATGACAAGTTTCTTACGAGCACGACCCTTTTATAGGATATCGGACAGAACATTGATGGGTTTGATTAACTTTCCTAAAATCCTCCTTTCTGTATGATCCGTCTTCTTTTCCGATAAGATAGTTCTCTCATTGGTAAGGCAATTATCCTAATCTGGTGTTTGTATGGAATCGGCTGAGCTCTCTCAGATTTGGCCATAGGTACTGCCCTGTTCAAGATATTCGAGGCACAATCACATATACATTGTGTCAAATCATCATTGGCCGTCTTGATCATAGTCTTGGCTTCATGTCGATCCGCATCAGATAGGATTCACAGTGTATCTGAATTTCTGTCTAGTTTTGCAGTGTTGTTCGATTTTTCCGATTTCCTCATGGGACAGTAATCATCTTCATGTATCTTCGTGTTAAGCTTTCGAGAAATGTTTTTCCACAGTACTCGCAGTTATGAATTGCCATGTCTTCACTCTTTCGTGGTCGTAGAACAATTGGTTTTGTGGGTGTTGTTATAAACTGCAAACTTTCACCCAGAACAATCTTTTCATGGGTATTGAATGTCATGAGTTGAAAGACCGGTAACGTGTTTGTCCGTCGTATCAACCAATGCCTGGGGTGGAAGTCTTTTCTAATATCTGCACTACAAGAATAAACGATTGCCCAATCTTTACTTCATGCCTATGTTGCGGTCGTGCTACAGATGCTGATAATTACCTTAAACACCAGTAAATAAATAATAGTTTATTCATGTGAAATAAAAAAAAAGGTAATGATACAGTAATTTTTCATTGGTGTAGGTGGGCGAGTATATATGATTTTTCACTCATCCTGTACCAGTGTCTACTTGTGACTGCAAGTAGAATTCCCCAACCCGCATAAGGGCTGAGAAAATATACACAAAAGAGAAAACTTATCACAGTTGTACATTTAGAGTTATTGCCCTTGATTTGCACTTGGTACTTCTGATTTTGTGAAGGACCCAACCTTCCACTTTGTAAATGAAAGTATATTGATCACCTGAACTCATCGGTAGAGTGAACTTGATATGAGAGGAATAATAGAGGTCAAGGTTAGGTGAAGTTGACCTTAATGTTGGATTCCACCCCATAACTAAAGATTCTATTGACTGTGTTACCTGATCCCACATGAGGTTGGACATGATGTGAGAAAGAATACAATGGAGTTTGGGGCCACCGAAAGTCGTGATCACATTGACCTTGAAGTAAACAATCGCTGCTTCAGTTTTGAGGTATACTGTAGCATTTGCAAGCCATGTCACACTCAAACTTCAGAACAGTCAAGCAATTAGTGGCACCCTGAGGAAAGCACCCCAAAATCAGCTTGCTATTTTCAAATCAGGTTGGTTATGCCCCGACCGATCTTGTCGGAGGGGTATCTAGTAGAGAGTTGTGTCCGTTCGTTCATACGTTTGTACATTACGTATGTTACGTACGTTCATAACACAAATGTGTCTGTCCAACTTATTTGCTGCTCTAGCACTGTCATTATTTGGCGGATTCAAATAATTTTTGCGATGCTTGTACCTCAATATGTGGGGACAGATCCTACAGCAGAATTAATATTTTTCCCTAAACATTTACAGATTTATTTGCCCTTGTTTAACTTAGGGGATTATTTATTATTGAAAAATGTGTCTGTCTGTAACGTATTTGCTGCTGTAGCACTGTCATTATTTGTTGGATTCAAATAACTTTTGCCATGCTTATACCTCAATATGAGAGAACGGGTCCTACAACAGAATTAATATCTTCGCATAAAGATTTACAGGGTTATTTGCCCTTGTTAACTAAGGGGAATATTGAAAAAATGTATCCGTCCAACATATTTGCTGCTCTAGCTCTGTCATCATGTGTTGGATTTAAATAATTTTTGTCATGCTTGTATCTCAACAAGGGGGAACGGACACTACATCAAAATTACTATCTTCGTATAAACATTTACAGAGTTATTCTCCCTTGTTTAACTTCGGGGGTGTTTGAAAAATGTCTTCACACTCATTTCCGGGAAATAACTTTTTACTGTTGGTCGCACGATGCTGATACTTCACACATAGGTTGCCCATAATGGAACAATGTTTTGCATTGATTTTGGGATCTGTAGGTCAAAGGTAAAGGTCACTGTTGCTATAAATAGATTTTTGGTTTCTGTGCAATAACTTTAGTTTCCTTTTGCGTCCGATGCTATAACTTCATATTTTGATTGCATATGAGGTGTTTATTTATTTATTTATTGGTGTTTAATGTCACATACTTATGCACAGTGGCTAATCGTGAAACTGACAGTTTTACGGGTGGAGGAAGCCGGAGTACCCGGAGACAACCACCGAGCATCGATGTGAAACCGTCAGCTCAACATTCTAACTTTGTTCAAGCCCTGCTCAAGCAGGGTTACAGTGGTTGAAGACTTGTGCACCATCGACGTGCAGCACGCCTTAGTACACAAGAACGTCTCGACAGATACACGTCACATGACATCGGGCATTGTCTTGCTGCGTCATCGTGCTCCCATGTAGGCAACTGGGATAAAGTATCTTGCCCAAGGACACAACGCGGGTCGTTCCCGACGGCGATTTCTAGCGTAGAAGTCCAACAGCCTACCACTGAGCCACCACGCTCCCGATAGATATCGATGGTTGGGATTGCATTTGGGGTCAATAAGTCAAATGTCAAAGTCAATGTTACTATAATAGATTTTTGTTTTCTATGCAATGACTTTAGTTTCCTTCTACGTACAATGCTATAACTTCACACACGGATTACCTAAAAGGTATCAGTCATTGGGATTATGTTTTTTTGCGTGCCATTGGTATGCATGAGACTGGGATACCTCCAGATGAGCTCGCTGCTGAGTTCGGAGTCACTGTGGCCACTATTTACCGTCTCATTGGAAGGTATAGAACTACTGGATCTACTGCCGACCGACCGCGTTCAGGTCGACCAAGAGTTACGACCCCTGCACAAGACCGACAAATCAGGACGTCTCACTTGCGGGATCGCTTCCTTCCGGCGACAAGGACAGCAGTAATTACTCCTGGTAGAACTAACAATAGAATTAGTGCACAAACTGTCCGCAACAGTCTCGATGAACACGGCATCCGAAGTAGGCATCCATACCGCGGACCACTCCTTACCCAACGTCATCGTACCTTCAGAATTCGCTTTACTCATCAGCGTTGGAGCAAAGTTCTTTTTAGTGATGAATCACGATTTTGTCTACGGCGCGCTGATGGTAGGGCAAGAGTGTATCGCCGACGAGGAGAACGGTTTTCTGATGCTTGCGTGTGGGAATGCGACTGTTTCGGCGGGGGTAGTGTAATGGCTTGGGCAGGAATTTCCGTGCACCATCGAACGCAGTTGATCTTCATCGATGGTAATCTCAATGGACAGCGATATAGGGACGAAATTCTTAACGCTGTTGTTGTCCCGTTGTTCAACGCTAACGTCGGATTGCAGTTATTCCAGCAAGACAATGCCCGATGTCACGTGGCGTGTATCTGTCGAGACTTTCTTGTGTACTAATTTGTACTGCATGTCGATGGTGCACTTGTCTTCAACCAATGCTAACCCTGCTTATGTGGAGTTAGTATTTTGGGGAGTTTGACAGTTATTCGCCGTTGCTCGGTAGTTCTCTCCTGGTATTCCGTCGTCGTGATCCCACAAAAACTGTACGTCACGGGGCGACCCTGACTGTCGAAAATGTCGTTGAAACCCCAGTGAATAAATAAATTGATACAGATCGAGTGTTTTCCTGTTGTATTTAATCTGCATTAATAGTCCGCGTATTTCCACTTTTTCTTAACTTTGCAAACTTGGCATGTCTTGTTTTAAAGATTCTTCAAGACATATTATTCTGCTGTATAGTTCGTAAACTAAATTTTCATTCTTGGCATACCAAGAAAACGTGAACATCAGAGATTTCTAAAAATGTCACAACAACCTTTCCAAAATGTGACAGAGAACTGCTCGATTTCAGCAAGAAATATTCAAATACTGTGAGTTTCTGACTATTTGTAACATGATCAGAAATACCTGCATTTTGTCCTTACGCTGCAGAGTTTCCTCCTTATCGGGGTGGGTGTATGGCAGCCGAGTGTGACAACGCAAACGACTAAATCTTCTTTCGGTGTGTTCAGGGATGTCGCTGAGGGGTGTGGGGTGGGTGTAGCTATTCGTGACCCCCCCCCACTCCCTCCAAACGAAACAAAAAAATTCCAGTCGGGACTTTTTTGTCAGGATTGGAGTCTAAGATACCAATTCTCTTTTGCTAGTAATCGTGTACTTTCTTAACCCTTTGAACACTGATGGTATCTTTCATGTCAGTTCAATGACTGCAATCGGGAGAGTCCATACTGATTATTTGGGTGTGGTCCAATTAATAGTTTTTTCGGGCTGCACGTTGAAAATATTGATCGGTCTACTCCACACATTTCCTTAGCAGCTATCATACTTAAAGCAATTATGACGCATCATGTTCCTGGGCCAGAAAATCGGCCTCTCGGGTTCAAAGACCAGATTTGATACTTGGACTTGTACCACACACACAGTCGGTCATACAAATGGAGGCCTGTAGTTCTAGATTCGGACTGTTGAGAGTCCCACACGTGACCAATTTGGAGTACCAGTGCCATGCGTGTAAATTAAAAAAGTGGTTGCGTCACCACAATCCTGAATGACTAATTTTCCAGCTGCATCATCAAGGCATGCTTTCGACGAAGGCATGTCTTTATGGTGTACTTGGGAATATTAGTCATAGATATTGAGTAGGGACAAATCAGGTTTACACCCCCTCCCCCATCAATAATCTTCGCGACGCGCCTGGGGTGTTTTAAATAAAAAAGCAGGCCCCCTGTTTAACCCAATTGTTTGGGGGGGGGGGGGGGGGGTAAATAAAGAGAGTGGTAACTTTCCCCCTAGAAATTCCAAATAAACTAATGGTTTGAAAATTTCGTGTTTTGTACAAAAGACTAATGGAAGCATTCCGATTCTGTTTTAAACTTTAGGGGTCTGGATAATTCTCCAGGCTAAAAGCTTTGCAGTGATTTCTAGCCAAATCTTGGCTGCCTTTTGTTGTGTAGATAGTGTTACAGTCAAAATGTTTGCATTGTAATCTATTTGAAAGCGGGGAGCGCGGTGGCTCAGTGAAGACTGCTGGACTTCTTTGCTAGAGGTCCCGAGTTCGACCCCCGTCCTTGGCGACCTGCCTTGTGTCCTTGGGCAAGGCACTTTATCCCGGTTGCCTACATGGGGGCACGATGACGCTGTGTACTTAGGCGTACTGCTCGTCGATGGTGCACTTGTCTTCATCCGCTGTAACCCTGCTTGAGCGGAGCTTGAATAGAGTTAGAATGTTGAGGAGCTGACAGTTGCTCGTCGATGCTCGGTGTTTCTCTTCGGGTACTCCGGCTTCCCCACCCGTAAAACTGTGACGGTCACGATTAGCCATTGTGCATAAGTATGTGACCTTAAACACCAATAAATAAATATTTGAAAGGGGACAGCTTGGTGGGTGAAGAAAGCCAGGCCACTCAAAGAGAACCACAGTAGTACACAGCCATTAGATTTTTTGTGTCAACTACACGCGAGAGAGGCTAGAGTTTGGGTCGCGTTCGTTAAAACCCACTTTCACTGCAATCCAGTTTGAACAAGCAAGTAGGTCTTTGGGTGGCCTGCGTGATAAAGAGAAGCCAGGTTTTGAAGAGTACCTTGATGGCACCTTTGGGGGGTCACTGTTGTTCAAGCTGAGGTCGCGATCCCTGGAGCTGAGGGGGAAAATTGGGAAAGACGGTGAAAGGGAGTGCCAGATGTGTAACTTGGACATGGAGGAGACCCTGGAACACTTTCTTCTAGAATGCCCAAAGTATCAGTCTAAAAGAATGAGATTCACTGGGAGTATAATGGGGAAGTGGGATGGGAGAATGAAGGACATGTGGTTAGGGGGAGACTCAAAGGAGAGGGTTAATATGCTAATCGGAGAGATTGGGAAGAATGGGACAAGGGATATCATCAAGCAGTTCGTCTCCGAGTGTTGGGAGGAGAGGAGAAGCGTGGGAATAAGGAGGCAGTTGGGAGTACAGGGGTAACCATGGCCTTCTCGTCCGAGAACCGCGACAAATCAGCGGCTGGCCAAAGTGTTATTATTATTATTAGGTCCCTACGAAACTTTGAGATTCGATTTGATTAAAATTGTCCCGATAATTCCATTCGATTCGATTTTAGTCTCGCTGATTCGGATTCGAGCATATTCCACTAAAATTCTACAAAGTATCGCATCTTGAACTCTTCTTCTGTCATCAGGTCTCCTCTACAGGAGACCTGATGACAGAAGAAGAATTCAAGGAGGTTCCGCTTCCGAGACTTCTTTGATACCGTTTTGGACTAATCCGCTTTTTTGATTGGCTTGCCTCAACAGAATACATCACAAAACTTAGTGGCAACTGGCAATATGTAATAGATATATCACTATTTTGTGTACTATATGGGTAAATAATTGTACGGTTGTGTAGGTGTCCGGAGATATTTTGGACGAGGCGAAGCCGAGTCCAAATAGTGGAGGACACCTGCACAACTGTACAATTATTTACCCATATAGTACACAAAATAGTGATATATGTGATTTAATCCACAGCCCCTCAATGTTAAAAGTAAAAAAAAATATATTTTAGAAAGTTTGACACGAGTAAAACCACATTTTAAAACACTTTTTGCTTGCTCTACCCCCGAAAAACAAAATTGGCATAATGTAACAGTAAATATGATCCCCCTGGAAAATGTATCCAGCGGACTAGATTTCCTAGGAAATACCATCCGGGAGAATGGATTTCCTAGGACATTCATACCCAAAATAGGAAAGAAAATCCTGGTACAAATGTAAACACTGATTAAATAGGTAAACAAAAACACTCAAGGAGGTAAATATCATGACTTGGATATTATTTCTTGGTGATTTCAGTGGTGGAAATTTTTCCTCTAAGGAAATTCAGTACTATCCATGAAAAACATGAACAGTTTCCTGAAAATAAACCCTTCAACTCATGTTAGTATTTTTACCATAAAATATTTTTTCGCCTGAAATAATGTTTATTGAAAGGTGACGTTGTTTACTCTTTATTCTTATGCCCTTTCTCTGTGACCTATATTGGATTAAAATACACATGATCTAATTTCTGACGTCATTTTTGGCATTCTCTGGTTAGCTGTCAACAAAAAATAAAGAACAGTGTTACTGTATTGTTTCCTTGGACAAAATCATGTGGATGAAATACATTAGAAAATCGATAGTTTGTTCCATTTTAATGGTCATGGCACTGAAAAACGGGAATGAAAATCCCACCTCTAGTTGGGATGGGTGGGGTAGCATCTTGCTCATTCATGTTAAGACTGATCAGACCCTCTCATTGAAGCCACATTATTTATCCATTGTTGCAAGTATAAACTACAAAGAACACACACCAATACCAGCACAAAATTTTCATGGAGGGTAATGACCCATTTTCACCTTAATTTGTTGGTGTTAAAACTAAACAATAATAACAACAACAATACAGGATAAGATTATCTGTGTAGAGAAGCCTCTCTGTGAATTCTATCCCATTCGACATTATTATATGTTTGTTGTCTTAGAGAATACCAATATTTATACGGGAGTATTGACAAGTATTGCATTAATATTAACATTTTGGAGGATATTTTGTTCTATTTTGAGATGGGATTTCCTAAGGAAATCCTATCTGGGTGGATAGTATTTTGGGGGGAGAGAATCTTCTCTCACAATAACCCATTGTTTGCTTGCTGGAAAGTCTATTGAAGTTATGACACGCATCAGGAATTCAGATATTGTGAACAGATCTGTGGCTTCGAAGTGAACTCACATCATGACGTAATTTGTTCTCCCGCTAATATGATGTCTCAGCTCAAGGGTGGAACACTTATTCAATCCCTCATCGAAAGTGCGGCAGATAAATTTAATAATCGTTCATTTTTAAAGCATTTAGAAGAATAATTTTTTTTTTATCTGAAGAAGAGGTTCGCCTTCCCTCAGGGGTGGCGGGTGGTGGTGCCTGATTGCCGTCTTAATATTTGAAAAAGGGCGTTTTTTTAGGTTATTTATTTATTTACTGGTGTTTAAGGTCACTTTTCTGCAGCTATGGCTAATTGTGACCGCAAAAAAGGTGTAAAGTCAAGTTTAGCCAATCGTTTTCACCCATGCTGCCCATTTTAGGGGACTTCTACCCCGGGCCCTGGTGACCAGGTCCTATTTTACCAGTAAAACTGAACTTGTTTACCACAGCAAACAAGCACTGCTTCACTTCCGAGGTTTCCACAGGAGTCCTTTTTAGGTTACCAGGTTTGTTGGTTATTAAAAGCAACAAATAATTAAAAAGTATATTATAATTTGGACACGATGCACACTCAATTCAGTTGCTCTGTCGAGAAAAGCTTGTCGATAATTCATGCGTTAGAAAGTTTTTCACACCTTCTTCACAGCATCTTTACTTTTGAATGGTTATGATTACAATACCGTAACAATCGTACAAATATCTAGTTATTGGGACTGTTTCAAAACCGTCCCAATATCCAGATATTGGTACTGTTTTACTGAGCTGTTCTCATCAAAACCGTACTTTGTGTGATTTTATAGGGCTTGTTTTCATGACAGAGAACAAAAGAAATATTAGGTAGCTGTGGATTAATTATGGTTATATTTGAGATTAGCAGGCTCCGCAAGCAACGTCAAATGTCTTACACAAACACTCAATGCAGGCGACATGTGTCAGAACAGTACCATTTCCACTTTTTATTCCACCCACTTGAAAAGTGGGAGGTATTTTGTGATCACTTGGTCCGTCCGTCCGTACGTACGTACGTCCGTCCGTCCGTTACGCTTTAGGGGAGGGGGGTACACATCTGCTATCCGCAACTCCTCCTAAACCAGTGAACGGATTTCATTAGAACTCTCAGACGTTCTTTTACATACATTGAAGATGTGACCTCTTATTTTCTTTTCAGATATTTTCATTTTTACAGTTTCCCATATTGAAAAATGAACTTTGTCAAATTCAATTGACATTCTGTACAGATCTGCTATCCGCAACTCCTCCTAAACCAGTGAACGGATTTCATTGAAACTCTCAGACATTCTTTTACATACATTGAAGATGTGCACCTCCTATTTTCTTTTCAGATATTTTCATTTTTACAGCTTCCCATATTGACAAATGAACTATGTCAAATCAAATTCAATTGACATTCTGTACAGATCTGCTATCCGCAACTCCTCCTAAACCAGTGAACGGATTTCATTGAAACTCTCAGACATTCTTTTACATACATTGCAGATGTGCACCTCCTATTTTCTTTTCAGATATTTTCATATTCACAGTTCCCCATATTCAAAAATGGTCTTTGTCAATTCAGGTTTTAGTAGGGAGGGGTATAGATCTGCTATCCGCAACTCCTCTTAAACCATTGAACAAACTCCATTGGAACTCGCAGACCTTATTTTACATACATTGAGGATGTGCACCTCCTATTTTTCTTTCAGATGTTTTCATATTTCGATGTCCGTCCGTCCGTCCGTCCGTCCATCCGTTACGCTTTAGGGATGTACACGTCTGCTATCCGCAACTCCTCTTAAACCAGTGAACGGATTCCATTGAAACTCTCAGACATTCTTTTTAATACATTGAAGATGTGCACCTCCTATTTTGTTTTCAGATATTTTCTTTTTTACAGTTTCTCATATTGAAAAATGAACTTTGTCAAATTTAATTGACATTCTGTACAGATCTGCTATCCACAACTCCTCTCAGACCATTGAACAGATTCCATTGAAACTTTCAGACATTCTTTTACATACATTGCAGATGTGCACCTCCTATTTTCTTTTCAGATATTTTCATATTTACAGTTCCCCATATTCAAAAATGGTCTTTGTCAATTCATGTTTTAGTAGTGAGGGGTATAGATCTGCTGTCCACTACTCCTCTCTTAAACCATTGAACAAACACCATTGGAACTCGCAGACCTTCTTTTACATACACTGAAGATGTGCACCTCCTATTTTTCTTTCAGATATTTTCATATTCCGACATACGTCCGTCCGTCCGTCCGTCCGTCCGTCCGTCCGTCCGTCCGTCCGTCCGTCCGTCCGTCCGTCCGTCCGTCCGTCCGTCTGTTATGCTATAGTGGTGTTACGGTTTGGGGGGGGGATACACATCTGCTATCCGCAACTCCTCTTAAACTAATGAACAGATTTCATTGAAACTCTCAGACCTTCTTTTACATACATTGAAGATGTGCACCTCCTATTTTTTTTCAGATATTTTCTTTTTTACAGTTTCCCATATTGAAAAATGAACTTTGTCAAATTCAATTGACATTATGTTCGTTTGTGTTGGAGTATACTCCAGTAGAGTAGAAGAGTCTATCAGCTGGAACAGCTTTGCTTATTGTTGCAATATTTAGCTTTTCTGGTCTGTTCTTGTTAGTTCTGACCCTATTCCGAGTACTCTTGTTGTTTCATTTATCTAGCGGAGGGTTTTCTAAGTGGTAAGCACTTGTCCTCCAATCCTGATTTGCATTGTTGAATGGCAAATAAAAATATGTTTAATCTAATCATTTACCTAGATCACCCAACCAGTTCACTTCCCTGGCGCTAACTAACCAATCAGATTGCTTCATCCCACATAATCTTTATGCAAAATTATCTCCCCTTATTACAACGAAGTCCTAGACGATTCTCATCTCCTCTGTATCCAATGGCCACGTCCAATGGAATCCCTTTTTGTGAAACATCTCTGGTTATGGAATCCCTTTTTAGTCGTATGAGGGCTATGAGAAAATCCCTCAATGATGTCTAATTTACTATCTCTCTTAACCTCATTTCGGTTGAGACCATGAGGGCCATGGGAAAATCCCTCAATGAGGTCTAATTTACTATCCCTCTTAGCCTCATTTCGGTATCTGAGGATAGCTATGACCTGGTATTGTATTATCTGAGATACCTATCGAGGATACCTTCTGGAGAATTCCTTTTTGGTCGCATGAGGCCATGAAGGCTTTGAAAAAATCCCTCATTGAGGTCTAATTTACTATCCCTCTTAGCCTCATCTCGGCATTTAACAGCCATATCCTATGGAATCCCATTTTAGGAAAACATATGGCCATTTTTGGAAAACATGGCCTTCGGCACCCCTTTTTCTGAAATGGGGCCATGGGAAAATCCCACAATGAGGTCTAATTTACCATCCCTTTTAGCCTCATCTCGGTATTCCGAGAATACCTGACATTGTACTATTGGAGGATACCTTTTATAGGATACTTGTTGAAACCTTACATCCGGGTACTTCATGCTACATCCTGGTACTCTGTTTGGATAGCAGATAAACACAAACAGCAAAATATAACATTTCATTCATTTTTATTCGACTATACAGTTTACAATTCAATCTCTCAAGGCATCAGTTTTGTTTTTGTAGTTCTTCTGTCTTCTCTCATGGGCTAACCATCTCATCTCCTTGTGGGTTGGAGCTTCTTCCCATCGTCTGGCTAGGTTCTTGATAAAAACACATGCTCTGGTTGATCGCTGGTAGCTTGGCTTTGTTGGTTGCTTTATTTTCCTGTCTGGCATCTTTCTTCTTTTCGGATTCCTCTTTTTTTGTCTTTTAGCTGTTTCGTAGTTAGAGTAGTAACTTCAGTCTTCTGAACAGCATTCTTAGTTTCAGTAGAATCTTCAGGCTTCTTCGTAGTGGTAACTTCGTTCTTGATGGAGTCTGTCATCATTCTCTTGTCTTCAGACTGATTCGTAGTTTGAGTAGTAGCTTCATTCTTAGTTTGAGTGGAAACATCTTTCTGTATGGGAGCTGGCATCTTTCTCTTGTCATCAGACTGATTCGTAGTTTGAGTAGTAACTTCAGTCTTGTTTGGGACCATCTTTGAATCTTCATGCTGTTTCGTAATTTGAGTAGAAACTTCATTCTTGTTTGTAGTAGAAGCGTCAGCCAGTTATTCTGTCTTCGTTCTCTTGGTTGTAGTGGCAACTTCGGTGGTTAATGATCGGCCAGTATCCAAACATCTTTGTTTCTTTCCACCAGCACCCATGTCTAGATTGTTTCTCTTGGCTCCATTTACCACACGATTCACTTGGGCCAGTTCTTAGAAAGTCAGCTTTAATCCAGCATCATTCTTGAAGATATGTATGTGGAAGTCATCTTTGAATCTGAGCACTGTTGTTGACACAGACATCTTCACTCTTCGACGTTCAAAAACGGAATGAGTTTATTTTCATACCAAGACTCCTTTTAATCTTTTTTTTCCTAATCGTCTTCTTCTTCATCTTCTAATCTGAATGAGTAGTTTGTCATAAGGTTGTCGAACCGAAATCTTCGATTTTCCAAGGCATATTTCTGGGATTCTTCAAAGTCAAAGTCCTCTTCCTCACGAAGGAGTTTGGCTGTTTCTTGAATTTTCTTGTGTATTGAGTCATTGCAAAAAATTCTAATGTACACAAGGGTATTTATGTATTTCGCACTAATGGCTTCTCTGACACTCTTGAAGTGCTCTATATGCTGTTTCAACTGCATCTTCTCTAGCCATTCCATCCTCGATATATTTGTTCATGAGGTTGTCAAAATCGTCTAGGTATTTGTCATAAGCACTTTGGACGATAGTTCCCATCATAGAAACGCTTTCTTATTCCTCTTCTGCTTCTTCATATTCTATATCTTCTGATAGTTCCGACGACTCTTTGGTGTCCGAATCTCTTGACCATTTTTTTGGTGCACAACTGGATTGCGTCCGCTCTCTTCGAAGGTCAGATTACAATGACAAGTTTCTTACGAGCACGACCCTTTTATAGGATATCGGACAGAACATTGATGGGTTTGATTAACTTTCCTAAAATCCTCCTTTCTGTATGATCCGTCTTCTTTTCCGATAAGATAGTTCTCTCATTGGTAAGGCAATTATCCTAATCTGGTGTTTGTATGGAATCGGCTGAGCTCTCTCAGATTTGGCCATAGGTACTGCCCTGTTCAAGATATTCGAGGCACAATCACATATACATTGTGTCAAATCATCATTGGCCGTCTTGATCATAGTCTTGGCTTCATGTCGATCCGCATCAGATAGGATTCACAGTGTATCTGAATTTCTGTCTAGTTTTGCAGTGTTGTTCGATTTTTCCGATTTCCTCATGGGACAGTAATCATCTTCATGTATCTTCGTCTTAAGCTTTCGAGAAAATGTTTTTCCACAGTACTCGCAGTTATGAATTGCCATGTCTTCACTCTTTCGTGGTCGTAGAACAAAAGAACATTTGGTGTTGGTACATCTCTTTTATGCCGTTTTCCAATCTAGGACTGGGGTGATAAGCGTCGATAGAAAGCAACTCTTTCGTAATATACTTCTTTTTATATCGGTAGAAATTCCATTATCTGTTAGCAGCTTCAATACATGTTCGTATTGTCGCAGGTCATCAAATTCAGCCAGATTCAGTGGTATCTTATCTTCGAGGATCTTGGTAGCACATTTACATAAACAGGTAATCAAATCTTCACCAGCAGCTCGTAGAACGACATCGATTTCCTCCTTGTCAGCAAGGCGTCCAAATTCTAAAAGTACTTTATTCTGGTCAGTCTTTGAATCTCCAGTATCTCTCTGCTCTTCTGTTCTTCTTGGACAGTGATGTTCTTCATGCCTCTTCCTGTTGTGTGGTTGGGTGAACAACTTCGTACAATATCTGCTCTGGAGCCGACGATGGGTCTTCTCGTGTCTTCTGGCATTATCCGATCTCGAAAATGACTTGGAACAGTATCTGCAACGAACCGATAACATGTCTTCACTCGACGACAGTCAGGACACAAATCAGGTTTAAGCCGAGCTTGCACCCTTTTTATACCTTTCCCAACAGAAGAACCCGGATGAAAGGTTTCTACAACAAGTATCCTCCAATAGTCCAATACCATAGGTATCCTAAAATACCCAGATGAGTCGTAGAGCAGTATGTGGAGTACCTCGATCGAGCGATTGCTCTAAAGCTCATTTGCTCGATGGGCTTCGAGTCGTTCGAGCAATTGCTCATGGAGCAATTACTCTTTTGGCTCTTATTATGGAAAATCACCCGTTTTAAGGTATCATACTTACAGAATCCTTTTTTGTAAAACAAAACACGTCTGGCCTTCGGCACCCCTTTTCCTGAAATGAGTCGAAGAGTCGTATGTGCGAGTCACTCGAGCGAGCAATTACTCGATAGCTCATTTGCTTTATGGACTTCGAGTCGTTCGAGCAATGACTTACCAGTAACTACTCGATAGATTCTTAGTTTTAGGAATCATATAGGCTTTCGTTGTAATAAGGGGAGATAACTCTGCATAAGGATTACGGGGGATGGAGCAATGTGATTGGTTAGTTAGCACCAGGAAAGTGAACTGATTGGGTGATCTAGATAAATGAAACAACAAGAGTACTCGGAATAGGGTCAGAACTAACAAGAACAAACCAGAAAAGCTAAAAGCTAAATATAGTAACAATAAGCAAAGGTGTTTCAGCTGATAGGCTCTTCTACTCTACAGGAGTATACTCCAGCACAAACGAGCATGGTCGGGTAGACGAAAACTATTGCATAGATAGATAGAAGCAGAGGATTTTGAAAGAATTCGAAATAGTAAAACTTGGGTTGTTTGTGGTAATTCTACGAATCGGGAAATTACTCTTGTTCAAAGGAACATACCCTTCGAACATACCCCCGTCCTATTGTAAGCCTTTGGGTAACACAGCAATCACGAGGTACCATATAAACCAAGATGGCGGCCTCCAGTATACAAAATGGACGACGGAAACACGTATCACCCCAACAACACGCGCTGCGCGCACTAACACCATGTATCACCCCAATAACACCATGTATTACCCCAACAACACGCGCTGCGCGCACTAACACCAACAACACGCGCTGCGCGCACTAACACCAACACGCGCTGCGCACACTAACACCATGTATCACTATGGGGATGTCGTCACAACATGGCCGCTCACGCGGGTTACCATGACAACACAACATGGCGCCACTGGGTCACGTGACATGACGTCACTTCCGGGGTCCTGCAAACTATACCCGAAACATACGAGACATACTACTGGTAAGTGTATATACATATGTTCAAATGAATATATGTGTGTGTGTGTGTACATATGGCTGAGGGTCAGTGTGTTGTTGAGAGCTGAGAAGAGACTTTGGAGCATAAAACATTACGGAAATCGCAAATATTATATATTTATCATTATATTATGAAAGTATTATATTATACTCTGCGGCATGACAGGATAGTGTATTGCTGATGATGTTTTGCCAAATGTAAATGTTATTAATTATTGTTCACTATTTGTATATTGTTATCCATGAAATCTGCCCCAATGCGGGCGATTTATTGCAATAAAGTTCTATTCTATTCTGGTAGTATATAATGTGATTATTTGAACAGAAATTCTTTCTCCACTCTCAGGTAATTATTAGATTTCAATAATGCTAGGTTCAGTACACTTTTGCTTATGTCATCGTCCATCAGTGGCTTAGGTGGATTTGCTTCGCAATGAGATAGGTTTTTTTTTACTAAGTCAAGCTGGGGCACAGTGCCGTGACAGAGGCTCATTGATCAGCGCGCGAGACTTTGATTTCAGAGCTAAACTATAATTTTTAATGACGAGGGAGGCACCTTAGAAACAAGCTTTTTTTACTGACTATATTGAAAAAAAAATTCTTTCCAGTATCTGAAAACAGTTTAATTCATTGTATCTTTTTTATAGGACTGTTGCTCATTTTTGAAATACAGAAAACAGAATCGCTTGCAAACCAAGGAATTTACAGCCATTCATGTGAAATCCCGATAGATCACTCCGTTTGATCGAGATTTACTCCAGTAGACATGTGCAGTTAATAGTGTCTAATTTGTTCTGAACCGTTTTCCTAGCGAATCAGCCACACCCGTCCGCGTAATTTTCAAACTAGGCAGTTGAAAAATAATTATTTTTCAGATAATGTCCACAAAAACATATCATGTGACCTCCCTCATTTGGAACGTGCTCGCCGAGCTCGTTCCAAATGAGGGGATCTCGTGATACGGTTTTGTTGAATTTTTTCAAAAACTTTGAAAAAAAAAATAACAAATTTTGCTATCGTGTGCTTTGGGTAAGGGGTTTCGCAAAGTTCAACAGTGCTTGTTTATCCAGGTTATGAGTTCTTGTTGATAAATTTTTGCTTCACTGGTAAAAGAGAACCGAGTAACCTACTTTTGGATTGGTGTTCCATCAAACGTAAAATCAGAAGCAAAGAGAATGGTTTCAATAAATGTTCCAATAGGGTCGTGGTCTTTCTTCCCGTTCTTTTGCAATCTCTTCCAGTTCTCGCCCCTTTTCCCCATTTCGCACTTTCACGCCTCATGTTCAGTTGTTGTTCAGTCTCCCTTGTCCATCTTCCTTCCAGCTCGTCTATGGTCCCATCACAGGTCTCCAATGGAGCCACCTCTTCAACAGAGCTTTGGTTCAGAGGAAGGAAAGAATTCGGGAGTGAAAGTCGACTATTCTCTATCTCTTCTTCGAGGACCAAGGGCATGTCGCTTTCATCCGACCCTCCTTCATGAGAGGACAGGGCCGCACTGGAGTTAAGGCATGTCCAAAGATTCGCCTTCTCATCCGGTTCAACCTTAAAGTCGGTATCTGTTGAATCTCAAAATCTACAGTTTTAGTTGGAGGTTGCTCTTGTCCATGTGGATATAGTCAAGTTGAGAGCACGGGTAACATCCAGTCCTAACAGTGTTTCTGTATCACTTGTGGTAAATCCCTAAAGAGCCGCGAAATAACAAGTTTTAACACCTTGGCGGCTTGGCGTCAAACGTTCCAGTCGATTGGCTTATAGTAGATGTTATACGTAAAAGATAGGCTAAACTTTACTTTAATCATGTGTTTCAATCATAATATAGTTCTGAAAATCAAGGGCGCGGGAAGCACCCCCAAGGACGGGGTGTGGGGGGGGGGGGGTATCAAAAAGGGCACTCGACTCCGGTTAGGAGTTAAGACCGGGAATTTAAAACGTATCGTAAATTGTAATATATACTAGTGGATGGAACCATGCTGCGCGTGCTTTTTCGAGTTACCCCCCCCCCCCCCCCCCCCTATACCATATAACGCTCCGAATCGTAACGTGTTTTACCAACACCTATCTTAAGACACAATTGCCAATTCTCGGTAAAAAACGCAAAATATTGCCACCAACAAGTCAGTTTAGTTATATCGGATAGAAATGCACACACACACCTGTCAAGTTTGAAGTCGATCGGGTCCGTAGATGGTGAAGAGATAAGCCGCGTCACGACAAACAGATTAACTCAAATTATAGTAAGATATTGTAAGATTTCGTCTCTTAAGAGGTACAAATGCTAAAGCATTGCTGGTGAATCCCTGTTCCATTGAAGGCATGATATAAAGCTTTAGAAATTACCGCTCCGATTGTATAGCTTGTTTTGTTTAATGATTTGCTCCCCCCACCCCTCCTCCCCCACCATTGGCACTGGAATACATAAAATACGTTAGAAGTGAATACTCGAGAGTTCAAGTTCTTGGAAAGAAAAGAAGTCTTTTTTCACTGGTGTTCG
The DNA here is from genome assembly GCA_031216915.1 of Pictodentalium vernedei. NCBI lineage: Eukaryota > Metazoa > Mollusca > Scaphopoda > Dentaliida > Dentaliidae > Pictodentalium > Pictodentalium vernedei. The sequence continues at coordinate 392,561,915 of CM062294.1, forward strand.
TCTGGCGAAAAAAGGGCACGCACTGCCCCATTGCCCTCTGAGGGAATGTTGCTTTCTGCCCCCTCTTCCAGAGCCCTTTCTGAAAGTGTCCGTAAACACCAATAATTTAATTGTACTTACGGTTTGGTAAATAGTTTTATCATATGACTCGTCCGTTTTGTTCACTTTAAAACATTCGATATTTTTTCATATTAATCAGTGATAAATAAAGCCTTCCGTCAATTTCATTGGTCAATTTCAAAACTGGACAATTTGATTGGCTAAACAAAATACAACTGGGTCACATTTGCATAATTTCAGCAGGGAGTATTTACGTTATTTGTCTTATATTTGAACACTGACCATACCGCGGCATGCTCATATAAACAAGAGACTAGCGGGTAATCACACTTCTGCCTACATACCCCGGGAGGTGAACCAGTGTTTGTTTACTGCGTTAACCCTTTACCCAACGCAGACGATATCAACATTTATTAATTTAAATATCATTTTTTCAAAATTTTCAAACAATTTCAACAAAACCATATCATATGACCCCTCGTTGGAACGAGCTCGTTCCAACGAGGGGTTACATGATACGGTTTTGTTGAAATTTTTTGAAATATAATATTTTTTCAACTGCTGAATTTGCATATTACGCGGGCGGATGCGGCCGATTCGTTGGGTAAAGGGTTAAACATGTTCTGTTTTACAAGTAAAATAGGATCCGGCAGCAAATGCCTGGGGTGGAAGTCCTCTAAAAAGGGCAACATTGGTATAAACGATCCATGTTGCAGTCATGATTAGCCATTGTGCAGAAATATGTGACCTTAAATACCAATAAATAAATAAATAAATCAGCCGATATACTCTTATAATTTTTCTATCCCCGGGTCAAACAGCGGTTGTTTTGACATTTTTGCCCCCTCCCACCACACACACTTTTATAGAGCTTCCGTTGACTCTGTTTGTAATTAATTTATCGAAGCTTCTTATAATTTCACGAATACGGGTCTCAACACGAAGAGAAATCCGCGCCATGTTTAGTTCCAAGTGGAACCAAAACAATTGAGTCTTCATGTGATCTAGAACCGGGTAATTTCATATAGAGTTGCCTATCTTGTTTATATGAAAAATTACCGTTGTCGCGCAACTTAACCCTTTAACCCTTTACCTAACGTGAAAAGCAGACGACACTTGCAAAAATAATTCTTGAATAACTATTTTTTTCATTTTTTGTCTCAAAAACATAGGTTATGACCTCTCGTTGGAACGAGCTCGACGAGCTCGTTCCAACGAGGGGTCATAACCTATGTTTTTGAGACAAAAAATGAAAAAATAATGAAAATTAATTGGCGATTTTTGAGAATAACGCTGGCCGGTTTTGGCCGTTACGTTAGGTAAAGGGTTAACAGCGAATCAATCGCATTCACTTGCGTAATATACGAATTAAGCAAGTGAAAACAACATACGAGCTCGTTCCAATGAGGGTTCACATGATATGGTTTTGTTGAAAGTTTTTGCGAAATTTGTAAAAGTCGAATAATTAAAATAATAAATTTTGATATCGTGTGTTTTGGATGAAGGGTTGACGCATGCGTGATGGAACATTTGAAAACGTGTCTCTGGCGTTGCTACGTCGCCATTTTAAAACTTCAACTTTATATTTAACACTTTATACAATGTCCAGAGGCTTTGCCAGTCCAGTTAGTGTGATAGATTGAAGAACCAACTTGAAAACGTGTGTTTGGTTCCATGTAAACAAATTTGGTTCCCCTACCAGGACAAACTGAAGAACCAGTTTTAGTTCCTGGAGAAAATATCAATGAAAATATTTTCATTCAATCTAAAACGTCTTTGAAAATTTAGCTCCTGAAAATATGAAGGTATCCAGCTTTCTCAAAGTGTGTCACACGACAGCACATCACCATAAATAAAAGATGAAACTTCCGAATTGAAGTTGGTTATTTGGGCTGATGAGTTCTGCCATGGCACAAAAGCAGTCAACTTTCCCACGTTCTTTATCATTATCAAACAGCCAAAGACATCCTCTATTCCAATGACTTATTCGAAAAACGACGATTTGCCCTTGTTCACTACCTTGTAACCTTGAGGGCCAACGCTTTTAGCATTTAATTTGAAGTTAATGATGTTTTGCAGACGTATATATTTTACTGGAATAGTTCCATGTTTTGTCTACCATACTCAGTGATGAGACAGAATATATGAATGGTACATTTTAATAGCGAACCCAGTAATTTTGCTGCTGAGGAAACAGAGTTAAAAACGTGTTTCACCCCACTTTAAAACTATACTCAGACCAGAGGACCATTATGGGTGCTCTAATCTTTGACTTACAACATCTCTTCAAAGTATTGAATTTTTTTTTTAAATCGTTCTACTAACTGGTTGATGGCTAGAAGCCCATTGTTAGGCTTCATACTTAAGAACAGGTATCACAACTTAAAGATTTCACACTCTGTGGTTATGGTTCACATTATCATTAAAGTGAATTTATTTCATCCGTATGGATATTTGCCTCATTACAGTTTATGGGAGAGTACCTAGAGGCACTAAGACCAAAGACGTGAACAAATTTTGACAACCCCCATAAAATTTAGCACCAGTTCATCTATTTGCTGTTGGCCTTTGTACTTGACTAATTTTCTCAAAATGACCTTGTAGAAATTGCTACAGACATTGTTTTGAATAATTAGGCTTAATTCTCAATTCTCACTTTGAAAATCTGCTACCCAGTATTCAACTGGATGGTCATTTTAAATAATAGCAGGATGTTTTAAAATAGTCTTAATATTTATCAGATGAAACGCCAGTGTTGAGTGAACCAAAGATGACACGAAATTATTGGTAAACTGGACCCTTTGTTTCAAGACAACATAGATTTAGTTTAAATACTGTTCAGTTCTTTAGCTCAATGACTCATCTATTGTATAAACGACTTAACGGTATTTCTTCCGTTTCCGTGTTCGCGTCCATTCCAGCTAGAAATTCAAGCTTTGATTATCTCCCTTGATATGCAATGCAATTAGAAATTTTTTCGTCGCATGGGCAGGGCTACCGTCCTAGGACGGATCGGCCCGCTATTAAAGATATAAATCAATATATGTGTGACATTTTAACGTCCGAGTGATTTTATTGACCTTTTCCTTATTTTTTCTGAATCATAATTTCGTATCCCTTGGTGGAACAAGCTTATTTATTTATTTATTTATTTATTTATTTATTTATTTATTTATTTATTTATAAAAGCATGTGCCATATCGCGAGGAAGCCCGCGTATCCGTAGAGAATCACCGAGCAGCGGCGAGTAACTCAAATCAATACAAACCCCGCTCAAGCAGGGATGGCATGGGATGAAGGCATGTGCATCGTGACGCGAGTCAAGATCGAGCCAGTGCTCTAAACCAGTAAGCCACTAAGCCCCCACTCATACAATAAGAGAATTTCAGGACATGTTTTAGATAAAAAGGTAGCGATGTATAACAATTCACCACCCCACCCGCTCGCGCAAACAGAAAATAGATTGACCTGAGTCAACATGAAATAAATACCAACGCAGTTCTTATAACGACATATAATGAGGCTAAGTGTAAAGGCCACAACTCTTCGAATATGCCAGGCTACGGCAAAATCCTTTCATGCACATATACCCTTCATTCTGTTAATGTATACCAGTTTTGGTCAAAATCTATTGAAATATATTGAGATGTAACGACAACCAATGGTCATATAGGGGTTGCGGAGCGACTTTGAATATCTGTGTGGGGGATGTAAACGATAGTTCTGCGACCCTATCCCAGAAAAGCATGTGGACATTTGTGACATTAAAGACGATCTGATTGATCTTATTAGTGGACTACCGGGGCCAACCTGATGCCGGCATTCCACAAATTCTTCGTTCTCTGTGGTCGCTAGTTTTGTCTTCCTTGCCGCTGGTTTGGAGTCTGGTCGTCTTTTCCAGAACTTTACTCTTTTACTGCCGTCGCACGGCCACTAATGTATTGTCACTTTACCGGACGCCTTTGTTCCAACATGTGACGGAATGTACTGCCGTCGCACGGCCACTAATGTATTGTCACTTTACCGGACGCCTTTGTTCCAACATGTGACGGAATGTACTGCCGTCGCACGGCCACTAACGTATTTTCACTTTACTGGATGCCTTTCCTCTAACCTGTGACGGAATGTCACTCTACCACTGCCGTCGAACGGCCACTAATATATCGTCACTTGACTGGATGTTTTTCACTCAAGCAGTCGCCACATATGGGGTTAAATGTTTCCCCATTTATCTCAGAATAATATTCATACAGACAAAGCCTACTCTGCCTACGCATGGCTTAACTCCTGCAGCAGGTAACACCGAATAGGTGATTATCGACACTAATGACCATCTAGCCAGATGACTAGATTACCTTGGATTGCTAAACGGGTGTCTTTTATTTGAAGCGAAAAAGGCAGGGTCGTTGTTTCATACCAGATAAGCGCTAATTGGCGTTACAGACTCCTATTGAGATTCCTCTCTATTAAAGTTATCACGTTTATCTGATTTATTTCTATTAAGATACACTTTGGTTTTTCGGGTGCGTCATATATCAGTTCTTACACTTTTAGCACGAGAGAGAAAAAATACCAAAATATATACACTTTTAAAACAATAAAATCGTAAACTCGCCCTGACCACACAATAGGCCTACATTGTGAAATCTGACGAATAATCAGGTCGAAGATAATGTCAGTGTTGTCAAGACTCATTTGTTCACAAATATTTTGAACTTTATCGCTTGAAACAACTTGCCAGGTCACAACCTGGTATGTGGAATTGTCTGTCATTGTCCCCCGTGAGGACCTCGGGAAGGACGCACAGTGCTTGTTTATTGTAATAAACGAGTTCTGTTTTGCTGGTAAAATAGGACATGGTAACCAACACGTGCTCTCGAATTATGACCATCATGTTCTCATTCTCACCCTGGCTCCAAGGGCCCACAGAGAACACTTTTTTTTTATAGACCGCTGATGCTTTTGGGGTCCATTATCTTGGGAGCATCATTTGAGGACTATAGACTCCAGTGTTTTATTACCCCATATGGGAAAAGATAACGGTCAGTTGTGTTGTTTAGGGAAACAACTCTATTTTTGAAGAGTTTTACAGAAACATTTGGAAAGTTTGCTTCTGATCCTAGACCCCCCCCCCCCCCCCTCCGTGGAAGCCCCGGTAAATTGAGCTTTATATGGTAAGCAAGTACTCGTTTACTGTTACTGGTAAAATAGGTCTCGATAAGCTACGGCTGAGGTAGACCCCCCCCCCCCCCCCTGCGGACAGAATAGGTATAAACGATGGACTAAACTTGTGTCCCCGTTACTCATCCGCCCCTCATAATCCCGCCCAAAGCTGCTGCAGTCTTGGAACAGCGTAACTGACAAACGGATAGGACATTCCAAAGAGGGGTCATAACCTATGTTTTGAGACAAAAATGAAAAAAATATTGAAAATTAATTGGCGATTTTTGTGAATAGCGCCTGACGGTTTTGGCCGTTACGTTGAGTAAAGGGTTAATTAGCGATTGGGTCGTATGGTGGAAGTAAATGAGAACAAGAGGTTATTTTTTTTAACTTTGGCTCGCGATTAGATAGTATACCCGGAATTAATTTAACAAAATGTTGAAATAATTACTTCACAACCGACTGTTGACAAGGAAAATTCTTTACTTCCTTACCGTCTCTTGAGTGAATCAAGGCCTTCAGGCCTCAAGGGACAATATATCCACAATTTCATACGCGACATAATGTGTTGTATACGTTTTCAGCACCAGTGTTGTGCGTAGTTCCGTGGCTCAATAGTCAGAGCATTGGACTTTAAAGCTAAAAGTCGACGTTCAAACCTGACCAGCAGTAACTGTGTTGTGTTCTGGCACAAGACACTTGATCGCAATTGCCCACGTGGTGATGCGGGGGCTCTGTGTCCTAAGTCCTACTACAAGTCGATGGTGCACTAGCCTTCAACTTCAACTTGTGCAGTTAATAAATTGGAGAGTCTCACAGTTGCTCGCCGCTGCCCGGTGGTTTTCTCCGCGTACTCCGGCTTCCTCCACCCGTAAAACTATCCGATGCGATGTGACCCTGATTGTTGAAAGTGTCGTTAAAACCCCCAATAAACTCAATCATAAAACCAGCGTTGTAGTTTCTTGGTTTCCATTGTGAATTTGGAAGAGTAATGTAGCTTGTAGAAAATTCTAAACTTCTAGTCATCTAAAAAATTATCCCAACCTACTCCACATGTGAAAACGTTTTATTACAATATAAATATGATTGAAACATTCCGAGCATATCAAAACACAAGTTGTACACTTGCTCTTATTTTCGTTTCACTTGATCCTGTTTGCAGTGATCCTGACTAGAAGTCAATTGTTCCAACATCTGACTGCCCTATTCATTTCACCGCTAGCGATTAGTTGAAGAATTTTTTCGAAGTTTCCTTCAAAAGTTTCAATATTTATCCAAGTGTAAATAACATCTTCTGTTTTCGAATGTGTACATCGTGATGAGAATTTATGAGCTTTTGATTGGTAGCGATTAGTAAAAAATAAGAAAAACACCGAATTTCCTTGGGAGAGATTGACCCAGGTCGTTTGAACGTGACAGGCAAATGAATTACGGCAGTTTTTCTTCAGCAGATTTAAATATATACCGTTTCGGTATGTCTGATAGAAATATGAAATCATAATCTCTTTATCGGGTATTTTAACAGCGCATTATTCCCCCAAGACGGCACTGAATACACCAATAAATCTAACACCAAAATGAAGCAGGAATGCATTAAATGGGAAGGGAATGGATTCGAATTTCAGAGTCTCATCATTTAAAACGTACTGGTTGTGTTTCAGAACAAGTCTAAGAGTACTGAGAGATTAGTTATGGGAAAAAAACGTATTCTGAATTATATCCATTTTATTAAGCGGAATGATGGGCCCATGGAAGTAGAAAGAGGGTTGGCGGGACGTGCCCACAGTGCCCTCTCCCAAGAGAGTTGTTGTGATCCCTTACTTATATAGCACCTTAAGATGTGACCGAGGATTCTTTCCTTGTAGGATATATTTCTTCTTCATCCCGCAAACTCGAAAATCTGCACATTATTGGCTCCAAACGTAACCCTTTACCTAACATGAAAAGCATACGACACTTGCAAAAAAAAATTCTCGAATAACTAATGTTTTTCATTTTTTGTCTCAAAACATAGGTTGTGACCCCTCATTGGAACGAGCTCGACGAGCTTGTTCCAACGAGGGGCCATAACCTAAGTTTTTGAGACAAAAAATGAATAAATAATGAAAATTAGTTGGCGATTTGTTTTTTTAGAATTGCGCTGGCCGGCTTTGGCCGTTACGTTGGGTAAAGGGTTAAACAAGTCTCCTCACTAGGTTGAAACCACCGGACCCAAACAATGGTAGGGGAGTCAATTTTTTTTCCAGCCTTGGGGCTGCACGTTGAAAATATTGATTGGTCTACCTCGTAGATTCACTTAGCAGCCATCCTATTTAAGGAAATTATGAAGTATCATATTCCTGGCCCGAAAAAAGCGGCTTTCAGGTTCAAAGGTTTAAGATCACCAGCTCTCATGTTGTTTCTTTGAAAACTCCCTGTGCATATCGTCGCGTGGGAACCATAAGGTTCTATCTTCCAGTGGAGAATAGAACCTCATGGTTCTCACACGACGAATTATGTCAGATGTTTCCCACGATCATTGGCGAACCTTGGTGTTATCGATACTTATTTATTTTGTCTGATTTTCTTTTCCTGAATTGCCTCTTATCACACTCGGCAGATGTGACTTCAAACTCGACCGATATGACACGATGTCAGCCTACAAGGACCAAGCTAGAGTTGCCGTCCTTTACGCGTTACTCGGCGCAACAAATTTGTTCACACCGAAGTTGTTCACCGTTATTCGTCGAACGCAATCAGGAAAATTGGCGTTACTAACTTGCTAGGTATAATGGAGCAGTTTGAAGCTGTTGTTTTGTGGGGGTTTTTTGGATGACGAGTATTTAAATATGACTGTAAGTAATGATTAGGTAGATAAAGAGAAGAAAGAAAAGAGTTGTACAGAAAATTCAGCGCAAACTAAGATTCAGAGTCGTAAGCGGAGATTCGTCCAACTGGAAGAACAGAGAGCTTAGTTATCCGAACGTCGCGGCTTCTCCACTGGGAAGCTACACTCGGCGAAGAGGAGATTTCGGACTTTGTGAAAAGAATGTGAAACGATAATATTGTCAGAAAACTGTAACAGATCTGAGAACATTTTGTAATTATTTGTTTTGTTTCAATAGATAAAGAGTTGATTACTTTGTTCCTTTCAGTTCGGCCGAGATATCAACCACCGGTAGCTTCACATCAGTCTTCTACCTTCGGTCTCACGTGATATTAAGTTACCGCGGGCTGATATATCGGCCGATATGAAACCAACCATGTAATAACCTCATAATCGTTATTATAAAAAGGCTAAATTTTTGATTCGACTGGCAATGTAAGACCCACACTTAGTGCAGGTATTCTAAAGGCGTGTGCACTCAGGCTCGAAACTGAAGATTCATATCGTTATTATAAAAAGGCTAAAATTTTGATTCAACTGGCAACGCACTTTGTAGCTTGTAGAAAATTCTAAACTTCTGGTCATCTAAAAAATTATCCCAACCTACTCCACATGTGAAAACGTTTTATTACAATATAAACATGATTGAAACATTCCGGTCATATGAAAACGCATATTTTTATTAACTTAGGTTCATGTCGGTCGAGATATCAGTCCGAGGTAACTTCATATCAGCCTGAGACCGAATCTGGAAGGCTGATGTGAAGTTACCACGGGCTAATATCTCGACCGATATGAAAATACCCAAATGATAATCTCTTGCTGAATCTTAGTTTGTGTTGAATTTTATGTGCATCTCTCTTTTTTCTTCTTTTCACCCACCCATTCTTTACTGATTGTCATCGTTAATTCTTCATACAAAAACTCAGTTTCTAACTACTCCACTATGCATGGTAACGCCAATTGCTTTTGATGAATAACTGTGCCGATTTCCATGCAAACAAATTGGGGGGGGGGGGGGACTCTAGCCTGTTTCATATCGGCCGAGATCGGCACCATATCAGTCGAGCTTGAAGTCATATTGGCCTAGTTTGATAATGGGCAATTCTGGGAAATATATAGACAGGGCGGCATTCAGGTTCTGTCATTTTTACCACACTCGATCGATTTGGGCGGAGGGATAATATTGAACGAGAAGCCATAGGCTTCTCGTTCAATATTATCCCTCCGCCCAAATCGTTCGAGTGCGGTAATAAATGACAGGTCGAACGCGTATGCTGTTCTGTATTTATTGCATGCCTACAGTTTACTAAACAATTATTAATCGATTTCGGCGGAGCCTTCGGCTTCTTGTTCAAAATTATCCCTCCGCCAAAATCGATTAATAATTGTAAGAAATGTAAGAAATGGCAGTTCGAACGCGTATGCCGTTCAGTATGTATTGCATGCCAAAAGTTTACTAAAAAAATATTAAAAACACAAATTATTGCCAAAAATAACCCAAACGTAAAAAAGAAATAGTTACATAGTCCGCGCACGTGATCCGTATTATTCAAGGACAACACAAAAAAAGATTATTGTTCGCTTCGGTTTTTTTCTTCAGAAAAAGCGTGTATTTTATGAAAATAAAAGCATAGGCGTGCTATGATATCTTATAAATAATACTTCATAACACTCATATTACCTCTATATTGAGTGCCTTCATGGTGTGGTATAAGATTTGTATGGTCGGCTTTTAGTCTTCAGATTTTTATTTACGCATGCGATAACTCGTTAATAACATGAAAGTTTTTTTACTACTGGCACTTGAAGACCTTATTTCTGTTGTTTCATCATGCTTTGTTTAGTTCCGACTCAGTTTATACTCGTTCAGTGAATACTCTCGCGCCATGCTCCCCGCAACGCTACGTGAAAACACGACACGTGTCTTGTTCAATTAACCGTGGTGATAATTGGAATAAATACTATGTTTTTTTAAAAGGATTCAAGATGAGTTGAAATACAGACATAAATCTCACATGTTAAACATTTCAGTCAGTATTGAAACACTTTCTTATCGCCTCGTTTATTTGTTAATTATTTTTGCACAAATTATGTAAGGCACCGGAATATTTATCTCAGTATGACCCTTTCTCGAAAATGACGCTGCAAGATGTTATTTGGCAGAACAATATGCTCTTTCTCAAAGTTTTTTGGCTTAAAAGTGAGAAACAGCTGATATGGTTCATTTAACTCGATCATTTTCCAGCTCTTTGTACTGCACCATGGTATGTGACGCCTAAAACCTGTGCACACACAATTCGAGTAACAACAAAAACTGCAGCATATTCGCACAATGGAAAAAGCATAACTGCACGAAATCAGCCTCCAGCTGATGGTAGTTATAACTCTGAACAGATAGAAGGTGTATAAACATCACAACCAACATTCACAATTGAACATTTCTTTATCCCACTAGGTGTGTAAAGAGAGGCGAAGAGGTATGCGAGCCTCCTGATTCACTTTTTCAAATAGTTTGGAGAAAAGGGGTAACCGGGGAAAGGGAAAGAATAAAGAGCCATGGCTACAATTTGAAGTAGAAAACACTTTAAGAATGCATTTGCGAACTCCAGTTGCTATTCTCTTTTCCTTTCGGAGCTTAGTGCCCAAAATCTGTCTGTCTGTCTGTCTGTCTGTCTGTCTGTCTGTCTGTCTGTCTGTCTGTCTGTCTGTCTGTCTGTCTGTCTGTCTGTCTGTCTGTCTGTCTGTCTGTCTGTCTGTCTGTCTGTCTGTCTGTCTGTCTGTCTGTGTCTCTCTCTGTCTCTCTCTCTCTGTGTCTCTCTCTCTCTCTCTCTCTCTCTGTCTCTCTCTCTCTCTCTGACACAACACAAAAGCCCCATTCTTCCAGCTGGAAGCTATGATATGCACGCCGGACTGGACTGGTTTGACGCCATTGATAGGCGTGTAACCTCTTTTAAAACATGTTGGTTCATCTTAAGAGGAACAGATTCCAAAAGACAGTGTCACGGAACGTGACTCTTCAATACACCGTTCAGATCTATGAGAACTACCAGGAAGTGTTTCAAGATTTCTGTCCACGTCGGCCACTTCGGCATCATGGCCGCAAACGATAGAATAAGGGTGCCGACGCCCAGCTGGTTCAAAGATGAGGCTGTTGAGAGAAGCTGCACGTGGACCTTTTCGTTACCCAGTCGAGAAAATGAGAACTATAAGAAAGTGAAACAATGAGGCATTTCCTCGCAGATCTCATAAAAAGGGATGTTATTGCCATGATCATATCCTAGATGGGAGCGCAGAAATCGAGATGCTGCAAGTGGGATGGCAAAGTGGTCTGCTGCAAGTGGGCTGCTAAAAATAGAATGAAGACCTCTTTTCTTAAAAAAAGACACTTCTTCGTTCGCATTTTTCTCCGAATCCTGGTATTCTTTATAATTAAATGCCCCTTTACTGCTCGTATATATAAGAAGCAGGCAGAATGCATTTCTTCTTGCATAAGGGGCTACATACATATAGGGAAGCAGGATACATTTGAAAAGGCTGATGCTTTCTTTTGCATTAAAGTATAGATCTGGCTTTGAACTGTAAGACAACACAGCAAATCGTAATGGCGTCAGTAATAATTTAATCCTACAGCCCTACGGGACTGTAGGATTAAATTATAACTCAACCTCCCAACTCAGACGACATATATTCGTCAATATTATTTTAATTAATATTCTGTAAGGTGATGACATTCAGGGAGTCTTTGCTGAACTGGTTCATGCAATCCCTTCTATGGACTGACTGTACCCATAAAATCTCAAAATCTCTTTTCACCGTATGTGCCCATGTGCCGTGTGTTATGTGCGCACATTGTACATTACGCACAAGCACATATTAACACACCCAGCGTGTGCCCACTGTTACACATCGTGTACTAGCACACCGACACATCTGAGAAAATCTGAAATCATAATATAGCGTGTAGATACATAGGAGCAAAGGATTCCGAAGTAATTCAAACTAGATAAATAGGAAGTAACCGAGCAATCTGAACCAATAGAATTACTCTTATACAAAGAAATGCGCCTATTATTTGAAAAAAGAGGATTCTAGGGGAATCCGAACCCATTTCGGTAGTTCTTTTGATGATTTAGAGGAATTGTCGTGTCTATTTCGGTAATTCTATGAAGTAAACGAGGAGTTCGAACCAGCAAACTACTCTTATGCAAAGGAACACACCCTCCGAACATACCCCGTCCTATTAGAGAGTTTTGGGTCACACAGCAACCACGTCCAATCATAGAAACCAAAATGGCGGCCTTCAGTATATAAAATCGACGATGGAAACACATGTCACTCGAACAACACGCGCTGCGTAAGTTCACGTATCACTATGGGATGACGTCACAACATGGCCGCTCATGCGGGCTGCCAGGGCAACCAAACATGTTGTAATTCGGTCACGTTACTATGACGTTATATCGCATCCCCATCCCCCAACCGGGGACGATCTCCACATCTACTACTTAGGAGAACCAAATTGTTACATGGAACCAAACATACACATGTTTTTGTTCTTCAATCTGTCACATTAACTTGACCTTCAAGGCCTCTGGACCCTGTATAGATTGTAAAATATAAATCCGCACCAAGCTGTTTTTTAAAATGGCGACGAAATAACGTCAGAAACACATTTTGAGTCGTTTCATCATGCATACATTAAGCCTTTACTCACCACATGCGATTCCAAATTTATTATTTTAATTATTGTTTTTTTTTAAAAAAAAACATTCAAAAAATTTCAGCAAACCCATTTCATGTGACCTCTCCCTCATTAGAACGAGCACGATAAGCTCGTTCCCATGAGGGGTCACATGATATGGTTTTGTTAATGTTTCGGAAAAATATATTTTTGCGATTGCTGAATTTGTAAATTAAGGTCGGCGGATGCTGCCGATTCGATAGGTACAGAGTTAAGTTGCGGGACAACAGCAATTCTTCATATAGTAGATCCATTTTGAAAATAAATATAAAATACGTTGAAGAGATATTGTAAGACAACGATTAGAGCACCCATACTAGTCCTCTGCTCTGGGTAGTTTTACAGTGGGCGGAACACGTTTTTACTCCGTTTCCTCCGTAGCAAAATTACTGGGTTCGCTATTAAAATGTACCATTCATATATACCATCTCATCACTGAGTGAGGTAGACAAAACATGGAACTATTCCAAATGTAAATATATACATTTGCAAAACATCGTTAATTCCAAATTAAATGCTAAAAGCATTGGCCCTCAAGATTACAAGGTAGTGAACAAGGGCAAATCATCATTTTTCGAATAAGCCATTGGAACAGAGAATGTCTTCGGCTGTTTGACGATGGTAAAGTACGTGGGAAAGTTGACTGCTTCTGTGCCAGGACAGATCTCATCCGCCCCCCCAAATCACCAACTTCAATACGGAAGTTTCTTTATTTAGCTAATGATGTTCTCCGGTTTTACACACTTTGGGAAAGATGGATACCTTCATTATTTCATGAGCTAAATTTTCAAAGATGTATTGGGTTGACCCTTTACCCAACGTAACGACCAAAACCGGCCAGCGCTATTCTCAAAAATCGCGAATTAATTTTCAATATTTTTTCATATTTTGTCTCAAAAACATAGGTTATGACCCCTCGTTGGAACGAGCTCGTCGAGCTCGTTCCAACGAGGGGTCATAACCTATGTTTTTGAGAAAAAAAATCAAAAAAATGAGTTATTCAAGATTTTTTTTTGCAAGTGTCGTCTGCTTTTCATGTTAGGTAAAGGGTTAAAAGATTTCCATTGATGTTTTCACGCAGATAAATTTTGGTTTCTCCAGGAACCAAAACTGGTTCTTCAGTTTTTCCTGGCTGGGGAACCAAATTGGGTTGCATGGAACCAAACATACACACGTTTTGGTTCTTCAATCTATCACATTAACTGGACTGGCAAAGCCTCTGGACATTGTATAAAGTGTTAAATATAAAGGTGCTCCAAGGCAAAGTTTTAAAATGGCGACGAAGCAACGACAGAAACACGTTTTCAATTGTTCCATCAGGCATGTGTTAACCCTTCATCCAAAGCACACGGTATCAAAATTTATTATTTTGTTTATTCGGCCTTTTAAAATTTTTCAAAAACTTTCAACAAAACCATATCACGTGAACCCTCAGTGGAACGAGCTGGTTCCAATGAGGGGTCACATGATATGATTTTGTTGAAAGTTTTTAAAAAATATATTGTTTTCAATTTTTTAATTCGTATATTACGCAAGTGTATACGGCTGATACGCTATTAAAGGGTTAAGTTGCGCGATAGCGGTAATTTTTTATATAAACAAGACAGGCAACTCTATATGAAATTACCTGGTTCTAGATAAGATTTGTTTTGGTTCTTCGATGGGGTTTGGTTGTTCTTGGAACCAAATTTGGCGCTGATTTGTCTGAGTGAAGGCCAGTTGTTTTAAATCGACAAAGCAAATAAAAACTTACTAAGGCTCTCGTCCAAAATGGAATTACATGACGTCATAAGTACCAGCCCAGGTTCGCGACTAACAACAGTGGGCGCGACAACGGTAATTTTTCATATAAACACGACAGGCAACTATATATGGAATTACCTGGTTCTGGATCACATGAAGACTCGTTTGTTTTGGTTCTTCGATGGGGTTTGGTTCTTCTTGGAACCAAATTTGGCGCTGATTTGTCTGAGTGAAGGTCAGATTTTTAAATCGACAAAGCAAATAAAAACTTACTAAGGCTCTCGTCCAAAATGGAATTACATGACGTCATAAGTACCAGCCCAGGTTCGCGGCTAACAAACCGTTTACACTTTAAACTGTGTAACTAATAATATCGTTTACTAGCAGGGTTACCCGGCGTTGCTCGGGCTGAGGAGAGTATTAAAATTACCCCTGGTAGACCCCTTTGAAGACCTATATCGGTGAGAAAAATTTTGGTCTTAACTGTTCGTGCCCCTCTACATCCTCAACCCCACCCACCCCGGCACTTTTTTAAACCTCACCATTAGATTCCTGGTGAAAAATTACTCCTAGTAGACCCCTTTGAAGACCTATATCGGTGATAAAAATTTTGGTCATAACTTTTGGTGCCCCTGCACCCCCACCCCACCCGATGTTTTTTTAAACCTCACCATTAGATTCCTGATAAAACGTACCCCTAGTAGACCCCTTTGAAGACATATATCGGTAAAAAAATGTTGGTCATAACTTTTGGTGCCCCCTACACCCCCACCCCCACCCTACACACTTTTTTAAACCTGACGATGACCTCCGCCATAAAAAAAGTACTCCTGGTAGACCCATTTTGGACACTCGGGGTGGCCCCATATTCATTTCTATACGCACGCACGCACGCACGCACGCACGCACGCACGCACGCACGCACGCACGCACGCACGCACGCACGCACGCACGCACGCACGCACGCACGCACGCACGCACGCACGCACGCACGCACGCACGCACGCACGCACGCACGCACGCACGCACGCACGCACGCACGCACGGAACTAATTGATTATCATCTGAAACCTATAGCAAATAGACATCCGAGCTATCTAAAAAATACACAGGACTTCCTGTCAACAATTTCGAAATTTAAAATATCGAAAAATGTAATTCTGGCTACTTTGATATCGACAATATGTATACGAACATTGATATTGATAAAGGTGTTAAATCAGTCAAAAATGCATTTGAAAAATATCCGGATGCAAAACTCCCGGATGAACAAATTTTGGATCTTTTAGAGCTGAGCTTAAAAGGTAATGACTTTCAATTCAATGGAGAATATTTTCTACAAATAATGGGTTGTCCTATGGGCAAAAGATTCAGTCCTAATTTTGCAAGCATTTATGTAGCGGAATGGGAGGAAAATGCCTTAAGCAAAGGTGCAAAGCATCCTCTCATATATCTCAGGTATTTAGATGACATTTTTATTATTTGGGAACATTCAAAAGAAGATTTTGATGAATTTTTAGAAAATTTGAACAATCATGATCCAAACATTAAATTAAAAGCTACTATCAGTGAAAGTTCTGTTGATTTCCTCGATGTGACCGTGTATAAAGGCAAGCAATTTCAGGCGTCCGGTCATTTAGATTATAAAGTATATTTTAAACCAACTGATTCACATCAGTTGTTGCACACAAAATCATTTCATCCTCAACATACATTTAAAGGTATCATCAAATCACAGCTCATTCGTTTCAACCGCAATTCAAGTGACAAGGTAAATTTCAATGAGGCTTGTTCTACTCTATTTGGCGCCCTCAGATCGAGAGGGTACTCACTGCGTTTTTTGCGTAGCCTGAAATTCCAAACTCTGAAAAAGCTCGAAAGTCCAGCTGAAACTACTGATTTCGAACCACTGAAGATTGAACACAACAAAACGTTGCAGAATGGTAGTGGCGCAGTATTTAATTGCAAAAAGCCTCGTTGTAGATTGCATACTTTTATGCCTTATCAGAAAGAGAAATTGTCCTCTGAACAAACGAAAAATCATTATCTGATCCGTAACCCTCTCCACTGTGATTCACCAAACATTATTTACCTTATCAAATGTAATAGCTGTCGGAAACAGTATGTTGGTCAAAGTCAAAATCCTTTTCGAGAACGTGCTACTAGACACAAACAGGATATAAAACATAATGCTGATGCCCCAGTAGCACAACATTTTAACCTTCCTGGCCATTCTTTGGATGATTTCGAAATTCATCCTATTGAACATCCACCAATTAAAGACACATTAGAAGAAATGGATGAATTTAGAAAAAAAAAACGTGAAGCTTTTTGGATCAATACGCTTCAAACCCTCTGGCCATTTGGTATGAACATATCAGAGGGAGAATGCGAGAGGAGGTCCATCATTCCTTTCACTTTAACATACAACAGAATGAATATCGAAATAGCAAAAATGTTAAAAGATGAATTCAATTTTACCAATGCTAAATTAAATGAACCTTTGAATCTTCGACCTGTCATCGCCTATAAGAAAAACAAAAGCTTGCGTAACATCCTTGTAAGGACTAAATTAGAGCCCATCAATGAATAACATCAATTATTGCCAGTCAGTTTAACCAGTTCCTAAGCTCATAACTTAGTTTAAATCAATTGTATGTATTTTTTGTCATGTTTGAAACCCATCAGGGTTCAGTAAATGAAAACAATTTTTCAGAGACATATTAAAAGAAAAAAACGTTTCAGCAGGAAATGTCTGTGCCAGTGCGATTTTTTAACCTCAAACGCACGCACGCACGCACGCACGCACGCACGCACGCACGCACGCACGCACGCACGCACGCACGCACGCACGCACGCACGCACGCACGCACGCACGCACGCACGCACGCACGCACGCACGCACGCACGCACGCACGCACGCACGCACGCACGCACGCACGCACGCACGCACGCACGCACGCACGCACGCACGCACGCACGCACGCACGCACACACACACACACACACAGTCTTGTCTACCCTACATACCGAGGTGCCCCATTGTTTGTCCTTTCTGTGGACTAACGGTTTCTACCTCGTTTTGCCGGTACAGTTCTGGGAAAACAACCGAGGTAAAGGGTTTCTTTTGTCTTTTGTACCTCGGTAAGGCAAAACACGCAAACTCTTTTGTCTAGTTACCTCGTCAAGTTGGTAAGACAAACCCACATACACACACACACAGTCTTGTCTACCCTACATACCGAGGTACCCCATTGTTTGTCCTTTGTGTGAACTAACGGTTTCTACCTCGTTTTGCCGGTACAGTTCTGGGAAAACAACCGAGGTAAAGGGTTTCTTTTGTCTTTTGTACCTCGGTAAGGCGAAACACGCAAACTCTTTTGTCTAGTTACCTCGTCAAGTTGGTAAGACAAACCCACACACACACACACACACACACACACACACACACACACACACACACACACACACACACACACACACACACACACACACACACACACACACACACAGAGTCTTGTTTTCCCTACATACCGAGGTACCCCATTGTTTGTCCTTTGTGTGGACTAACGGTTTCAACCTCGTTTTGCCGGTACAGTTCTGGGAAAACAACCGAGGTAAAGGGTTTCTTTTGTCTTTTGTACCTCGGTAAGGCAAAACACGCAAACTCTTTTGTCTAGTTACCTCGTCAAGTTGGTAAGACAAACCCACATACACACACACACAGTCTTGTCTACCCTACATACCGAGGTACCCCATTGTTTGTCCTTTGTGTGAACTAACGGTTTCTACCTCGTTTTGCCGGTACAGTTCTGGGAAAACAACCGAGGTAAAGGGTTTCTTTTGTCTTTTGTACCTCGGTAAGGCGAAACACGCAAACTCTTTTGTCTAGTTACCTCGTCAAGTTGGTAAGACAAACCCACACACACACACACTTTTAGATCGCGGTTTAACTTTTGTACCAGCACCAAAGCCTAAAACTGATAACCAAACAAATTTACCATCATACAACTGTAATTTTCTTAGGCAAATGAAATTAGCAGACCGCTTTAGAAACTCCAGCGGTCGGAAACTTCCTTTCACAGAATCATCTGGTTGGTCACCTCCAGATAGTGAAGTAGATCCCGAAATTATTGAGGCTAGTAAACGAATCATCCAAAAGGTGTTCAGCATGAACATACTCTCCGATAAAGACAATTTAACAGCTGGTGAACGGAGAGCCCTCACGAAACTTCGAAAAAATAAGAAATTAGTAATTAAACCAGCCGACAAAGGTGGGTCGGTAGTTGTTCTATCTCGGGATAATTATATAAAGGAAGCCATGAGACAACTCAGCAATACTAAACATTATAAGAAAATAGATTAACTTATTTGGCCTAGTAATATCGAAAAATTCAATAAGATCTTAAAATTTCTCCTCGACGAAGGTCACATTACCAAAAAACAATTGAAATATTTAACAGCTAAGCTCAGTGCTCAAACAAGACAATTTTATATCCTACCAAAGATCCACAAGGACCGTTCTTCATGGACGGATGACTTAACTCCACCCGGGAGGCCAATTGTATCAGATTGTAATTCGGAATCTTATGCGATCTCGGAATTAATTGATTATCATCTGAAACCTATAGCAAATAGACATCCGAGCTATCTAAAAAATACACAGGATTTCCTGTCAAAAATTTCGAAATTGAAAATATCGAAAAATGCAATTCTGGCTACTTTGGATATCGACAGTATGTATACGAACATTGATACTGATAAAGGTGTTAAATCAGTTAAAAATGCATTTGAAAAATATCCGGATGCGAAACGCCCGGATGAACAAATTTTGGATCTTTTAGAGCTGAGCTTAAAAGGTAATGACTTTCAATTCAATGGAGAATATTTTCTACAAATAATGGGTTGTCCTATGGGCAAAAGATTCAGTCCTAATTTTGCAAGCATTTATGTAGCAGAATGGGAGGAAAATGCCTTAAGCAAATGTGCAAAGCATCCTCTCGTATATCTCAGGTATTTAGATGACATTTTTATTATTTGGGAACATTCAAAAGAAGATTTTGATGAATTTTTAGAAATTTTGAACAATCACGATCCAAATATTAAATTGAAAGCTACTATCAGTGAAAATTCTGTTGATTTTCTCGATGTGACCGTGTATAAAGGCAAGCAATTTCAGGCGTCCGGTCATTTAGATTATAAAGTGTATTTATCAATCCCAAACCCTGAAAAAGCTCGAAAGTCCAGCTGAAACTACCGATTTCGAACCACTGAAGATTGAACACAACAGACCGTTGCAGAATGGTAGTGGCGCGGTATTTAATTGCAAAAAGCCTCGTTGTAGACTGCATACTTTTATGCCTGATCAGAAAGAGGAATTTTCCTCCGAACAAACGAAAAATCATTATCAGATCCGTAACCCCCTCCATTGTGATTCACCAAACATTATTTACCTTATCACTTGTAAGCGATGTCGGAAACAGTATGTTGGTCAAAGTCAAAATCCTTTTCGAGAACGTGCTACTAGACACAAACAGGATATTAAACATAATGCTGATGCCCCAGTAGCACAACATTTTAACCTTCCTGGCCATTCTTTGGACGATTTCGAAATCCATCCTATTGAACAACCACCAATTAAAGACACATTAGAAGAAACGGATGAATTTAGAAAAAAACGTGAAGCTTTTTGGATCAATACGCTTCAAACTCTCTGGCCATTTGGTATGAACATATCAGAGGGCGAATGCGAAAGGAGGTCCATCATTCCTTTCACTTTAACGTACAACAGAATGAATATCGAAATAGCAAAAATGTTAAAAGATGAATTCAATTTTACCAATGCTAAATTAAATGAACCTTTGAATCTTCGACCTGTCATCGCCTATAAGAAAAACAAAAGCTTGCGTAACATCCTTGTAAGGACTAAATTAGAGCCCATCAATGAATAACACCAATTTCTACCAGTCAGTTTAACCAGTTCCTAAGCTCATCACTTAGTTTAAATCAATTTTGTGTACTTTTTTGTCATGTTTGAAACCAATCAGGGTTCAGTAAAGGAAAAAATTTTTCGGCGGCATATTAAAAGACAAAAACGTTTCAGTAGGAAATGTCTGTGCCAGTGCGATTTTTTAAACCTCAAACACACACACACACACACACACACACACACACACACACACACACACAGCTGAGCTTAAAAGGTAATGACTTTCAATTCAATGGAGAATATTTTCTACAAATAATGGGTTGTCCTATGGGTAAAAGATTCAGTCCTAATTTTGCAAGCATTTATGTAGCGGAATGGGAGGAAAATGCCTTAAGCAAATGTGCAAAGCATCCTCTCGTATATCTCAGATATTTAGATGACATTTTTATTATTTGGGAACATTCAAAAGAAGATTTGGATGAATTTTTAGAAATTTTGAACAATCACGATCCAAATATTAAACTGAAAGCTACTATCAGTGAAAATTCTGTTGATTTTCTCGATGTGACCGTGTATAAAGGCAAGCAATTTCAGGCGTCCGGTCATTTAGATTATAAAGTATATTTTAAACCAACTGATTCACATCAATTGTTGCACACAAAATCATTTCATCCTCAACATACATTTAAAGGTATCATCAAATCACAACTCATTCGTTTCCACCGCAATTCAAGTGATAAGGTAAATTTCAATGAGGCTTGTTCTACTCTATTTGGCGCCCTCAGATCGAGAGGGTACTCGCTGCGCCTTTTGCGTAGCCTGAAATCCCAAACCCTGAAAAGGCTCGGAAGTCCAGCTGAAACTACCGATTTCGAACCACTGAAGATTGAACACAACAGACCGTTGCAAAATATTAGTGGCGCGGTATTTAATTGCAAAAAGCCTCGTTGTAGACTGCATACATTTATGCCTGATCAGAAAGAGGAATTTTCCTCCGAACAAACGAAAAATCATTATCAGATCCGTAACCCCCTCCATTGTGATTCACCAAACATTATTTACCTTATCACTTGTAAGCGATGTCGGAAACAGTATGTTGGTCAAAGTCAAAATCCTTTTCGAGAACGTGCTACTAGACACAAACAGGATATAAAACATAATGCTGATGCCCCACACACACAGAGGCTAGCAAACGAATCATCAAAAAGGCGTCCGGTCATTTAGATTATAAAGTGTATTTTAAACCAACTGATTCACATCAATTGTTGCACACAAAATCATTTCATCCTCAACATACATTTAAAGGTATCATCAAATCACAACTCATTCGTTTCCACCGCAATTCAAGTGATAAGGTAAATTTCAATGAGGCTTGTTCTACTCTATTTGGCGCCCTCAGATCGAGAGGGTACTCGCTGCGTCTCTTGCGTAGCCTGAAATCCCAAACCCTGAAAAAGCTCGAAAGTCCAGCTGAAACTACCGATTTCGAACCACTGAAGATTGAACACAACAGACCGTTGCAGAATGGTAGTGGCGCGGTATTTAATTGCAAAAAGCCTCGTTGTAGACTGCATACTTTTATGCCTGATCAGAAAGAGGAATTTTCCTCCGAACAAACGAAAAATCATTATCAGATCCGTAACCCCCTCCATTGTGATTCACCAAACATTATTTACCTTATCACTTGTAAGCGATGTCGGAAACAGTATGTTGGTCAAAGTCAAAATCCTTTTCGAGAGCGTGCTACTAGACACAAACAGGATATAAAACATAATGCTGATGCCCCAGTAGCACAACATTTTAACCTTCCTGGCCATTCTTTGGACGATTTCGAAATCCATCCTATTGAACAACCACCAATTAAAGACACATTAGAAGAAACGGATGAATTTAGAAAAAAACGTGAAGCTTTTTGGATCAATACGCTTCAAACCCTCTGGCCATTTGGTATGAACATATCAGAGGGCGAATGCGAAAGGAGGTCCATCATTCCTTTCACTTTAACGTACAACAGAATGAATATCGAAATAGCAAAAATGTTAAAAGATGAATTCAATTTTACCAATGCTAAATTAAATGAACCTTTGAATCTTCGACCTGTCATCGCCTATAAGAAAAACAAAAGCTTGCGTAACATCCTTGTAAGGACTAAATTAGAGCCCATCAATGAATAACATCAATTATTGCCAGTCAGTTTAACCAGTTCCTAAGCTCATCACTTAGTTTAAATCAATTTTGTGTACTTTTTTGTCATGTTTGAAACCAATCAGGGTTCAGTAAATGAAAACAATTTTTCGGCGGCATATTAAAAGAAAAAAACGTTTCAGTATGAAATGTCTGTGCCAGTGCGATTTTTTAACCTCAAACACACGCAGGCTAGTGCCAGAGTTCATATATGCCCAAAAACAAAATAGGTTCTAATTTCAATCATGTGTATGTATTTCTTAAATAAAATTATCATTTATTTATATATTTATTTATTTATTATATTTATTATTTTTATTTTTTTATTTTCTATTTATTTATTTATTTATTTATTTTTATTTTTATATTTATTTTTATTTTTATTTTTAATTTTTCATACCTTTCACACAATGTAGAGGTTCAGAAGGTAAAACACACAATTTCTACGTGGTGTAAAATATTTTCCGTCATAAACTCCGTCGGGGGATATTCATTCCAACTTATAACATTCGTGAGGCATCTTAATCTTTGGCGTTATTTTTTCATTTATTTCTTTAGTCTCAATATATTTTATCAAACCATTTTTTCATATTATTTTCACATACTTCTGAAGCCAGTAAAGCAAACCGCTCCCGATTGGTTTTACTTAAACCAAAGCCAACCAATAGGGCTTCATGGGGTCAGTAAAGCAAACGACTCACTGACTGATTAAAATTCAATGGAAGCCAATCAATAGGGTTTCATCTAATTTGTTTGGACGACACAAACTGAGTTGTGAAAAACAAACTAGGGACATCTCAGATTGAAAAGAATTAATTAGATGAGTGACATTTGTCAGCTTGTTACCGAGTTTAATTATGTACTGAGCTGTGAAAAACACCCCCAGCCCACATATGGATATATACCATGCATGCCCTCCCAAAGTTGGATTCATTTTCCTCAAAGTCTCTTTGAAAAAGCCAAACCAAGCGAAACGCGTCGAGACAGACGGATTATTTTCTACCTTTGCTGAAGACTACAACCAATCCAGGTATCTTCTCTAATAGGTAATATCTAGATTTCATTTTAATTTATTTCATTTCTTCATTTTAATTTCATTTTAAATTCATCTACCTATTCTTCAAATGGCTCAAAAAAGACAGAAGCATCAGGGAAAGATAGTTGCCCAGTCTGGAAGAGGCCAGGAACAATCGTTCCAGGCCTATTCTAGATTGGTCAAGGCCCTTTTCCAGGTGATTCAGTGTATGCACCATATTGGGCTCCTAGAGCAGCATTTGGCCAACCGGGATTTCCCGAAACAGTTGGAGAAGAAAGTAGATGAGTTAGGTGGCTTTCTAAAGCCGGCTCTTCCCACCCCACACATTTTTTCTGTTTTTCGACAGATTAGTGTGGGATGGGCCAACCAAACGTTAAATGCTTTAGTTGAGCATTACAAGATAAATTTAAACCAGTTGAAGTCTAAGATAACTTTGGCTATGCGACCACCTCCTGGACTCGAAAAAATAGACTTCAACAGCGCTTCGGCGCGTGCCTTGATCTGGGCTCAAAAAAACTTTAAAAATAAGTTGACAGATAAGACGATTTCGGCCTATGAGTCTTACATTTCGGAACTTCGCCCAGCGTCTGGAGTAAGGAACAATACGGGAGGGAGCAAGCAAACTCCGGCCCGTGTTGTCCCTCTACCCCAACGCGAAAAGCAAAATAAGAAAAGATCAAGGCAAAGCACTTCTCCCTCTTCTTTTCCTTCTACTTCTTCTTTCTCTCAGAGTAAGCGCCTCAATTTGCAAACATCTCCGGTCCATATTGTGACTGAAGATGCTCGCAAATTGAGTAACGCTGTCTCGCCTCGTCTTGTTCCTCTACCTCCTACTCCTCCTCAGCCTTTCTTCTCTGGTTCTCCTAGTGCTCTCACTAGAACTCCTCCTCCTCCTTCTGTTTCCTCTCCTGCTTCTGTTTCCTCTCCTGCTTCTGTTTCTTCTCCCCCTTCCCCTGCCTCTAGTGTGGTTCAACCAGGTATATCGTACTCAGAGAAAGTCAAATCACCGAGCCGCAACTCGGGCCGCTCATTTGATTCTAAATTCTCCCAGTTTCGGCATAAAAGCGGAGTTAATTTTGACAAAAGGAATTGGCGCCTCCCCGATGTTTGTAAAAACATCCTTATGATTGGAAGTTCAAATTTAGGACGCATTGATCGAAATCCCCATCCGGACATCCAGGTGGAGTGTTACCCCGGCGCCAAATTCAATCATCTGCGCTCTATGTTTAAAGGGCACAGGGGCCAGTCCAGTCCCCAAAAAATATTATTAAATATTGGCGTGAATTCTCGAAACGATAATTCTGATCTCGTAGTTAAGCAGTTGCGGAATATGCTTAGCGATATCAGGGTCAAGTTTAGATCAGCAAAAATTTATTTCGCTGAACTAAACTTTTCGCAAAAACTCCCTCAGGCTGAGAGGAGAACCCTGAGCATCATCAACGAAACCATTCGGAAAGTGAAGGACGTTAACGTGATACCAAAAATTGATGACGCGAAGTTTGATGTTGCTCAGGATTTAATCCATTGGACCACGAGAACCGCCAATATTATGTACGATCACTGGTTGAACCACCTAAATTTAAACTAAGTAAAGGCAAAGGTAACAGCCGCCTAACAGATGTGGGATTAGGAACTAATGTGGTTAACCTGTCTGGCACCAATGACCTAACAACCCAAGAGAAATCTCTTCTAGATCGCGGTTTAACTTTTGTACCAGCACCAAAGCCTAAAACTGATAACCAAACAAATTTACCATCATACAACTGTAATTTTCTTAGGCAAATGAAATTAGCAGACCGCTTTAGAAACGCCAGCGGTCGGAAACTTCCTTTTACAGAATCATCTGGTTGGTCACCTCCAGATAGTGAAGTAGATCCCGAAATTATTGAAGCTAGCAAACGAATCATCAAAAAGGTGTTCAGCATGAACATACTCTCCGATAAAGACAATTTAACAGCTGGTGAACGGAGAGCCCTCACGAAACTTCGAAAAAATAAGAAATTAGTAATTAAACCAGCCGACAAAGGTGGGTCGGTAGTTGTTCTATCTCGGGATAATTATATAAAGGAAGCCATGAGACAACTCAGCAATACTAAACATTATAAGAAAATAGATTCACTTATTTGGCCTAGTAATATCGAAAAATTCAATAAGATCTTAAAATTTCTCCTCGACGAAGGTCACATTACCAAAAAACAATTGAAATATTTAACAGCTAAGCTCAGTGCTCAAACAAGACAATTTTATATCCTACCAAAGATTCACAAGGACCGTTCTTCATGGACGGATGACTTAACTCCACCCGGGAGGCCAATTGTATCAGATTGTAATTCGGAATCTTATGCGATCTCGGAATTAATTGATTATCATCTGAAACCTATAGCAAATAGACATCCGAGCTATCTAAAAAATACACAGGATTTCCTGTCAAAAATTTCGAAATTGAAAATATCGAAAAATGCAATTCTGGCTACTTTGGATATCGACAGTATGTATACGAACATTGATATTGATAAAGGTGTTAAATCAGTTAAAAATGCATTTGAAAAATATCCGGATGTGAAACGCCCGGATGAACAAATTTTGGATCTTTTAGAGCTGAGCTTAAAAGGTAATGACTTTCAATTCAATGGAGAATATTTTCTACAAATAATGGGTTGTCCTATGGGTAAAAGATTCAGTCCTAATTTTGCAAGCATTTATGTAGCGGAATGGGAGGAAAATGCCTTAAGCAAATGTGCAAAGCATCCTCTCGTATATCTCAGATATTTAGATGACATTTTTATTATTTGGGAACATTCAAAAGAAGATTTTGATGAATTTTTAGAAATTTTGAACAATCACGATCCAAATATTAAATTGAAAGCTACTATCAGTGAAAATTCTGTTGATTTTCTCGATGTGACCGTGTATAAAGGCAAGCAATTTCAGGCGTCCGGTCATTTAGATTATAAAGTGTATTTTAAACCAACTGATTCACATCAATTGTTGCACACAAAATCATTTCATCCTCAACATACATTTAAAGGTATCATCAAATCACAACTCATTCGTTTCCACCGCAATTCAAGTGATAAGGTAAATTTCAATGAGGCTTGTTCTACTTTATTTGGCGCCCTCAGATCGAGAGGGTACTCGCTGCGCCTCTTGCGTAGCCTGAAATCCCAAACCCTGAAAAAGCTCGAAAGTCCAGCTGAAACTACCGATTTCGAACCACTGAAGATTGAACACAACAGACCGTTGCAGAATGGTAGTGGCGCGGTATTTAATTGCAAAAAGCCTCGTTGTAGACTGCATACTTTTATGCCTGATCAGAAAGAGGAATTTTCCTCCGAACAAACGAAAAATCATTATCAGATCCGTAACCCCCTCCATTGTGATTCACCAAACATTATTTACCTTATCACTTGTAAGCGATGTAGGAAACAGTATGTTGGTCAAAGTCAAAATCCTTTTCGAGAACGTGCTACTAGACACAAACAGGATATAAAACATAATGCTGATGCGCCAGTAGCACAACATTTTAACCTTCCTGGCCATTCTTTGGACGATTTCGAAATCCATCCTATTGAACAACCACCAATTAAAGACACATTAGAAGAAACGGATGAATTTAGAAAAAAACGTGAAGCTTTTTGGATCAATACGCTTCAAACCCTCTGGCCATTTGGTATGAACATATCAGAGGGCGAATGCGAAAGGAGGTCCATCATTCCTTTCACATTAACGTACAACAGAATGAATATCGAAATAGCAAAAATGTTAAAAGATGAATTCAATTTTACCAATGCTAAATTAAATGAACCTTTGAATCTTCGACCTGTCATCGCCTATAAGAAAAACAAAAGCTTGCGTAACATCCTTGTAAGGACTAAATTAGAGCCCATCAATGAATAACATCAATTATTGTCAGTCAGTTTAACCAGTTCCTAAGCTCATCACTTAGTTTAAATCAATTTTGTGTAATTTTTTGTCAGGTTTGAAACCCATCAGGGTTCAGTAAATGAAAACAATTTTTCGGCGGCATATTAAAAGACAAAAACGTTTCAGTAGGAAATGTCTGTGCCAGTGCGATTTTTTAAACCTCAAACACACACACACACACACACACACACACACACACACAGCTGAGCTTAAAAGGTAATGACTTTCAATTCAATGGAGAATATTTTCTACAAATAATGGGTTGTCCTATGGGTAAAAGATTCAGTCCTAATTTTGCAAGCATTTATGTAGCGGAATGGGAGGAAAATGCCTTAAGCAAATGTGCAAAGCATCCTCTCGTATATCTCAGATATTTAGATGACATTTTTATTATTTGGGAACATTCAAAAGAAGATTTGGATGAATTTTTAGAAATTTTGAACAATCACGATCCAAATATTAAACTGAAAGCTACTATCAGTGAAAATTCTGTTGATTTTCTCGATGTGACCGTGTATAAAGGCAAGCAATTTCAGGCGTCCGGTCATTTAGATTATAAAGTATATTTTAAACCAACTGATTCACATCAATTGTTGCACACAAAATCATTTCATCCTCAACATACATTTAAAGGTATCATCAAATCACAACTCATTCGTTTCCACCGCAATTCAAGTGATAAGGTAAATTTCAATGAGGCTTGTTCTACTCTATTTGGCGCCCTCAGATCGAGAGGGTACTCGCTGCGCCTTTTGCGTAGCCTGAAATCCCAAACCCTGAAAAGGCTCGGAAGTCCAGCTGAAACTACCGATTTCGAACCACTGAAGATTGAACACAACAGACCGTTGCAAAATATTAGTGGCGCGGTATTTAATTGCAAAAAGCCTCGTTGTAGACTGCATACATTTATGCCTGATCAGAAAGAGGAATTTTCCTCCGAACAAACGAAAAATCATTATCAGATCCGTAACCCCCTCCATTGTGATTCACCAAACATTATTTACCTTATCACTTGTAAGCGATGTCGGAAACAGTATGTTGGTCAAAGTCAAAATCCTTTTCGAGAACGTGCTACTAGACACAAACAGGATATAAAACATAATGCTGATGCCCCACACACACAGAGGCTAGCAAACGAATCATCAAAAAGGCGTCCGGTCATTTAGATTATAAAGTGTATTTTAAACCAACTGATTCACATCAATTGTTGCACACAAAATCATTTCATCCTCAACATACATTTAAAGGTATCATCAAATCACAACTCATTCGTTTCCACCGCAATTCAAGTGATAAGGTAAATTTCAATGAGGCTTGTTCTACTCTATTTGGCGCCCTCAGATCGAGAGGGTACTCGCTGCGTCTCTTGCGTAGCCTGAAATCCCAAACCCTGAAAAAGCTCGAAAGTCCAGCTGAAACTACCGATTTCGAACCACTGAAGATTGAACACAACAGACCGTTGCAGAATGGTAGTGGCGCGGTATTTAATTGCAAAAAGCCTCGTTGTAGACTGCATACTTTTATGCCTGATCAGAAAGAGGAATTTTCCTCCGAACAAACGAAAAATCATTATCAGATCCGTAACCCCCTCCATTGTGATTCACCAAACATTATTTACCTTATCACTTGTAAGCGATGTCGGAAACAGTATGTTGGTCAAAGTCAAAATCCTTTTCGAGAGCGTGCTACTAGACACAAACAGGATATAAAACATAATGCTGATGCCCCAGTAGCACAACATTTTAACCTTCCTGGCCATTCTTTGGACGATTTCGAAATCCATCCTATTGAACAACCACCAATTAAAGACACATTAGAAGAAACGGATGAATTTAGAAAAAAACGTGAAGCTTTTTGGATCAATACGCTTCAAACCCTCTGGCCATTTGGTATGAACATATCAGAGGGCGAATGCGAAAGGAGGTCCATCATTCCTTTCACTTTAACGTACAACAGAATGAATATCGAAATAGCAAAAATGTTAAAAGATGAATTCAATTTTACCAATGCTAAATTAAATGAACCTTTGAATCTTCGACCTGTCATCGCCTATAAGAAAAACAAAAGCTTGCGTAACATCCTTGTAAGGACTAAATTAGAGCCCATCAATGAATAACATCAATTATTGCCAGTCAGTTTAACCAGTTCCTAAGCTCATCACTTAGTTTAAATCAATTTTGTGTACTTTTTTGTCATGTTTGAAACCAATCAGGGTTCAGTAAATGAAAACAATTTTTCGGCGGCATATTAAAAGAAAAAAACGTTTCAGTATGAAATGTCTGTGCCAGTGCGATTTTTTAACCTCAACACACACACACACACACACACACACACACACACACACACACACACACACACACACACAGAGTCTTGTTTTCCCTACATACCGAGGTACCCCATTGTTTGTCCTTTGTGTGGACTAACGGTTTCAACCTCGTTTTGCCGGTACAGTTCTGGGAAAACAACCGAGGTAAAGGGTTTCTTTTGTCTTTTGTACCTCGGTAAGGCAAAACACGCAAACTCTTTTGTCTAGTTACCTCGTCAAGTTGGTAAGACAAACCCACATACACACACACACAGTCTTGTCTACCCTACATACCGAGGTACCCCATTGTTTGTCCTTTGTGTGAACTAACGGTTTCTACCTCGTTTTGCCGGTACAGTTCTGGGAAAACAACCGAGGTAAAGGGTTTCTTTTGTCTTTTGTACCTCGGTAAGGCGAAACACGCAAACTCTTTTGTCTAGTTACCTCGTCAAGTTGGTAAGACAAACCCACACACACACACACTTTTAGATCGCGGTTTAACTTTTGTACCAGCACCAAAGCCTAAAACTGATAACCAAACAAATTTACCATCATACAACTGTAATTTTCTTAGGCAAATGAAATTAGCAGACCGCTTTAGAAACTCCAGCGGTCGGAAACTTCCTTTCACAGAATCATCTGGTTGGTCACCTCCAGATAGTGAAGTAGATCGCGAAATTATTGAGGCTAGTAAACGAATCATCCAAAAGGTGTTCAGCATGAACATACTCTCCGATAAAGACAATTTAACAGCTGGTGAACGGAGAGCCCTCACGAAACTTCGAAAAA
Source organism: Pictodentalium vernedei (assembly GCA_031216915.1). Lineage (NCBI taxonomy): Eukaryota > Metazoa > Mollusca > Scaphopoda > Dentaliida > Dentaliidae > Pictodentalium > Pictodentalium vernedei. The sequence continues at coordinate 392,592,658 of CM062294.1, forward strand.
ATAAGAAATTAGTAATTAAACCAGCCGACAAAGGTGGGTCGGTAGTTGTTCTATCTCGGGATAATTATATAAAGGAAGCCATGAGACAACTCAGCAATACTAAACATTATAAGAAAATAGATTAACTTATTTGGCCTAGTAATATCGAAAAATTCAATAAGATCTTAAAATTTCTCCTCGACGAAGGTCACATTACCAAAAAACAATTGAAATATTTAACAGCTAAGCTCAGTGCTCAAACAAGACAATTTTATATCCTACCAAAGATCCACAAGGACCGTTCTTCATGGACGGATGACTTAACTCCACCCGGGAGGCCAATTGTATCAGATTGTAATTCGGAATCTTATGCGATCTCGGAATTAATTGATTATCATCTGAAACCTATAGCAAATAGACATCCGAGCTATCTAAAAAATACACAGGATTTCCTGTCAAAAATTTCGAAATTGAAAATATCGAAAAATGCAATTCTGGCTACTTTGGATATCGACAGTATGTATACGAACATTGATACTGATAAAGGTGTTAAATCAGTTAAAAATGCATTTGAAAAATATCCGGATGCGAAACGCCCGGATGAACAAATTTTGGATCTTTTAGAGCTGAGCTTAAAAGGTAATGACTTTCAATTCAATGGAGAATATTTTCTACAAATAATGGGTTGTCCTATGGGCAAAAGATTCAGTCCTAATTTTGCAAGCATTTATGTAGCAGAATGGGAGGAAAATGCCTTAAGCAAATGTGCAAAGCATCCTCTCGTATATCTCAGGTATTTAGATGACATTTTTATTATTTGGGAACATTCAAAAGAAGATTTTGATGAATTTTTAGAAATTTTGAACAATCACGATCCAAATATTAAATTGAAAGCTACTATCAGTGAAAATTCTGTTGATTTTCTCGATGTGACCGTGTATAAAGGCAAGCAATTTCAGGCGTCCGGTCATTTAGATTATAAAGTGTATTTATCAATCCCAAACCCTGAAAAAGCTCGAAAGTCCAGCTGAAACTACCGATTTCGAACCACTGAAGATTGAACACAACAGACCGTTGCAGAATGGTAGTGGCGCGGTATTTAATTGCAAAAAGCCTCGTTGTAGACTGCATACTTTTATGCCTGATCAGAAAGAGGAATTTTCCTCCGAACAAACGAAAAATCATTATCAGATCCGTAACCCCCTCCATTGTGATTCACCAAACATTATTTACCTTATCACTTGTAAGCGATGTCGGAAACAGTATGTTGGTCAAAGTCAAAATCCTTTTCGAGAACGTGCTACTAGACACAAACAGGATATTAAACATAATGCTGATGCCCCAGTAGCACAACATTTTAACCTTCCTGGCCATTCTTTGGACGATTTCGAAATCCATCCTATTGAACAACCACCAATTAAAGACACATTAGAAGAAACGGATGAATTTAGAAAAAAACGTGAAGCTTTTTGGATCAATACGCTTCAAACTCTCTGGCCATTTGGTATGAACATATCAGAGGGCGAATGCGAAAGGAGGTCCATCATTCCTTTCACTTTAACGTACAACAGAATGAATATCGAAATAGCAAAAATGTTAAAAGATGAATTCAATTTTACCAATGCTAAATTAAATGAACCTTTGAATCTTCGACCTGTCATCGCCTATAAGAAAAACAAAAGCTTGCGTAACATCCTTGTAAGGACTAAATTAGAGCCCATCAATGAATAACACCAATTTCTGCCAGTCAGTTTAACCAGTTCCTAAGCTCATCACTTAGTTTAAATCAATTTTGTGTACTTTTTTGTCATGTTTGAAACCAATCAGGGTTCAGTAAAGGAAAAAAATTTTCGGCGGCATATTAAAAGAAAAAAACGTTTCAGTATGAAATGTCTGTGCCAGTGCGATTTTTTAACCTCAAACACACACACACACACACACACACACACACACACACACACACACACACACACACACACACACACACACACACACACACACACACACACACACACACACACACACACACACACACACACACACACACACACACACACACACGTGCTGTTAGGGTATCGCGTGTTTCTGTAGTCCGTTTTTTTGTTGATGACCGTAATCTTGGTTTCTATTATGGTACGTGGTTTCTAAGGGGTTGACTGACCTATAACATGAGGGGGTATGTTCGGAGGGTGTGTTCGATTATATGGGGAATACGTTTAATTGCCAAATAGACCCGACATCTAAAAATACCCCAAATAACAGTTCCGACAACCATCTTTGGTGGTCTCAAATACAGAGCGGTGGGATGTGTGTGTGTGTGTGTGGGGTGGGGGGGGGGGGGGGTCATAGTGCGTTCGGTTCTATAGGAGTATCTTTGTTGGCTCTAATTACCGTACACGATCCGCCAACTACCTAAAATTACCAAAATGGATCTGATATAGTTCCGAAGTAGCACGTTCACATGGATCCCACTTTCAGAATCCATTCCTCTCATCAGTATTTGGCTTTAGAATTCTTTTTACGAAATGAGTCAAAGAGCAATGATTCGCAAACAGTGATAAATACTCTTAGAATAATTCTCCTGTGACCCACAGCCTTACACCCTTCAGACTGGAATGAAATTCTCGAGAAATCCCTCAATTTTTATTTAGATAGCCAAAACATTAATTTTCAGTTTAATAGCTTCTCTTGAACGTGGCCGCTCAGATCTATCTTAATTTAATACTCGCTCAAAGTTCCTTTGAAAGATTCACATTTCGACATATCCTGACATTTCGGAGACAGGCTAGATGCGTAATATGTGTGTGTCCAGAACATGTGCGATGTACTGGTTTTCCAATAATTATCCATTAACTGGACATAATTACACGGATAATAAGAACACACACTCTCTCTCTCTCTCTCTCTCTCTCTCTCTCTCTCTCTCTCTCTCTCTCTCTCTCTCTCTCTCTCTTTCTCTCTTAATCTTTATCAGATAGCCCATGTGGCGTTCGACAAATGCGCAATTATGGACATTAAATTCCATGCTTAATTAGCAGCGCTTGGTTTATTGCTGGTCTGTTTAAGTGACAAATCGGTTTTCGAGGTCCGTCATATAAACGCACATTCTTATACCTTGGCCCGAACGAGAAAAATGATCAAAGATATTTACACTTTTAAACAACAAAATAGAAAATCCAAGCTATCGACTTGACATGAGGCGAAGCCGAACTTAAAATGAACTCTCACCGCCTTGTATGGAAATGTATCAGCCAGCTACACGTCATGAAAATGGCGTTTATTTTTTAGAAGCTGCAATTAACAGCACCGGGCAGAATCATCAACAGTAATTGGCACCGGCATGTATCCATGGAGACAGTAAACAATCTTCGCTGTTCGAAAAGCGATATTTCGTCTCCCGAGTTCCAATGTGTCACAATGCCTAATCGTGACCGTGACAGTTTTACGGATGGAGGAAGCCGGACATCGAGCATCGACGAGCAAATGTCAGCTCTCCAACATTCTAACTCTGTCCAAGCTCCGCTCGAGCAGGGTTACAGCGGTTGAAGACATGTGCACCATCGTCGTACATTACGCCTTAGTACACGGCGTTATCGCGCTCCCATGTAGGCAATCGGGATAAAGTGCCTCGCCCAAGGACACAACGCGGGTCGTCCAGGACAGGGCTCGAACTCCGGACCTCTAGCATAGAAGTCCAACAGTCTACCACTGGGCCACCGCGCTCCCAAAGAATTAAAAAAAACACTTTTAAATGTTCAAAAAATCACTTTCGATCTGCTGAGAAAACTGTGTAGAAAATGTTCTCTTCAGCATAAAAAATCGATATGCTTGGAAGTTTGGTCGGTATAGGCTAGAATTGTAAAAACAACAAAGAGCTTTTAGGATTACAAACAGGGGCAGGGCACCAAAAATTTGCAAGACGTGACGTGGGGGTGGGTGGGTCTCTTGAGTGCACCAAAAATGTGCATTTCCAACTTGTGCAATTTTTTGAATTTTTTAAAAATATATCAATATATCAGCTAATATATACCATCATTTGTGTTTCAAACCTTAAAGATGATGTTGTACATCACACTCAACATAAATACAACATCAGGAGACTTTATATGTAAGAATATTGGGCTTAAACTGGGAAAATGTCACACGTTAGTATGGGTGGGTGTCTTGTTCGAAATGTAGAAAATGTGCAGACACTATTTTGGGAACAATTCAAATGAAAGTTTGTTCCCGTATATGTACACCTGCTCTGGCCAAGCCTATTATGAACAGCTTGTCATTTGTAGATTGGGGCCCACAACAGCCCACAGAGGTTTAAATTAGTGGTACCAGTTTAACCCTTTACCTAACATGAAAAGCAGACGACACTTGCCAAAAATGACTGAATAACTATTTTTTTCATTTTTGTCTCAAAAACATAGGTTATGACCCCTCATTGGAACGAGCGACGAGCTCGTTCCAATGAGGGGTCATAACCTATGTTTTTGAGACCAAAAATGAAAAAATAATAAAAATTAATTGGCGATTTTTGAGAACAGCGCTGGCCGGTTTTGGCCGTTACGTTGGGTAAAGGGTTAAGAACATTATGAAAACTCCCTAAAGACAGCTGTGCCTACTAAGTTTATAAGTTTATTTTGGATTTTAATGGGAGAGTGGGGGCGGGTGTCTGAGAACGGTAGTAGAAAATTTGCTCGTAGTGGGTAGGTGGGTGTAAAAAGGATCCGAATAAAAAATAGGACGTCACGTCTTGCAAATTGTTAGTGCCCCCCTCCCCCCCGCCTTGCTACAAATAATATTTTTTGTCCATTTTTTAAATATTTAATGTTTTAAATCAATAAACACGGTACCTTGAAAATATCTTTGGTACTTAAATTCTCTTATTTTGTTCCAATTCAAATTTTGAAAACTTGATGCGAGTTGTAATGCTTCAATTTGATCAAAATAGTAATGACGGCTACTAACCTTATATCAAATAATATCAGGTGAGTTACCTGATACGGCTGAACTCTTAGATGGTATTCAAACGTTCTTATTGGACAAACTAACTTTGAGGCATAATAAAAACTTATTCGGCGCATACTTATTTATTTATTTATTGGTGTTAAAGGTCACATACTTATGCATAACGGCTAATCATGACCGTGACAGTTTTACGGGTGGAGGAAGCCGGAGTACCCGGAGAGAACCACCGAGCAACGACGAACAGCTGTCAGCTCCCCAACATCGTAACTCCGCACTGCAGCACAGGCAGGGTTAGATTGGTTGAAGACAAGCGCTCCATCGACGTGCAGTACGCCCCAGTACACGGCGTCATCGTGCCCCTATGTGGAGTGCCTTGGACACAACGCTCAGACGGTCACCCATCCGAGGACTAACCGGGCTCGACGTTGCTTAACGTCGGTAATTGACGAGAATCGGTTACCGCAACGCCACCGCGCCCCGATTCGGTGCGTACTCGTTCGACATTCCGAAAAGACTACGCCGTAACAGTATAACTGAGTGCTTTTCCAGCTTGAGTTCTTCCGGTGATTCTGATATAAAAGCATAAAAGCAATGTGGTACGATAATTTAATAATTAAAGTTTTGAGAAGTGTTTTTCCCTGTCTTTTCTGCTCTTTTCATATATAGAAATGTAGCTTGTAGTGTTCTATAAATAGTAACGTAAACAAATGGTGACCAAGCACGCTCGCACGATTTTTGTATCATGGACTTCTGACACACGCTGTATTCGCGTAACTACTGACTCAATACATACTTGTTTTAAAATAAATATTTTTATTATTGCTCGTAAATTTGATTCGCGAGAACCATAAGTGATATTCAGGCACCATGACTACTGAAAGAAGTTGAATGTTATGATTACTGGACATCTAAAATAGGATACCGCAATTGTAGTTCAGCGATCTGAACTTAGTGGCTACCCCTCTAGGCTCTGCGTTCAGATTCCTTCCATTCGAATCTGTTGTAAAATTCCCCAGTAAGTTTTATTGGGAACTAAAAACACGAAAATAGGAATGTATATCAAGCTTTCGCCCTTATTACCGGCTGCATTCGATAGTACATGTATCTCCTTACATTTGGGCAAAGTTTATTGATCAAACCCTGTTTTATCCTTTACTTATCAAGATTTGAACAATGGCGAAGCGTCAACAGCGCCAAGACATCGTCCATGTTTTTTGCGCAACCCGGAGTTGCTGCCGAAAAAAATATCGATGCGGAAACGGAAATACGATCGCATTCGTGCAGAGAAGGTCGATTATGATCATTGCTTGGGGGCTTTTTATTAGTAGTTACCGTTTCCGCATCGATATTTGTTTCGGCAGCAACTCCGGGTTGCGCAAAAAACATGGACGATATCTGTCAAGGTGATAGCTAAAAGTGGCGATTTTCTTGTTTAAAAGTGTAAAATATTTTTGATAATATTTCTGCCTGTGTTAAACGTAAAGCGTAAAGATAGGTGTGTGACGGACCCGGAAAACAGATTTGTCAAACTAACGTTAATTCAAGGAATTCTAAATGAAGTGTGAAATTTAATGTCCATTATGGCGCACTTGTTGAACGCCACATGGGCTATCTGATAACAGATCAGTACTAAGAGAGACAATATTCTCTCCGGTTATCATTATCTGGGTAATTAAAGACAGTTAAAATCCAATTGTTGGAAACCAGTGCATCACACAATATTCTGGACACACATCCATATTACGCATCTATCCTGTCTCCGAAATGTAAAAAGATACAGAGAATAAATGTTCTGGATATCTAAATAAAAATCGGGGGATTTCTCGAAAAATTCATGCCAGCCAATTCCAGTCGGAAGGTGTGTAAGGCTGCGGGTCGTTGCGCGTAGATGGGGAGGTCCCATGCTATAGGTTAGAGAAGATGCCGCGTTGGTGCAAAAATATGGGCACGTTGTGATGTAGGGGGACCACAGAGCTCATATTTTGAATAGGAGCAGTCGCGGGCCAAGTCGGTGGCCATATATGAGAATATGATCAGGAACAGGAAGTACGAGCCCAGGGTGCTATATGCATTTAGGTAAACGGCATTACCTGTTTTAGAAGGCAAGACATACATAGGCACTTGACCAGAGGGCTCTCAGAGAAGGCCCGAATTTAGCCTTGGCCGTCGAGGGTCATAGGCACCGAGATTGAAAGTCCGCGTATTGTCGTAACCCTGTGGGGGTTGTAAGGAACCGATAGTAGTTTGTTAAAGGTTGCGAACCGTAGGGGCATAGTAGCCAAAGAAGTGAAATCTGTAACGTATTAAGAGCTTGAGTAAGCGCTTGAATCGCTCGTGAGTGAAAATAGTTTTAGGCGGTGCGAGAATTAGTGATGTTGAGAACACTTTGCAGAATATTATTATGTAAGCTTTGTTAAGTATATATCTGAAGGCGAATAATAACTTAACCCCGTGACAGCCAGGCAAGGCGCAAAGTGATCGTGAACTGTGGTAGGCGCCAACTGAATTGTGACTGAACTGTGAGAACGCTGATAGAGTCACACAAGCAGGACATTATATGTGTTGAGTCCAGATGACTGTGAAGTAACCCTGTGAGGAGGAAGCAATGAGAAGTGAATAGACACTTCGTATGTATCACAAACCGTGAGAAAATGAAGATGAAGTGAGGTTGATCCAGCGGACACAGCTGGCTGTGGGGGACGTCGAGGCACCTAACGAATAAAGTTTTATTCGCGTAATTAGTGTGTTCTTATGGATAATTTTGTGAGTAATTTGTTTCATATTATATTTCTTCGTACATGTAAATAAATTATCTTTGCAGTGAATTATCGTTGATCACCCTTTGGCGTTGTAAGCCACAGGCACCTTCAGGAATCCTAAGAGTCCCAAGTGGATAGGGAAATGGTAAGGTGGCAAGGTTTACGTTCGAACTGGGGTTCAGACGACAGTCACTGGCTGTCGGCTGAGCACGGATAAGAACATGAATTTTCCTCCATCATTTTGAACATCAATTTCACCCCGTAATCCTGCGACAACATCTAAGCGTTGTTGACGCTTCGCCCGTGTTCAAGTCTCGATAAGTAAAGGATAAAACATAGTTTGGATCAATAAACTGTGCCCAAAGGTAAGGAAATACGTGTACTATCGAATGCAGCCGGTAGTAAGGGCGAAAGCTAGATACATATTCCTATTCTCGTGTTTTGAGTTCCCAATAAAATTTATTCGGGAATTTTACAACAGATTTGAATAGGAGGAATCCGAACGTAGGGTGGTAGCCACTACGTTCAGATCGCTGAACTACCGCAATTGTAGCACGCGGTTTAAAATTTTCAAACTGACGCGTTCATAACTTCCAACTTCAGTTCCCCGCCGTCCGTCCAGCCCCAAGTCGGAAATATTCCTACTGAAGATCTATGGAAACCGAAATTCTGACTCCAGACTGAAATATTTCTGATCTTTAGACTGGCATCATAAAATGTTCTTAATTTCAGCTCAAAAGGCAAACATTCTATCAAATTTGACTAATTTGGAGTCTGGAGTTTACAACCTAGCTCTTCCAATTGACGCCTCCAAATTATCAACTTTTGAAGATTCGGGGAAATAATTTATGTGAATAAGATTACCCCTAAATCCTTATATACCTACACCTCTCGTTCAAGTGTCTAAACTTTCACAAATGACTACTAAAGTATTCGAAATTTTTCGAAAAATATTTTTTTTGTAGTGCTACGATCGACTGATGCAAACATTAAATTGGTTAACAAATTTAATAATATAAAAAATATTAACTGATATGTCAATCAAAACTTAGCTTCCAATTAAGATAGTTTATATAACTTTCTGAATATTTATGTTAAGAATTTTTTGCGAAAGAAATTGTATCAAACGAAGTCATTATCTTTCTAGTCGCATTTTTGTGTTTGCCTAAGAGATTCACACGAAGCACCTGTCCCACAAATTTCATTTGATGGAGGCATAATGAAACATTTTCCTGCGAAATTATGGAGATTCGCTTACTTTGCACCTGTGTGATGTTCTATCAATTTTACATCCAGTTGCGATTAACAAAACATTGCTGTATTTTTCGGAAATTACCGGCTTTTTGTTACAATATAATATCCACTCGCTGTCGTTGTCGTGTTTTTGCATGTTGAACCCTTCGATGGACAAATCTACCAAATACCCTCAACAATATTAACGTTAGAAATCACAACAGGCGTAACAGAACGAGATTAAAACTTTGCACTCTGAGCTCAAAATACCGAAATTTCCAGCAGCAAATATTTTCCATGGTGCAAATAGGAAATTAACCAATTTAATCTTGTTTAATAGAGCTCAATGAGCTCTCCCAAACAAGATTGAACAGGGAGGGGGGGGGGGGCATTATTTCCCATCTTGATCACGTGTGCCGCCTCACGTAATCTTTGTTTCCAAAACAAATCATACGTGTGATGTTAGCAGTGCACAACAAGCTTTGTCAGAAAATGGTTGACGTGAGCTCGACTCGAAAGTTAAATAAATATTGGTATGTTCGCGCGTGACCATTAGTGTTAAAATCAACTTTTACAGGAAGTATGAGTCGTAATATTAATAATATGGTAAATTGAAGATGAAAACGAAACTTTGGGTAAAGAACACATTAAACTGTCTGTTTATAGTCTGAAATTCTGAATCAAATCTGATCAACTTGCGTATTTTTCGTTGCCATAGAAAGCGAAACTGGGTATGCCATTGTGAAAGTCTAACATTCTTCGCATTGATATAAATAAAGTATTTTCAACACTTATTATTTAACCCTTTGAACTTGTTAATATCTTCCATATTAGTTCAATGACATCAACTGGAAGAGTCCATGTCATTATTTTGGGGTAGACCAATTAATATTTTCAACGTGCATAACGTGCATCCTTGGGGCTGAACGTTGAAAATATCGATTGGCTTACCACACACATGCACGTAGCATCCATCGTATTTAATGAAATTATGACGTATCATGTTCCTGGCCGGAAAAATGGCCGCCAGGGTTCAAAGGTTAAGAGTTGGCATTGTTGAGTCATAAATACATAAGGAAATAAGTGAAATATGAATTGACTGACGGTAACCGAGATCTCTATCTCTCTATTTCGCTTCCCATATGTTTTTTTTTTTTTTTTTAAATAAAGGTCACGTGTGTGGGAGACAGGGGTTGGGCGGGCTCTAACGTCACTAATATGGGCAATGCTGGCAGTGTCTAGGGATTACATTCCTTGTTGCATCATGGGAAATGTTTAAGTCTCGAAATTTTGATTTTCGACATTAGTGTACGGTGAAGGCCGGGTCTGTGGGGTTGGTGTGCCGTGTCGTGTCGTGTCGTGTCGTGTCAGCTTGTACTGCCATCGAAGCTGACAATTAAATGCCTGAATGTTGTGGGCGGTAAGTCCAAACGAGGGCCTATATGCCGTTGCACAATTTCTCACCTCTCTGACTAGAAGTGACGTAGGTAAACGAACGGAAAGATCTAGTTAGAAGTAGTGAAAAGATTTGTTCCAACGAGTTATATTTTCGGGACAAAATTGAAAGCTATGTTTTGGGGAAAAAATTAAAAATAATAATAATATTTCTGAATATGTTCGTTACTTGGGAAAGGGTTAGAATATGGTTCTTGGTCTATCATTTTAGAGTAGGTCTCTTCGTAACAGACGATCGATCGTTCGCGATCGCTTTATTCTCGTCTTGTGTGATTTTTAGGCGAATCGTATTTCACACGCTCTGAGTCTGTATCACCTACTCGATCTGTGATAGCACTTTCAAGTGAAGCAACAAACCAGGGTGTGACCACAGGTATTTGACATGTGCCAAAGATCATGAAAAATAGTGTATCAATTGTTTCAACTTTCGGTCCACAGCCGTGTCAGACATAGAAAAAAGTTACTCGTTACCGAGATATATTTGACCCCTTTTAGCGTTAAAAAGTATTTAATTGGGCAAGTGGCATACCAACGTAAAGATTAATGTCTTAGCTAGCGGGTGACATCAATATCTTGACTACAAAGTCACGCATTTGGTTTTTCTGTGAGTTTGAATAAGGCAGGTAGATATCTTCCAAGCCAGCGTGTTCATTACCTTGTCTCTTTTGTTATACTTAATCATGGGAAAATACATAATTTGTCAAAAAATCTTCAAATACACCGTTTTTCATGATCGTTGGTACATGTCGGACACTTGTGAGCGTAACGGATTTTGTGACGCCAGTCGGAGTGTGATGGTACTTTTTTTGGAGTTAAGATTTAGAGTTATTGCCCCTCCCCAGTGTGATACAAATCTTTTGAACGGCGAGGGTCGTTCGTCCTTAATGCGATAATGGGCTCATTGAACTGAACGCAGTGCGACGCGATTGTTTTTGCTGGACATACTTCGCGTAACTGGAAACACCAGGAGCCGTGCCAATTAACCCAAGGACAAGTTCAACAATGGACGTACACTGCCAAAAATATAGGTTCTCGTTGGAACCAAAACTGGTTCTAATATTGTCCCTGACATGGAACCAGTTCTATTTAAACAATATTTATTTAAAATCAAATAAATTTACCAAGATTAGCGTTCAATTTTAACAGAGTATTACATGAACTGAAGTAGATTCGCAGTAAACTTAGAGGTTATTCAACGCAGTCGCCAAACATTTTGAAACAAATGAGATATGAACAGTTGGCATATCGAACCAGTTTTGGTTCTGTATAGAACCAAAACTGGTTCCATATGCCAACTGTTCATATCTCATTTGCTTAATAATGATTTGAGACAACCTCGTATGAGATCTAAACTTACGGACGAAACCCCCTCAATTTATGTTTAATTCTGTTAATATTTAATGTTAATCTTTATAAATGTATTTGATTTGAAATAAATACTGTTTAAACAGAACTGGTTCCATCTCAGGGACAAGATTAGAACCAGTTTTGGTTCTAAAGAGAACCTATATTTTTTGCAGTGCAGAGGTCAACATAAACTATTTGATTAAAATATCATTGATCCTTTTTAGCCATTATTGTTCATTTATTATTTGTTCATTGACCAAATATATTTCCCATAATGCAACTAGGAATTAAACAATTTAATCTTGTTTGACAGAGCTCAATGAACTCTGTCAAACAGGATTGAATTGGTTAAATTTCACGTTTTAACCGACGAAAATTTAGTCTGGGGATGCCGTTGCGCTGATGGTATGACGTCAGTGTCAAAAAATGGCTGAATTCCTAGGCCAAAACTCTTGCATATCGTGTTTACGAGATTCTTTATGAAAACACTTTTACGCATCGGTTGAAAATGATTTAATCATCGAGAAAAACAGTGGAGGTTAATTCTCGGGCTGCACGATATTCAAAACTGAATACCGGTATCGGTATTCCAAAAAATACCGCGATGTACCGGTATATCGAAAACTGTTCAGATATATGAACACAAGTACCACAATCGAGACTTGAGGCATCACAGTCGGAACGAATTAGCATGCCTTGATGATGCGGTTCGAAGAACCTTTACCCAACGCAGACGATATCAAAATGTATTATTTTCAAAATTAATTTATTAGATTTTCCCCAAAGATTTCAACAAAACTATATCATGTGACCCTCATTGGAACGAGCTCAACAAGCTCGTTCCAATGAGGGGTCACATGATATAGTTGTGTTGAATTTTTTAAAAATTATTCTTTCAACTGCGGAATTTGTATATTACGAGGGCACAAGCAGACGATTCCTTGGATAAAGAGATAATATTATTCATTCGGGGCTACAATTAAAAAACTCAAGACATCTTGAAAATTAAATTGTGGGTAAATAAATAATGACGATAAACCGATATTTCTGTAATTACACCGGTATTCAATCGATATTGGTTTGAATACCGGTATATATCGGTTTATCGATATATCGTGCAACCCTAGTTAAGTCTCCAGGTACAGCTTCATTTCTCAGTTTAAACGCGCGTTTCATGCTTCCTACACAAGCTCGACTCCCTATCCTTTTGAATTTCTTACCCCGCCAGGCAAATGCCCAACGTCATACTCCTCCACCCAGATGATAACGGCTCTTGTGGGTATATATCACGACAACGCTCTGTATTTCCATATACGCGTATTGGTCTTGAACAAGAAAAGTTGCAGGACTCACTCAGGAAAGTTTTTGTTGTTTCCGCCAAGTGTATCATTCGATCTTGTCTTACCTTTTTGCTGTAAAGATGCTCGTCTATTGTGTTGCACATAGCAAATAATAATAAAAAAATTGCCTTTGATTCTTGGAGACTGATGACACTTTTAGCAGTCAAGGCTCTTATGGTGTCGGACAGTTTGACGGGACTTGGGAACAAATGTATTCAGAAGGATCCACTGAATACTGCAAGTAACTGTACACTTTAAAAATCAGTTGAGTTAAAAATTAACCCAAATCAACCGGGTTGAATAAATATGAACCCAATTCGTATCATAGTCACCCATCCCAGTTAATTTGAGTTGATTTTTAACCCCACTGATTTTAGAGTGTAAGTCTTTTCAACTTAATACTCGCGTGCAGACGAGGCTTTTCGCACACATCACCTTTTACTCACAATAAGGCAACTGAAAGTGAAGCCCGTTCCAGTGAGAGGCCATATATAATGTTTTGGAAGCAAAGTTGAATTAAACCCTTTACCTAACATGAAAAGCAGACGACACTTGCAAAAAAGTTCTTGAATAACTATTTTTTTTTAAATTTTGTCTCAAAAACATAGGTTATGACCCTCATTGGAACGATCTCGACGAGCTCGTTTCAACGAAGGGTCATAACCTATGTTTTTGAGACAAAAATGAAAAAAATGGCGAAAATGAATTGGCGATTTTTGAGAATAGCGCTGGCCGGTTTTGCCGTTACGTTGGGTAACGGGTTAAAAAAAATCATGAAGATTTTTATTCGAAGCGACAAATGAGTCTAATAATTAGCTAGCACTGTGAACAAAATAAATAAATAAATAAATAAATAAATAAATAAATAAATAAATAAAATATTTACGTCTAAAATCGGACGCCGATTGAGTTTGTACAGTACAAAGGGTGGGTTAACTCTATATACATTACATATGCGTTATGTTGGTTTGTGCGATTCAGATTTCTACGTATATTTCGGTAAGTCTTTCTTAACGACTTGTCGTTTATCTATAGAGTAACACACACAGTAGGTAAATGGTTTCAAAACATAAATAAATAATTTTATAGTAGGAAAACGTATGATTGACGTTCATTGTTTTCTTCCAAACGACTTTTAACAACTTAATCGCAAAATAGTTACCTCTGCAAAACACTTTAAGTGCCTGATTTCATTTTAAAGGCACAAAAACCTGTATTGAAGATCCCCCCAAGACACCATGATATATGTTTGTGGTAGTTAAACCCCAGATTTGCAGTCCAAAGCTTTTTTTGCATCTCTGTTCCCGCGAGTGGAAACTTAATCATATCAGAATGCATGTTCTGTAATGTTACAAAGACTGAAATTTCGAAATGTTAAACAATTGGTAACATAGATGTACACATCGTTTTACAAACTTGAGACATTTTCCTGTAGAGTAGTATAAAATACAGAAGTTGGCTTTTTAAAACCCTTTACCTAACGTAACGGCCAAAACCGGTCAGCGCTATTTTCAAAAATCGCCAATTAATTTTCATTATTTTTTTCATTTTTTGTCTCAAAAACATAGGTTATGACCCCTCATTGGAACGAGCTCGTCGAGCTCGTTCCAATGAGGAGTCATAACCTATGTTTGTGAGACAAAAAATGAAAATAATTAGTTATTCAAGATTTTTTTTGCAAGTGTCGTCTGCTTTTCATGTTAGGTAAAGCGTTAATAGAGCTTGTCGGTTTTGGACTTCACGTTGGATAATGGGTAAAATGGAATTGAGGATCTCCAACTCGTCCCCAGTTTATATAGACCCCAAACCATAGCTTATGAGTGAGCTCGTTCAAATGAAAGTATGCTTTAGAGACAAAATGAGGGATCATAACCTATGTTTTTGAGACAAAAAATGAAAAAAAATAGTTATTCAAGAATTTTTTTTGCAAGTGTCGTCTGCTTTTCAGGTTAGGTAAAGGGTTAAAAGCTTTTCACAATAAAGTTTGAACGCTTAACTATTATTCTCTGTTGAAACCTTTTTTAAAAATAGGAAACGGCGTTTTCACCATCCTTTTTTCTTTTTTTTAAACATAATTTTATTTCTCAAAATAGAAATAGGGTTTGGCAAACAGGCATAGCCTATATCGACGTCTCTCCCAATACATTTGACAAATTACAAAAAATAATAAATGGGTGCAAGTGCGTGTGCAATGGAGGGCAACACATACTCTTATTTCATTAATCATATTTTACGAAGCCCTCAATTACGTTCTATGCGTTTTGCCTCCAAAAAAGGGAAATCCATTCTTCAACACATCTTGGGTGATTTTTCGCATGACAAACAGACATTTTCGAACATTGAAGTACGTACTGGTCTGTTAGATTTATATCAGCTACAGCACAGTTGTGGCCACTGAAATAGGCTGATACTCCCTCTCCCCTGCCCCCCTCCGAATTTGACAAAGATAAATCACCAAAAAGAATACTATCTAAAGTGATGTTAAACCTGATGTTCACCATCCTCTGATGTTTGTAACACTTTTTTCGGTTCATTATCAACAGTGTGCGCTTCGTTACAAATATGTAGAATATACCAATGTAAACTTGGTGTGCCAAACGTTCACCGCGAGTGGTGAAAATTTGGTACACCAAGCTACTTCGGGTATATTTTATTTATACCATGATCGTCAGATTATTAAGACTAGCTGTTATTTTTTTCTCGATTTTACTGAGCAGCAGACGTATATACTTGCGAATCTGGTTTTTGTTTAAATGAGCACCGGTGGGTGGTACTTCCGCTGTCAATTTTGTCGCAGAAACGAACTGGAAAAAGAAACGCACAAATCACGGGACCTTTTTCATTTTAATAACACAATAACATACTATTTCGAGTTATGGATGCTTTATTAACATGAGACAACGCATGCTTGTTAATTTTTGGCATCTTCTGAGGTAAACTCATTTAAAACGTAATAAATAATTGTCGCTTTCATTTCACACTTCGCGAGGCGACGAGTGATAAATTTAAAAAGTTTGCATTCACGTCGAGGTCACCAATGGTCAACTTGGATACAGTTCCACTGTAGGTGAAAATTTTGACTATTGAAATCACATTGCTGGCGTGCTCACCACGGTTGGTGTGTAAAGCTAAAATTTATGTCATAGGCTTTTTATATATAGTAGAATAGGTAATCATGGTATAAAATACAGACACTGTCCTTTCTACTGATATAAAAAGTTTAGGACGTGAGATTTACTAATTTGTTTTCTTGGGAAACATAAAAAAACTTGCAAATTACTGTGTATACACACAATCGCTGAACAAAGAGCCAACGTGGACTAGTTTTGGTAGTTGTGAAACTGATAGATATTCTTAATGACCAGTTATCTATGAAATGGTTGCTTCTAATTAGCTTGCAAAAAATGCCAAGTTTTTTAGGAAGAATACATTTTTTATATAACTGTATATATTACTATGAAAACACATTCGCTAAACAAAGAGCCTGTCGCAGGATTACAGGGGTTATATTGATGTTTGAAATGATGGAGGAAAAGTAATGTTCTTATCAGTGCTCATCCGACAGCCAGTGACTGTCGTCTGAACCCCAGTTCGAACGTAAACCTTGCCACCTTACCAATGCCCTATCCGCTGGGACTGTTAGGATTCCCAAAAGGTGCCTGTGGCTTACAACGCCAAAAAGTGATCAACGATAATTCACTGAAAAGATTATTTATTTACATGTACGAAGAAATAAAATATGAAACAAATTACTCACAAAATTATCCATAAGAATACACTAATTACGCGGATAAAAGTTTATTCTTTAGGTGCCTCAACGTCTTCCACAGCTAGCTGTGTCCGCTGGATCAACCTCACACCATCTTCATCCTCTCACGGTTTGTGATAAATACAAAGTGTCTATTCACTTCTCGCAGGGTTAACTTCACAGTCAGTGGGGCTTAACACACATAATGTCCTGCTTGTGTGACTCTATAAGCGTTCTCACAGTTCAGTCACAATTCAATCGGCGTCTACCACAGTTCACGATCACTTTGCTCCTTGCCTGTTTCTCACGGGTTTAAGTTATTCTTCGCCTTCAGATATACACTTAACAAAGCTTACATAATAATTTTCTGCAAAGTGTTCTAAACATCACCAATTCTCGCACCGCCTAAAACTATTTTAACTCGCGAGCTATTCAAGCGCTTACTCAAGCTCTTAATACGGTTTCTAGACCTCAGCGTTACAGCTTTTACTCCTTTGGCTACTATGCCACTACGGTTCGCAACCGTTAACAATCTACTCTCGGTTCCTTACAACCCTCACAGGGTTACGACAATACGCGGACTTTCAGTTTCGGTGCCTATGACCCTCGACGGCCAAGGCTAAACTCGGACCTTCTCTGAGTGCCCTCAGGCCAACTGCCCCTCAGAATTCTGCTTCACTCTTTATACAGTCGGAACGCAAAGTTTAAACATATTAATTCTGATTTAACGAGTGCTTTGTAATTCGATATGGATAGAGATATTAATGCGAATTTTGTTTGAGGTAAATTCTTTTGATATTTCGGAGACAGGATAGATGCGTAATATGGGTGCGTGTCCAGAACATGTGTGATGCACTGGTTTCCAACAATTAGATTTTAACTGGCTTTAATCACCCAGATAATGATAACCGGAGAGAATATTGTCTCTCTTAGTACTGATCTGTTATCAGATAGCCCATGTGGTGTTCAACAAGTGCGCCACAATGGACATTAAATTTCACACTTCATCAAGAAGCTCTTGAATTAACGTTAGTTTGACAAATCTGTTTCAGGGTCCATCACATACCTATCTTTACGCTTTATATTTAACCCAGGTAGAAATATTATCTAAAATATTTACACTTTTAAACAAGAAAATCGCCACTTTTAGCTATCACCTTGACAGAGACAATGTGATCATTTAAGGTTGGAAGGTCTGATACTGATAGATATTCTTAATGACGTATTATCTGTTAACTAGTTGCTTCTAATTAGTTTGACATAAAAGAAAAAGTTTCCTTTTGTCACTTTCAATAAACGAAACAACATATAGCTCTGGGCGCTCTCTGTTGTTTTCGTTTATTAAAAGTAACAAAAGGAAACTTGGCTTTATTGTCAACTTCTGCCAAATGTCATGGGCGTTTTCACAACAATTAACTGCTTCTTAATTAGACCTTCCTCGCTCGTCTAATAATTTCAGGGGAGGTAACTCTATCGCAAGACGATTTTCATGACACCGAAATATGCCTTCACTCTAAAGCCTGTTGAGTTAAAAAAAAACAAAACAACACAAATCAACTCAGTTGATTTGAATTAATGTTTAACTCAGCTGATCTTGGAGTGTTGTACGGGAAATGCAGGTCACTAGTTTTAGGTTTGAAGTATCCGCTAACGCAAAAATATCGATGTTACTAATACAGTGCCAGCGCTTCGAGACGGGCTTGGTGATGTGTACTCTACCCCAGAAAATAGACATAATCTCCCTTTTCCCACAACGTCCTTAACAAAAATGCACATATCCACACACAATCCTCCTCCCATTTCTTGGGGTGGAGAACCTGACCCCTCACTGCTCTCTTCCATAAACAATAATCTGACGCGGCCGCTGTCTAAATAGCAACATACTTTAACTATTGAAACAATAATCATCAAATATCATATATAAACAAAATGATTTGATAAATTTATCAAAGATCATATATAAACAAAATGATTTGATAAATTTAATCAGCCTCATCCCGATCCATAAATCTCCCTCTCCCCAAACTTCTTCCAAAATCATGATTCTGAACTGGTAAAATTAGTTACATCTCTGTCAAAGTCACGCCTTCCTAATTAGATTAAATCAGGTAATCAAAGCAATCATAGTCCAGATTACCAGAAAAACCAAACAAAATGGTCTGGAATGTGCTTTGAATGCTATTATGTTTAAAAAATTGAGGAAGAGAAGAAAAAGCATCTGTTTAAAAGTGAAACTTTATTTGGGAGAAAAGTTAAAATATTTCTGCAGATTCATAAAGTTTAAACTTTACACTATATTAAATAATCTCGCACCAAATTTTCTAAATAGAAGCAAATGGATTTTTCGATTTTGAAGTCAGCTCAGTCGGCCGATTTCTATTGTTTAAATGGTAATTCACTGGGCAAAATATTCAAATTTTTCAAACAAAAATGGAATTTTATAACACTGTTAACACCATAAATTTTTAGACCATCTGAAAGCCTCTACTGGGTACCACAAATGTGTGTCGTGCAGTTCGAAAAACTGTGACGTTTTATAAACTTTGATGATTTTTCCTATTAATGTCAATATAAAGTTATTTTTCGATCTGCAACATGCAATTCACCACATGCGTAGCCTGGGCATAAAAACTGTTGGATATGGTGCAAATAATCAATGCACGGTAATAGGCATGCGCGGATTTTTTTTTAAACAATCGACTGTTTGATCGACTCTTTATGTGAAGATACTGTTGTTTTTTCTCATAACAAAAGGGCACTTTTCTATCCCCACACAACAAGGAGAGGTTCCCACACCCCTGTGATTTGTGCAACTGCTGTGAGCAGTTTTGTATTAACCCTCTACTTTGATGTCAAAATGGCAAAGGTTTCAGCAGCAAATATTTCCCATAATGCAGTTTGATATTTAACCAAATATACCTTGTTTGACAGAGCTCAGTGAGCTCTGTCAAACATGGTATAATTGGTTAAATTTATATTTAAACAAGAGGAAACCAGAGTGACTGGAAAATGTTTTGTTGCACTACCAGAGTGCTAGATGTTAAATGATCACATTTTGGAACACTTTGTTGGAATGGTTAAAATATTTAATCCGAGTGATTCCAGATCACTTGCCCAAGTTTAACCACGCTCCGTTACTGATATTCTAGTTTTTTTCTTGACCCAGAAAATCGGTAGGCGTCGCGCGTTCAAATTCGGTCTCTGTCACTAGCGATATGTTTTATAATGCAATATAAAACACTGTACCCCGGGTTGTACGAATGGGAGCGATTTAGTGCAGTGTGCTAAAGTGCATCACTTGTATTATTATAGAAGGGCGGCCTGTCACAGTATCACCAACCATGGGTTTTCTTGAATTTTAAATTTCATCACATCGTTTTATTTTGAGAATGGTCCTTTAGGCTCATAAATTGTAATTATTACAACTTTATAGGGCGTTCCCTAGTACATTAACAAAGTTTAACAGGGAATTAGAAGAACGTAACGCTCAACTTAAAAAGTCACGCGATGTGTCGGGCCCTTAATGAGTTAAAGATCTCATTAACAGCCCGACACATCAAGTGACTTGTTCCTCGCTGTCGTACACTCGAAAATGGAAACAGTTTCCAGAAATGGTTTCAACTAGTGAACAATGTGATTTTTATTTAATTTATTAAATATGTAAAATGTCCAGCAAAGTTAGTCCCATAAGAACAAGCAGCTGTATATAGTAAGTAAGCCTGCAGACATTTTAAGCCTTTATTCCTGACTTGAAAGCGGTAAATATCGGGTCTGTTTTTAAGTTTTCTAACTTCGTTGCAGTGGAAAGAGAACCGGTGCCGATCACGTGATGATCATGTGACACCAGTTTATTTGAGAACATACGATAATATCATCTGCCAAAATTGAAAACGTTAAAAATGTCTCAATCAAGCGAATTGAATGAAGACCATTTGGCTGTTTGTAGCTGCCATGTAAGGTACAGGGTCAAAACTTTCTCAGGATCGCAGTTGTAATAATAGTAATAATATGACTTTGTCGGGCCTTGTGGTTTATGAACGGCCCAACAGGTGTGAATAACGGCCCTTCATCTTATTAACGGCCCCCGACTTCGTCTCGGGCCTTTTGTAAGCTGTCGGGCTGTTATTCACACCTGTTGGGTCGTTAATAAACCACAAGGCCCTCCAAAGTCATGTTATCGTTATATTAGTCATTTAAAATTTATAATCAGTTAAGATTACGCCGTTAGATAATAAGTTTTTCGACCTTCATCCTTATTTGTTTTCGAACAGTCCGCCTCATATATGCGGCATCCGCTTGGAGAGAATTTTAAGGTGAAACTCGTTCACCAAACCCTATGAATTAATTGCACTCGTCCATTTAATTCCCCTCACCCAAAGAAGATCACGCCATTACAAGGCTGATTGTCGACAGCATTTATTGGGTGACTTATTTCAAACGTGTGGCTTGGTTGAAATATAAGTTAATTATTATAACGAAATATTTATTGCGAATTCCTTCAGCACACACACAGATACCATCAACTCTTCACTTTTCTTTATAAACAAGCCACAATCATGTTATTCTATAGCCGAGTTATCTGTCTAAGATTGTAAGAAACTCGGGGAGTTGCTCAAACTTCGGCAAATGTCGGAAATTTAATATTGAGATAAAGCGGTGCTTATCAGACTTTCGTGTCATCCTTCCAGTTCCATCTGATATGTACGGCCACCGGTTCATTTATCAATTTCGATTTTTAGATACATCCCATGTCAAATTCCATCCTCTTCACTCCTGGAATTCTGACTGATGGCATAATGTTATCGGATGGTGAATGGAGCCTGTGGTACAGTTTTTGAAACACCGTAGTTAGCTGCTTTCTGTTTCAAGTAAGGAATTTGATGTGATGTAATGGATACTACACAACATTCGCAAAATATTTTTTTTTTATTAACAGTTTAATACCAGGTTCGATCGAACGACAAAGAGTTTGATGCAATGGCGAACTGGCCGATCAAGAGATCAGGACATTTCCCGATAGGCCACTGCCCCTTCGAATCAAAACATTCTTGAGATAGCATCGAATCTGATGCTTTGTTAATAAATGGATAGGTTTGGTGCTAAAGACAACTTGATGGACGATTTGCCACTACTGAGTCATACGGAGAGGGGGAGCTAGGTACCTAATTATTTGCTTGACGGGAACTCCATGCAGTTCCATTTTTAGGAACCGAAAGACCATCGAAAGGGGCCAAAATCGACTTAAATTGGACGGGTGCAATTCAGATTCTCCCCTATTCGCCCACTGCGTAGATTGGCCGGCCGAAGGCTGAGGGTAAACGTGCTCAAATTTGGAAATGACTCTGTCGGGTAGAACTTTTCGCGGGTCGCGGGAGTGGGGGTTGGGGTGGGCAGTTTGTCCCTGGTATGGGAAGTGAGGGAGAGGAGGGAGAGTGAGCTGAGTATTAAACAGAGGCAGATTGCCTCCACAAGACGGCTCGGGGAAAAAATGTTATATCAAGATAAGTTTTGTCCAGCAGCTGAACTGTGAATCAACTGTCAACCCGTTCAAATATTAACAGATGGAGCGAAATATAATTTTTTATATGATCTGACCCCTTTCCGATCATTAACGCTTTCAACACTAACACATGGAAGGTATCATTTCAATCAATACTGTCAATGGCGAAATGGGCGAAACCATCCTGGTTTGTTGGGTGGTTAAGTAACAATTTAATCCAACAGCTCGACTGAGCTGTCTGATTAAATTATTACCGAGCCTCGCTTCAGATATTTTACTCTTCATATCGTCTGCTGGTCCACAACCAATTTGTTCTTCATGCTCAAATTTATGCACACCGGGTTGAAAGGGTCAAGACCATTCATTAAGATGGTAATACACGGCCATGTATTAACAGGGATAGCACCGGGAGCACTTTAATGTATTTAAGTGTCTTTTGTATTTAAGGGTTTTTGGACCGTATAAAACTTTAAGAAATATAGTCTTCAACTCGTCGCCAGTTTATATCGAAATTTAAAAAAAAAAACTCGTCCAATTAATTCACTGAATGAACTCGTTTTATAAATTTCAATATAAACTGGGGACGAGTTGGAGATCCTCGGTTCCATTTTACCCATTATCCAACGTGAAGTCCAAAACCGACAAGCTCTATTAACCCTTTACTTTACATGAAAAGCAAACGACACTTGCAAAAAAAATTCTTGAATAACTAATTTTTTTCATTTTTTGTTTCAAAAACATAGGTTATGACCCCTCATTGAGGGGTCATAACCTATGTTTTTTAGACAAAAAATGAAAAAAATACTGAAAATTAATTGGCGATTTTTGAGAAGAGCGCTAGCCGGTTTTGACCGTTACGTTGGGAAAAGGGTTAACAAAAATCGATATTAAAATTATATTTTCCAATTTTTGTCTCTAAAGCATACTTTCATTTGAACGAGCTCACTCATAAGCTATGGTTTGGGGTCTATATAAACTGGGGACGAGTTGGAGATCCTCAATTCCATTTTACCCATTATCCAACGTGAAGTCCAAAACCGACAAGCTCTATTTACGCTTTACCTGACATGAAAAGCAGACGACACTTGCAAAAAAAAATCTTGAATAACTAATTATTTTCATTTTTTGTCTCACAAACATAGGTTATGACTCCTAATTGGAACGAGCTCGACGAGCTCGTTCTAATGAGGGGTCATAACCTATGTTTTTGAGACAAAAAATGAAAAAAAATAATGAAAATTAATTGGCGATTTTTGAGAATAGCGCTGGCCGGTTTTGACCGTTAAGTTGGTTAAAGGGTTAACAAAAATCGATATTAAAATTATATTTTCCAATTTTTGTCTCTAAAGCCTACTTTCATTTGAACGAGCTCACTCATAAGCTATGTTTTGGGGTCTAAAATGAACATTGTTAGTTATTTAAGAAATGTTTTTGAAAGTTCCGCCTGCTATTCGGCTTAGACAAAGGGTTAACTCCACGCCATAGAAGATCATTTTGGTGCCTGATTTGTCATGAAGGAGACATTTTAATATTTTACCGGAGTTTTATACAAACAAGAGGCCCCATGGGGCCCGAGGTGCTCCCCTGATAATAACTGTTTAAAGAAGGATTTAATTAGCATCTGCAGCTAGTTGACACAACAGAGGAATGAAGTTATTTAATTATTTATAACTTTGTTGTCAATGTCAGATGATATTTTTTCAAGTACTGGGATACTACTACCACATAAATGTCCCGATTTCCAGTAATGCAAAACTTGGGAGTCCAAATATCAACCCAGGAACTTAACTAGAACAAACTTGAGCCTGAGCTCTTCCCTCCCACCACCAGGGTGCAGTATACCAAATGTGAAAGTATTCTGTCTTGGGGGTTCTGAAGTAAAAGATTTTTAAACAAATTTCCCCATATTACACTAAGTTGAAATTCGGGCTACCATAGGGGGGCCAAATATTAACCGAGGGACCCGATTTGAACAAACTTGAATCTCACCCCCTAGAGATGTTGTATACCAAATACAAGGGAGCACGATGGCTCAGTGGTAGACTGCAGGACTTCTATGTTAGAGGTTCCGAGTTCGATCACCGTCCGGGACGGCCCGTGTTGTGCCCTTGGGCAAGGCATTTTATCCCGGTTGCCTACATGGGAGCACGATGACGCCATGTACTAAGGCGTACTGCATGTCGATGGTGCACATGTCTTCATTCACTGTAACCCTGCTTGAGCGGAGCTTGAACAGAGTTAGAATGTTGAGGAGCTGACAGTTGTTCGTTGATGTTCGGTGGTTCTCTCCGGGTACACCGTCTTCCTCAATCCGGAAAACTGTCACGGTCACGATTAGCCATTGTGCATAAGTATGTGACCTTAAACACCAATCAATAAATAAATACCAAATACAGAAGCATTCTGACTGGTGGACCTGGAGAAGGTGATTTTTAAAGAAATTGAAAAATTTTCACTCAAGCGAGAAAATGAAATTTCTAGCTTGCTCAGACTTGTTGGAATTTATGTCGTGGTATCGTCGGAATTTTATCTATCAGGGTGGAGAGTGCAGTTGGGATCTAGAGGTGGGCACCTCTTCCCCAACCAAGACCCTTTAGCCACTTTTCCGTGGGGACCTGATCGTTATAGGAAGACTGGCTGATTGGGGAAATCCCCTGGTGCGCCAGTTCGCATCTTGTAATAAGCTTATTTAAAATTAAACAGGCACAGGGGAACTTACTGACATTTTTGTGCAACGCACGCGCATGTATTCTGCAGGCGCGCGCAGCGCGTAAAAATATCCGATAGCTGTTTTCAGCCCGTTTATGACCCCTTCGGGATACCAATGCAGAGCCGTTAAAAGTACGGTGTGGCCAAGATAGTAAACCGGCCCCGGCCAAATAGATTAACATGCAGGCCTGCCCGGAACCAGGGAAGTTTGGGTCTTTCTTTGGGTGTTCCCCGAAAGGGGCCGTTGTTTTTCTACTCGATTTGATCAATTCCTGTAATAGAAGCCAACGTACAAAAGCCAACTCAAATTCCAACAATTGCTCGAGGCAGACAATACTTGCTAATGATGGCCCACCACCACAACACGCCTACTTCACAAGTGGCAGATTATACTTGCCTGAAAACTTTGCCACACCATCCTCGGGGAGAGGTAGAACCTTTGTCGAGCGGACCCCCTCTCACACTGGTCCTCACCTGAGGGAGTTTATCCAAGAATAACTCCGAAACATCACATCCACTTGACCAACTACTGATAACGCCAAGAACCCGGACACCTGCTGAGTACCCTCTCTTCTCCTTCTTTGACGCGCCCGGATATGTTGCGAGAAACTTATTCAACCATTAAAGAGGGTCGAAAGGGGCTTGGCCCACATTGTCCATGCGCGCCTTCGGCGCGCGGAACTATTGATTCGTCGATAGTAAACCAAGGGCTCGAGCCTGGTCCAGAACTAGCAATACAAGTTAACCACTGAATTTGAATGAAAACCGCCTGTTACTTAGATTCTACAATTAGGGGGGCCACGGAGACGATCAGCCTGTTATCTTCTATTATTTCGTACAGTTTGCATTGGGGTTCGTGGAGATGACTATTTTTGTAATCCAAATTCGTGAAAATGTTTTGGAGTGCCACTTTCCGAGAAAGTTTTCCAGTTTGGACTGCTAAAGTCGCGATTGTCTGTCATACTATACCGATTGGTATTCCTTCATCGATGTCACATTGTTATCTGGACGGACGGACGGACTTCGACGGACGGATGGACTGAAGGGTGTGGCAATAGGAACTTCATGACTTTTTCGACAAAATAGGTCAAGTATGATTGCTGCCCATATACTAATTATGTCCACTAAATGCGAGCCCATTGTGCCCGCAAAGCAGATGTTATCGGCTAATAGACACGATCACATTAGGTTTTGAGCACATAATCGGCTTCTTTACACAATTGGCCGGGAGCGCGGTGGCTCAGTAGGTAGAGGTGCAGGCTGCAAGCCGAGAGGTCCTCGGTTCGAATCCCACCTGCGGCAACCGCGTTGTGTCCTTGGGCAAGACACGTCATCTCCACTGCCCACGTGGGGGCACGGTGGCGTTGTGTACTAAGGCGTACTGCACGTCGATGGTGCACTTGACTTCAACCAATGCTAACCCTGCTTGTGTGTAGTTGGTATGTTGGGGAGCTGACAGTTGCTCGCCGTTGCTCGGTGGTTCTCTCCGGGTACTCCGGCTTCCTCCACCCGTAAAACTGTCGCGGTCATGATTAGCCAGTGTGCATAAATATGTGACCTTAAACACCAATAAATAAATAAATACACAATTGGCCTTGGTGAAGTATGCGGTTAAAACCTGCAACAGAACAGCAATCGGTGTTGTCGAGTGTAGTAGCTAGCGGGTGGGTGGGTGGGCGGGTAGGTGGGTTTTGTGGGGGGATTAAGGGCCTCATCCCCTCACTTTTCCTGAAAAATATTAATCTTGTGTACCTTTCTGTCTAAAATCCCTAAAACTGGTTCATATTCTCTCACCCTCATATTTCTTGGATCATTTGCTTTATTCCTTTCCTTTCTAGGTACTCAAGCCGTCAAAACGTACTATGCTCTCAACGACAAAAAAAGTGAATTATCTTCCCCGGAGAAGGTGCTGGATGGAGCTTTACCAAATTGGCAACACGCACTCTTAATCCTTTACCCAACGTAGCTTTCAAAATCGGCCAGCGTTATTCACAAGAATCACCATTCAATTTTCATTACTTCGTCATTTTTAGTCACATAAACATAGCTTAAGATTCTCATTGGAACGAGCTCAACGAGCTCGTTCCAATGAGGGTCACAGGATATGTTTTTGACGCAAAATGAAAAGGAAAATAGTTATTCAAGAATTTTGTTTACAAGTGCCGTCTGCTTTTCGTGTTAGGTAAAGGATTAACCCATAACGAGGTGAAATGAAACAGGGTGCAAATATTTTTCTGCTGAAATTGGGAGCTTACAAATATTTTGTTCACCACTACATGTAGCCTGGCTACATCCCTGCGGTCACCCACCATATGTTGGTAGCTATGGAACTTGCACAGATTAGTGGATATATTTCATTAATGTATTGGAAGTTAACATGAGATCATTCAGTGTGTTCTCCTATTAGCCTCCAACCCCACCCTCAAAGTGCTGAGTTTCCCGTCACCCTACCTAACCTATTTAGGGCACGGCCTTAACATTTTATCAAGGACCCAGTTGAAAAATCTCTCGGTATACTTGTATGTCTTTCGAATAATTTTATGCCTTAATAACATTCTGTTTATACTTGCTTCCTATTCAAATAGTCCGCATAGCGAGCATGCGACTTCCCCTGAATACAAATTTGAGCTGGGAAGTGATAAAAAAAAATCATCTATCTTCCTACCCTATTTTTCCCGACATGTTACGATAAACAAACCTAATTTCTTTGGGCCTTATCGAATTCAAAATTATACCCAGAATGTCACCATTTATTTGGAGTATCCTAAGAGCCAGGGTGCAAACATTTCAATCTACATGATAACACTAAAGAGTTATTTTCAAATATTATTTTTAAAGAGTGGAGTGAAGGAGCTGACGGGGCGAGGACTGTCCGGCTATTCAGTAAGGAGAAATATAAATAAAGCGAACAAAAAATAAAATTCTAATAATTTTCTTTCTTCAAGTTCAACAATATTTTTAACAACATGTTGCCATTTATACAAATAAATATGAAATTATGAAAAAGCTTTCAATACTAAACAAATATTCTATACATATATAATAAAATTTTCGTTGCTAACTGGAATTAAGGACTTGCATGGGAGACTCTGACTATTAAATTATTTTGGTCATATCAGCTGTTTGAAGGCACTGGATTCATATAAATTGTAACAGATAAAATGACATGGCGCAAATATTGCCCGAGAAACTCTCTTCGAAAAAACTTGAATCTTTCTCACTAAAAAAACCTACAGGTCAAATGTCATCTCAAAGCATTGGGACTGTGGTTCATGATAATAATGTTCTTTTAAGGATTTCTGATTTTCTGGACACTGTCCCACCCCTTTTGGGCTAGAACCTTAGCATGACCGGAGAAGATCAAAAACAGTTACCTGTACATGCCCGAAAAAAAAACGTGGGGGGGGGGGGGGTGGGTGGAACCAGGAGAAAATGTTGATTTTTCGAATTGAAAGAACGCTGCTTCCTTGCATCTAAGCGATCAATGGCAGTCCACATAAAGGGCATTTCGAAGCCATTTTTGTTTCATCTTCGTCGCTCATTTGTCAAATATGGTTGCACAAAAAGGAGCCCCGGACCTATCAGGTGGACCGATGGGAGAAAAATTGTGATTCTTCGAACTGAACGGACGCAGTTTCCTTGCACCTGAGCGAGCAGTGACAGATTAGAATGCTGGAATATCGAAATACCCTCTGTGTGGACTGCCAATGGCAGTCCACATAGAGGGCATTTCGATATACCGACAATCGATGCAATTTCATGCACCAAGAGGGCTGCATCTATTTTGGGGGTCCAGGGAGGGGGCAGTATGAGGGGGGGGGGGGAGCACCGGTAAATTTCTAAATTTCCAGGTGGACCATACGACCAGTCCGCCCCGGAAACTTCTTTTGAATAAAAATTAAAAAGTATCCCCAAACGATAATTTATTTATTCATTGGTGTTTAGAGTCACATATTTCTGCACACCGGCTAATCATGACTTGAAGCGGTAATTTATATGACGATAATTTAAATTTAGCAAAGCTTGGTTGTATTTTGGCTCATTGTTTCTGAAGGAGAAGACTGAAATCGAAAGGTGACGGACGTCAGACGATGGAAATAGCCCATACTGACTTCCAGTCAGCTGTGGTAAAAAAAATATTTTTTACAACATTTTCTGCCCATTTGGGTATCAAATCGATGGAGCTGTGACCCCCTCATTGGAATGACCTCGTTCCAGTGGGGATCAAAAGCTATGTTTTGGAGGCAAAAAATGACAAATATAATAAAAATTGAATTACATTTTGTGTGAATATCGCTGGCCCTACATACTGGTCACTGGGAAAATGGTTAATGCTGTTTGGATTGGATTACTTGTGGACTGGGGGTTAAGGAAATTATGGTCAGTACATTTTGGGATTTTCCGGTTTATACATCGAATTGAGAATCGAGCAAAAATTATAGGCCCCTAAAATCTCTGTTTGGTTCTTTGCAAGCTGCTGGCGGATATTCCTACCAAGGACACAAAATCTCTTATCACTGAAATAAGTATGATCTGGGGATATTTTATCAAATGTTTTCTCAGTGAATTGAATGGACTTTTTGGCCAATGATTTCTTAAGTTATATTTAAACGAATTTTTCCATCAAATCTAGTCATGACTGCTTCACAGCAGCCATGACAAGATCTGATGAAAAATATTTTGAAAATACTCAGCAGGTTAAGAGTCACACCGTGAGTATGATTTTTCTCTCCTTACTGAAAATGGGGCAGTGTGGTATGACCTGTACCTCGCTTGCTGTAAAACAACTGGAATAAAAAAATGTGTCGAACTCGCGGCGAGCTCATTCCAATGAGGGATCATAAGCTGAGCTTGGGGAGCAAAAAATAAAATATTTCAGTTATTTATGGAAAAAATATTATAACTATCGTCTTTGTCGTGTGAGGTTAGCAGTTAGTATTCTGTGGTTTTCTTGAAAAATCAAGTTGAATACCAATGGTGTGTGTCGGCTGCTTCTACTAATATGAAAGGCAACGCCAGTAACTCACGAAAAACGCCAATTAATTTTCATTATTTTTTTCATTTTTTGTCTCAAAAACATAGGTTATGACCCCTCATTGGAACGAGCTCGTCGAGCTCGTTCCAATGAAAGGTCATAACCTATGTTTTTGAGACAAAAAATGAAAAAAAATAGTTATTCAAGAATTTTTTATAAGTGTCGTCTGCTTTTTTCATGTTAGGTAAAGGGTTAATTGTGTCTGGTCTGTCGGAGCTGTGACCATGTGCATTAGGCGGCGGAAATACGCTTCTGTTTTTATTTTATGTTCTTCGGTGCATTTTGACTTAATTATTTGTACCAAAAACGATATTTTCTCTAGCACTGATTCGTAGATAAAGTATTTATTCATGCACTAAATGTGATGCTACTTCTAGGGTTACGAGAATTGTGATGTAGCGAGTAGTGACAAATATAAAATTTTCATCCTATATTTTGCAGTTTCTATACTTGGTGTGATGCCCGATAATTTTTCCAGTCGGGGCATTATCCCCCGATCCCCGCCAGGGGCAACTGTGTTGTGTCCTTGGGCAAGGTACTTAATCTCGATTGCCCACGTGGGGCACACTGGCGCTGTGTACTAAGGCGTACTGCACTTGGATGGTATACTTGTCTTCAACCAATACTAACCCTGCATGTGTTGAGTTAGTGCGTTGGAGAGTCTGACAGTCTCTCATCGCTGCTCGGTGGCTCTTTCCGGGTACTCCGATTTCCGCCACCAGGAAAACTGTCCGACACACGGTGACCCCGACTGTCCACAGTGCCGTTAAACTCAAATAAATAAATAAATAAATAAATAAATAAATAAATAAATAAATAAATAAATAAATAAATAAATAAATAAATAAATCCCAAGGATTGGAGTCTTAAATACTAATACACTCTTGGAATTAATCATTACTTTCTTACAAGACTAGATTTGATACATGAACTTACGTCACACACATATGCACACAGAGTCGATCATACAAACGGAGGTTTGTAATACCCGATTCAAGCTGCCGGGAGCCGAACACGTCCAGTCTAGAGTCTGTACGGAACATGTTAATTGAACGAGCTGTGTCACGACTATTTTATGTTCATTTATCCACAATTATATTTCCAAGAATTTTTTCAACTTTAATCCCGACTGACTGATATTCCAACCATTCCGTCAAGGCATACCTTCGATGAAGGCATGCCTTCATGATGTAGTTTGAATATTTTATCAGCCAGGACTTGAGATATCACACCCGGGACAAACCCGGTTTACCTTCCCACGATCACTCATCTTTGCGACGCCCCTGTGGTGGTGCCACTAACAATTGACATTTAACAGTTATTATTAGCATAAAACATCCTCTATAGGATAGTTTGCAAGAATATACAAGTAACATGAACAATAATATTACTAAAAACATTTTCATTTCATCCACCAATTTTCCCTGATCAAAGTATTATAGTTTATTAATTGGATATGTGAAAGAACATAGAGATGTGAACCATCGCTGAGCATCGCTGTACACCCATACACCCACCCCCAATATAAATACTAACAACAATGAGACCAATGTGCAGATAGAAATATAAGCATCCTTGAATAGAATTTCGACGCAACGAATTGTTGCGCCAAAACTAAATTCAGTGATTATATTCGATTCCATATCTGACATTGGACAGCTTACGTGATTACTGTCTTTGTTTTATAGCAAATACAAAATCAGAGCAAAAACGTTCGATAGAAATTGCAAAACTACAAGAAAAATCGTAATTCATTACTTTGTCGCATCGCTCGCAATGCTAGTGTTAAAGCCATAATCGATTCAGTATTTCAGAAAATAATGTCGTTACCTTGGAATTTCATCGTGATTGTAAAAAACAGCTCGGTTCATCAGAATAAGCTTGTCCTGTACATGAGATGTATTCTTCGTGAACAAAGCATTGAAACTCGTCTCTTTGTCGACGATTTTCAGGATTAGGGTCAAAAGACTCCCAAATTTTCTAAATGTAATTGACTATTTGTAAATATGAGGGGTACATCATTTTGAATGAAAAGGCTACGCGTTGAAAATATTAATTGCTCTACAGAAAATTGAATACATTAGGTTAATTGAATTGTCTACACCTCCCACAAATGAATATATTGATTCTCAGAATTTATACCAACGAATTGGAATGGATGATTCCATCAGCTGGTTAAAACATGGTAAGCCTTACTGAAACAGCCTTACTATTAGATGTTGTTGCGAGAAATTGGTAGGTTAGTTTGGCGTTAGATTAAAACTCCAAGAATACCCTCTCTGCCTTCTCGCCCCCTCTACCCCCCCCCCCCCCCCTCTCTCTCTCTCTCTCTCTCCTCTCTCTCAAGTAGAATTTCCTGACTCTTACACTTGGACATCTCGTGACAGGAAACCAAGCTCGCTGGACTCCGTATGACGCCAGAAGCGTAACATCATTTTCCGGAACAATATTTTCATGCAGATCTGTCCCGCGCAAAATTCTTCAATCCTCATCAACGAACCAGCTCACAGTATATAACAGTCGTGTACCAAATGAAAATATCACAGTCGCGCGCGATTCGAGTACACACGTACATGATTGTGCGTGTAACTTTAGAGTTCTGTGTAACTTCCGGGGCTGAAAAATACAAAAATAAAGAACCTGTCAAAAATAAGATCAACGCATTTTCAAAACCGATACCTCAGCTCTTTATTACTACATGTGTACAAAAATGGGCGACATCAGATTTCTATTTTAACCCTTTGAGCACGATAGAACGCTTTTCCGTCCTATGAATATGATACTTATAACTTCATGAAGTGGGGTGGTTGCTAAGTGAATGTGTGGAGAACATGAATCAATATTTTCAATATTTTCAGCCCTAAGGCTGGACGTTGAAAATATTAATTGGTTTCCCTCACCCCCAACATAATTAATATAGACCCTCCAATTGCTACCATTGAACTGACATGAAAGATACCACTAGGGTCAAAGGGCTAAATCTTCGGCGTTTCTTGGACATCGCTTACTATTTTGGAAGGGTTGAATGAAGACATTTCATATTTGGGGTTTTTGCGGTATGACTCAAACTACAAGGTGTTGCGGCACGTTCCAGTAGACTAGCACAGGAGCTTCGAACTATGTTTATATACGATTTTAAATCTCTCCCCACCCCAACCCTCCTCACTTAGAACATATCGTCGCTTAAGTGCATCAATGCGACATTTTCAGTGCTAAAGCATTGCCGGTGGCGCCTTGATACACCCGAGGGACGATATATGTGCATATATATTATATGTGAGTTGGGTATCGGGAAGAGTTTTACAATCTTCAAGGTTTTTGTTCCAAGTTGCTGTTGACCAAGGCTTTGTTGTGGTTTGGGCGTAGATGGCTAATGCTATTTGTTTTGGATTACTCGTAGATTGTGGGTTAAGGAAAGTATGTCAGTACATTTGTTTGTACTTCACATTGAGAATCGTGTAGAAATTATATGCTCTCTAATAGTGTCTGGATTAAACCCTGAATATGATTTTTTTTCTCACTGAAAACTGGGACAGTGCGATGTGACCTGTGCCTCATTATATTAATTTATTTATTGGTGTTTAAGGTCACATACTTGTGCACTATTGCTAATCATGACCGTGACAGTTTTACGGGTGGAGGAAGCCGGAGCACCCGGAGAGAACCACTTAGCAACGACTTGCAGCTGCCAGCTCCCCAACATCGTAAGTCCGCACTGCAGCACAGGCAGGGTTAGATTTTTTGAAGACATGCGCACCATCGACGTACAGTACGCCTTAGTACACGGCGCCATTGTTAAGTGCCCAAGGACACATCGCTGAAATTCGAATCGATCGCTCTGACGGTCACTCATCCTAGGTCTGACCTGTGCCTCATTTCCCGTAAAACATATAGAATAAAAGGGTGCGTCGAACTCGCAGCAAGCTCGTTCCAACGAGGACGATGTATGCGCAAATATATGAAACGTGTGATTGGTATATGGAAGAGATGGGTATGTATTCTACTGACTATTGCCTTTAGCCCTTCACCCAACGTAACTGCCAAAACCGACCAGCGCTACTCACAAAAAATAACCATTCAATTTTTTTATTTTTTTCATTTTGTGTCTCAAAAACAGCTTGTGACCCCTCGTTGGAATTGGCTTACTCAGCTCGTTCCAATGAGGGTCATAGGCTATGTTTTTGACGCATTTTTTTTTTAAATGTTATTGAAAAAAAACATTGTTTGCAAGTGTCGTCTTCCTTTAGTGTTAGGTAAAGGGTTAAACAACATTATTATATCCAGGACCTTAACCAGAGGGTTTGTACCGTTCGTACAAACGTCCTTTTACCACAAGTGTTACAAACCGTTAAAGTGGCGAAGGTAATACTGCTAAAACTGTTGTAGTGACGATGATAATCGACCATTATAGTAGCGAACGACCGTAAAAGTGGCGAGGATAATCATGTTAATGAGGATCCGAGATTTGAATGCTCCGGTAGCAGGAGTATCGTCGCAGCGATAAAAGGCGAAGGGTCCACAAACCGATCGCGTCGAATGGTTGGGAATGGACAGTCAGCGTACCCTCGGTGATGCTCGAGGCAATAGTTTGTTGTGATGATTCCCGATCCTTGACAATATTACCGGTCAGATATCACAGATGAAGCTCGTATTAGTCTCAGAAGGCATCACAATATCCTATTTATCTTCATTATTTGAAAAATTTGCCGGACTGGAGAAGGTATGCATACTCTCTTTCGCGCAACCTTGAACTCACCACCGCGAGGCTCAAATAATGTGATTGGGATCATGCTCAAGATAATATTGGTTCAGAGTTCAAACACTTTGTCAGAAAAAGAATTCCTTGACTTTCAGTGGACCTTTTAAATAAATATCAATGACTGATTGTTATGCTTGATTGAAAAGAGTGAAGAAATCAAAATCTGGAAAACTACACCCAGAACACGGATTGTTTAATAGTAGGAAACGGATAGGCTAAGAATTTTGTTTTCAGCTGTCAACACGCATTTTATATTTTTCGTTGTTTTTCGCAACTTCAACCCTTTGGAGCCTGGACATTTTTGCACATTTTGCTATGCTGCAACAGTCGCATCCTGTGGCTGCAGTTGTTTCACGACAAGTCTTGGCTGCCAAAAGGCCGCCAAGACTTGCCTACCAACAACTTCCAGCGCACTTTGAATGCAACCTGCAAATTTACCAAAAGACTGCATG
The DNA here is from genome assembly GCA_031216915.1 of Pictodentalium vernedei. Classification (NCBI taxonomy): domain Eukaryota; kingdom Metazoa; phylum Mollusca; class Scaphopoda; order Dentaliida; family Dentaliidae; genus Pictodentalium; species Pictodentalium vernedei. The sequence goes on from CM062294.1 coordinate 392,627,933, forward strand.
TTGGACACCTGCATTGCTCAAGGAAAAAAAACAGATTCAAATCAGAATTAGGCCTTTAACCTTTTGAACACGCGAGGCATTTTTTTTGTAGTCCAGGAACGTGATATTTACCAATTTCAGTAAGTATAGGGTGGGTGCTTAGTTACTGTGTGGAGTAAACTAATCAATATTGTCAACGTGCTGCTCCAAGGCTGCACTTTGAAAATATTATTTGCTCTACCCGCACAAATAATGAATATGGACTCTTCCAACTGCTGCCATTAAACTGACATGAAAAACACCACCAGCGTTCGGGGAGGCGGTGGCTCCGTAGGTAGAGCAGCAGGCTGCAAGTCGAGAGATCCTTGGCTCGAATCTCACCTGCGGCACCTGTGTCCTTGGGCAAAACACTCCACCCCCATTGCCCATGTGGGGACACGATGGTGTTGTGTACTAAGGCGTACTGCACGTCGATGGTGCACTTGTCTTCTGCTAACCCTGCTTGTGTAGAGTTTGTATGTTGGGGGGGGGGGGGGGGGGGGGCTGACAGTTGCTCGCTGTTGCTCG